>SJYX01024453.1:38139-68189 GCA_006410675.1 Oreotragus oreotragus | reverse complement strand
GTCATACCCCCGCCCCTCGCCCGCCATCCTGGCTGAACCGTGTTTGCCCTGTCCTCACCAGGGTGATGTTCTTCTTCTTCTCAGCAGAGGACACTGGCCACCAGGACGTGCTGGGCTCCGGCTGCTCTCGAGGTTCCCGCGATTCCGGTGGCCCCAGCTCCCGCCTCCTCCTGTCCCTGCTGTCCACATCCTGAGGCGGGGGAGGGGGCCCAGTGAGGGTCCCTCCAAACGCAGCAGGGAGAGATGGCACCTCTTTCCCAGCGGCTTCCTCCACAGGCCCCCAGCCCCAGGGCAGCCTTCGCAGTCTGAACCCCACACCCCCCACCTCCACACCCTCACCCCGCTTCAGCAGCCCCACCCACCTCGCCTGAGCCTCACCAGTTGGAGGATGTTGGGCCTGGGGGAACAGAGCCCCCTCTGCCCGGACCCCTGCCCGCCTTCCAGCTCCACCCGCATGGGGTACAGCAACCACTTCCCGTTGGCAATCTCATGGGGCCACATGATGTTGAGGAAGGCTGAGCCCAGGGTGTTGAGCGACTGGCCTTGGTTGGAAACCTGTGGGCACAAGAGAGTGCAAAATGGTAGTGTCAGTCGCTCAGTCATGTCGACTCTCTGCAACCCCACGGACTGCAACCCGCCAGGCTCCTCTGTCCAAGGGGTTCTCCAGGCAAGAATACTGGAGTGGATTGCCATTTCCTTCTCCAGAGGATCTTCCTGACCCAGGGATCNAAAATGGTAGTGTCAGTCGCTCAGTCATGTCGACTCTCTGCAACCCCACGGACTGCAACCCGCCAGGCTCCTCTGTCCAAGGGGTTCTCCAGGCAAGAATACTGGAGTGGATTGCCATTTCCTTCTCCAGAGGATCTTCCTGACCCAGGGATCAAACTCGGGTCTCCGGCATTGCAGGCAGATTCTTCATCATCTGAGCTACAGGGAAGTCCCTTGATACCGTAGAAAATGAGATATATTTTATATCATTTTGTAATGACATAGCCTTACAATTTTCACACACCTCTTAAGAATATCTAAGACTAAAATCCCACTATAAGCCAATTGGATTACCAAGTGAGGAAGAATATTCTTTGTTTCCTGCTACATTGACTTCACTCTGTGTGATTGCGAAGCCTGAAAGTGATACAGACGTGACTATTCAACCTTTCAGGGCAAGGGTATTCAGAGCATTGTGTAACTTTACTCGATCTCTGATTCCTATTGTGAACTGCAACCCACTAGCAGTTTACTATTTAGCAGAATCAATTTTACCAGTTGCAATCAGTGTTTGAAAAAAAATAAAGAGAATAAAATAAAATAAACACCTGGCTATATCACATGCAGTAAGGAAGGAGAGTTCTATAAAACTTTTATTTATGTTAGATATATTCATGTTTGGGCTTCCCTGGTGGCTCAGATAGTAAAGAATCCTCCTGCAATGCAGGAGACCTGGGTTCAATCCCTGGGTTGGGAAGATCCCCTGGAGGAGNTGCAGTAAGGAAGGAGAGTTCTATAAAACTTTTATTTATGTTAGATATATTCATGTTTGGGCTTCCCTGGTGGCTCAGATAGTAAAGAATCCTCCTGCAATGCAGGAGACCTGGGTTCAATCCCTGGGTTGGGAAGATCCCCTGGAGGAGGGCACGGCAACCCACTCCTATATTCTTGCCAGGAGAATCCCCATGGACAGAGGAGCCTGGAGGGCTACAGTCCACGGGGTCACAAAGAGTTGGCCACAACTGAGCAACTAAACACATATACATGTTTACTAGAAAATGATATAAAATGTAGAATACCCTAAAGATGCTTAAAAATAGCTGCATTATAGAACAATATATAGAAAAAATCGTGACTAAATCAATAAGGACACTCTCATATAGTGTGATTCTTTAATAACATGAGTTCACACATCAGTAGAGACTTGAAATGCTCTTCAAGTGCTAAAACGTGAAGTCTCCTAGAAAACCCTGGATCACAGTTTTTATGTGAAAGTGAAAGTTGCTCAGTCATGTCCAACTCTTTGCTATTCCATGGACTATACAGTCCATGGAATACTCTAGGCCAGAATACTGGAGTAGGTAGCCTTTCCCTTCTCCAGGGGATCTTCCCAACCCAGGGATTGAGCCCAGGTCTCCCTCATTGCAGGTGGATTCTTTACTAGCTGAGCCTCTAAGGAAACCCAGTTTTTATATACTTTCCCCAAAAAATTTCCATACCCACAAACCCAAAATGTTTTATACATGATTTAGTGGATTCATCAGTTAGTGGATTCATCAGTTCAGTCGCTCAGTCGTGTCCGACTCTTTGCAACCCAATGAATCACAGCATGCCAGGCCTCCCTGTTCATCACCATCTCCCGGAGTTCACTCAGACTCAGGTCCATCGAGTCCGTGATGCCATCCAGCCATCTCATCCTCGGTCGTCCCCTTCTCTTCCTGCCCCCAATCCCTCCCAGCATCAGAGTCTTTTCCAATGAGTCAACTCTTCGCATGAGGTGGCCAAAGTACTGGAGTTTCAGCTTCAGTATCAGTCCTTCCAAAGAAATCCCAGGGTTGATCTCCTTCAGAATGGACTGGTTGGATCTCCTTGCAGTCCAAGGGACTCTCAAGAGTCTTCTCCAACACCACAGTTCAAAAGCATCGATTCTTCAGCGCTCAGCTTTCTTCACAGTCCAACTTTCACATCCATACATGACCACAGGAAAAACCATAGCCTTGACTAGGCGGACCTTAGTCGGCAAAGTAATGTCTCTGCTTTTGAGTATACTATCCAGGTTGGTCATAACTTTTCTTCCAAGGAGTAAGCGTCTTTTAATTTCATGGCTGCAGTCACCATCTGCAGTGATTTTGGAGCCCCCAAAAATAAAGTCTGACACTGTTTCCACTGTTTCCCCATCTATTTCCCATGAAGTGATGGGACCGGATGCCATGATCTTCGTTTTCTGAATGTTGAGCTTTAAGCCAACTTTTTCGCTCTCCTCCTTCACTTTCATCAAGAGGCTTTTTAGCTCCTCCTCACTTTCTGCCATAAGGGTGGTGTCATCAGCATATCTGAGGTTATTGATATTTCTCCCGGCAATCTTGATTCCAGCTTGTGTTTCTTCCAGTCCAGCGTTTCTCATGATGTACTCTGCATATAAGTTAAATAAGCAGGGAGACAATATACAGCCTTGACGTACTCCTTTTCCTATTTGGAACCAGTCTGTTGTTCCATGTCCAGTTCTAACTGTTGCTTCCTGACCTGCATACAGATTTCTCAAGAGGCAGGTTAGGTGGTCTGGTATTCCCATCTCTTTCAGAATTTTCCACAGTTTATTGTGATCCACACAGTCAAAGGCTTTGGCATAGTCAATAAAGCAGAAATAGATGTTTTTCTGGAACTCTCTTGCTTTTTCCATGATCCAGCGGATGTTGGCAATTTGATCTCTGGTTCCTCTGCCTGTTCTAAAACCAGCTTGAACATCAGGGAGTTCACGGTTCACATATTGCTGAAGCCTGGCTTGGAGAATTTTGAGCATTACTTTACTAGCGTGTGAGATGAGTGCAATTGTGCGGTAGTTTGAGCATTCTTTGGCATTGCCTTTCTTTGGAATTGGAATGAAAACTGACCTTTTCCAGTCCTGTGGCCACTGCTGAGTTTTCCAAATTTGCTGGCATATTGAGTGCAGCACTTTCACAGCATCATCTTCCAGGATTTGAAACAGCTCAACTGGAATTCCATCACCTCCACTAGCTTTGTTCTTAGTGATGCTTTCTAAGGCCCACTTGACTTCACATTCCAAGATGTCTGGCTCTAGATTAGTGATCACATCCTCATGATTATCTGGGTCGTGAAGATCTTTTCTGTACAGTTCTTCTGTGTATTCTTGCCACCTCTTCTTAATATCTTCTGCTTCTGTTAGGTCCATACCATTTCTATCCTTTATCGAGCCCATCTTTGCATGAAATGTTCCCTTGGTATCTCCAATTCTCTTGAAGAGATCTCTAGTCTTTCCCATTCTGTTGTTTTCCTCTATCTCTTTGCATTGATTGCTGAAGAAGGCTTTCTTATCTCTTCTTGCTATTCTTTGGAACTCTGCATTCAGATGCTTATATCTTTTCTTTTCTCCTTTGCTTTTCGCCTCTCTTCTTTTCAGTGCTATTTGTAAGGCTTCTCCAGACAGCCATTTTGCTTTTTTGCATTTCTTTTCCATGGGGATGGTCTTGATCCCTGTCTCCTGTACAATGTCACGAACCTCATTCCATAGTTCATCAGGAACTCTGTCTATCAGATCTAGGCCCTTAAATCTATTTCTCACTTCCACTGTATAATCATAAGGGATTTGATTTAGGTCATACCTGAATGGTCTAGCGGTTTTCCCTACTTTCTTCAATTTAAGTCTGAATTTGGAAATAAGGAGTTCATGATCTGAGCCACAGTCAGCTCCTGGTCTTGTTTTTGTTGACTGTATAGAGCTTCTCCATCTTTGGCTGCAAAGAATATAATCAATCTGATTTCGGTGTTGACCATCTGGTGATGTCCATGTGTAGAGTCTTCTCTTGTGTTGCTGGAAGAGGGTGTTTGCTATGACCAGTGCATTTTCTTGGCAAAACTCTATTAGTCTTTGCCCTGCTTCATTCCGCATTCCAAGGCCAAATTTGCCTGTTACTCCAGGTGTTTCTTGACTTCCTACTTTAGCATTCCAGTCCCCTATAATGAAAAGGACATCTTTTTTGGGTGTTAGTTCTACAAGGTCTTGTAGGTCTTCATAAAACCGTTCAACTTCAGCTTCTTCAGCATTACTGGTTGGGGCATAGACTTGGATAACTGTGATATTGAATGGTTTGCCTTGGAGACGAACAGAGATCATTCTGTCGTTTTTGAGATTGCATCCAAGTACTGCATTTCGGACTCTTTTGTTGACCACGATGGGTACTCCATTTCTTCTGAGGGATTCCTGCCTGCTATAGTAGATATAATGGTCATCTGAGTTAAATTCACCCATTCCAGTCCATTTTAGTTCGCTGATTCCTAGAATGTCGTCGTTCACCCTTGCCATCTCTTGTTTGACCACTTCCAATTTGCCTTGATTCATGGACCTGACATTCCAAGTTCCTATGCAATATTGTTCTTTACAGCATCGGATCTTGCTTCTATCACCAGTCACATGCACAACTGGGTATTGTTTTTGCTTTGGCTCCATCCCTTCATTCTTTCTGGAGTTATTTCTCCACTGATCTCCAGTATAGACATGGTAAATTCAATCTAGAATTGTTAAGAACTCCTGCTTTAAATATTTTAAGCTCCTAAAATTTCCTTAGAAAGTAGTAGAATCTCCCTGTCCTTATGGGGAAGCAAAACTCTAGACCTAAAGATTCTGAATGTACTTATGTAAGTAAATGCAAATTTTTATTCTAATCTAATATTTTGCTAAATTCTAGACAGGTACATGAACAGTTCGAAGGACAGAATGACATAATCCTAATACACAGAACTTTGAATTCTAATGTACAAGACAAGGAGAGAATCGTGGAGGGTCCCCTGGGAGCTGGTACTTTTTGACATAACAGAATCAAAGGGTGGGTTCAAAACCCATGAGATGGAGGGGACAAGGCTGCAGGGAAGGCTCAGGAAGCATAACTTCCACAAAGACTCAGGATCCTAGATCACGCACCATTCCCTGCCCACCCCAAATCTGGGAAAACCTGGAGATGTCCCTGGGAGGTGTGGGGAGGCCCCGGGCAAGCAGGGAAGGATTCTGGGAATAGGCACTAGCCCTCCCCGCAAGTCCCCATCCCCCACCAGATGGCCCTGTGCTCTCACAGTGAGTGAGATGAGACATTCAGTCTGGAACGAGCAGGAAATGGTCACCTGAGGCTGTAACACAAATACCTGCCCGCAGTCAAGGCCCAGGAGCGGAGGCCTCAGGCTCGCTGGACCACCAGGCGCCAGACGGGAGAAAAGCCACAGCCCCTGGAACACGTCTCAGCATCTCTTCTGTGCCAAGAAGGGAGAGACCTCACCGGGACACTCACCGTGACCTCGTACTTGACCTTGCTGCCCACATCCCGCTCAGACCGCATTGCACTCTCTCCCCGTACCACACCGGAGAAGAAGAGCTGCTGGGGAATGGCCACCCTGGCGAGGAGGGATTAAAACAGGGGCTGAGGAGGGCTGGGGTTTGATGAAGGGTCAGGAAGGTCAGGCCAGTGAGGCAGAACCCAGGCCTGGGTCTGGAAGTGGCAGTGCCCACCCCTCCAGTGGAGGTGCCCACCCAGGCAGGGCTTACCCCGTGATGGACAGCGGCAGCTCAATGAAGACACGGGCACGGGCCAAGACTGGATGCAGCTCCTGCTCGCTGATGCTGGTGAGTGGTGGGGGCAGGTGTGGGCAGCGAGCCCAGCACCACCCCAAGGGGTCACAGGCAGACAGCAGAGCCCCTTCTAGGTGGACTTCTAGCCTACGGCCCCCATCGTCACCCACCCTGGACCCCCAGCCTTACGTGGCCAACAGCAGCTCCACTTCCAGCTCTGTGGTTTCAATGGTGATCCCCGAGGTGCTAAGGATGAGGTAGAAGGTGACCTAGACCAACAGTGGAGCAAGATGAGAGTCTGGAAGGGTGAGGGGCTTGACGGGGGGCCAGGGGTTAGAGAGCCACTTGGACAGGGATAAGGGCAGCTGTGGCAACCTGGGCGCCTCTCTTCATGGGGTTCCCCAGCTCACACTCGACATGGGAGGCATTCTCATCAGACAGGCACAGTGGCTTCTCCTGGAGTGGAGGGAAAAGGAGAGGTCAGCTGGGGTTACCGAAGCCGCCAAGACCCCACTTTTGAGAAAGCAAATTCTTAGCTAGGCTGATAAGGAGTTTGGGGCCCTGCAGGAGGAGACAGAGACAAACTTTTTTTTCTACATTGCTTTGTCTTAGTCACATAAGACTTAAACTCTGAGTTGTTATGACAGCAATCTTTAAGACTAACATTCATGAAAGGGAAAGTGAAGTCGCTCAGTCGAGTCCGACTCTTTGCGACCCTGTGGACTGTAGCCTACCAGGCTTCTCCATCCATGGGATTTTCCAGGCAAGAGTAGGGAGTGGGTCACCTTTTCCTTCTCCAGGGGATCTTCCCGACCCAGGGATTGAACCCAGGTCTCCCACATTGCAGGCAGATGCCNGTCGCTCAGTCGAGTCCGACTCTTTGCGACCCTGTGGACTGTAGCCTACCAGGCTTCTCCATCCATGGGATTTTCCAGGCAAGAGTAGGGAGTGGGTCACCTTTTCCTTCTCCAGGGGATCTTCCCGACCCAGGGATTGAACCCAGGTCTCCCACATTGCAGGCAGATGCCTTACCCTCTGAGCCACCAGGGAAGCCCAGAGCTAATGATTACACAACAAAACAATGCATCTTGCTCAAGGGTCTGTTTTTCCTTAAGCTCTGTACCAATGACTATATAACGACAATTTATCTTGTCCGAGGACATTTTTTCCTTTTTAACAAGAACCTTCTAACTAATCTTATTAATTTAAGATGTATGTTGTGGGAAAGGGTCTGGTAAAAGCCTTGATTAGACTAGAGAGGGGGCTAGTCTATCCTATGCCCCTTCTGATGTCTATGTCAGAAGCTTTCTCTGTCCTTTCTCACTGTAATAAAACTTCTGCCACACAAAAGCTCTGAGTGATCAAGCCTGATCTCTGTTCCCAAAGCTAAATCTTCTTCAGAGATCACGAATCCAACATCGTTAACTGTAAGCTATCACTGCCACTCTGCTCCAGGTCCTCACCACAGGGTCCAGGCCCCGGACTCCCGAGTAGTGTAGAGCAGCAGGGAGGGTGACCAAGAGCTGGGCTTCATGAGCATCATCCCCATCAGCCTGGGGCTGGGCTGGGTCCGAGGGTAGATTGGTGACCTTCAGCTCCAGGCCAATGACTGGCTGCCCACTCAGAGCAAACAAGGCTGTCGTCCCATCCGCATCCCTGCAGGACCAGATCCCAGTTGCTCTAAGACCTGAACACCTGCCCAGCCTCTCCCTCCCGCCCCTCCCACAATGCATGGGATTCGCCTCCACCCTCTGAACCTCTCCCTCCACCTGGGCCTCCCTAATCTCCACACACTCAAGAAAGAGTCAAGACTGGAGTCAGGGACTTCTCTTGTGGTCCAGTGGCTAAGACTCCAGGCTCCTAATGCAGGGGGCCTGAGTTTAATCAGTTTAATGCAGGTGGTCAGAGAACTAGATCTCACTTGCTGCAACTGAGATCCAGCACAGCCAAATAAATAAAAATTTAGGGGGCTTCCCTGGTGGCTCAGTGGTAAAGAATCCACCCACCAATGCAGGAGACACGGGTTCAATCCCTGATCTGGGAAGATCCCACATGCTGCAAAGCTCCTAAGCCAGTGGGCCACAACTATTGAGCCTGTGCTCTAGAGCCCGGAAGCCTCAACTACTGAAGCCTGCATGCCCTAGAGCCCGTGATCTGCAAGAGGAGCCACCAGGATGAGAAGCCTGCGCACCACAGTTGGAGAGCAGCCCCGGGCTCACCCCAACGAGAAAGTCTGTGTGCAGCAATGACAGCCAGCACAGCCAAGAACAAATAATAAAATTTAAAGAAAAAAAGCACTGAGTGGTTAGCACTTCAGTATACAACATAAAAATAAAAATTTAAAAATACATTAAAAAAAAAGAAAGACTGGGAGTCAGGGAACCACCCCCCTGGTCCCCGGTCTGCCGCTTACTGACCTTGGGCAGGTAACTAAACCTCTCTAGGCTTCCGAGTGGAACTGATAGTAATTCCTACCTCATGGGTTGTGAAGACTGAACACTGAGGTGTATGTGAACTATATAATTTCAAAAATATGATGAAGGATTATTCTTCCCTGCCAGGTGAGCTGCTATGGGCCCGTCACCACCCTCATCCTGCAAACTTCCGCGCTGTCTGCAGGCCCTCCCCACCTTCCACCCTCCGAGCCCCCCCCAGGGGACTTCCTCGGGTACTTTGAACTTTTGCCTTCCCACCCCATCTGCTCCCTCGCTCCCCCTCACATGGGCAGAGGCTGAAACTCCGTGTCACTGACGCGGGCGCAGAACCGGGCGTGGACCAGCTGCAGATTGCTCTGGCAGATCTTGTCTTCACCACAGCCTTGCTTCAGGAAGTGGATCTGGGGAGAGATTTGAAGCGGCGGTCCTTCTCAGGGAATGAATGTGTCGCCAAGGCATGTGCAGGGTAGGGGACCAGAGGAGTAAACAACCTGGATTCAACTTGCAGATCTGCTGCTTGCCAGCTATGTGATGTTGAGCTGGTCTCTTACCCACTCTGAGCTGCGTCCTCATCAGCAAAATTATGTGAATCACAGTAAAGTGATTACCAGGCCGTGGCAGAGGCCAGAAGGCTAGTCCACAGCAAGGACACATTTCCTCGGCCTTTCTTGTGTGTAACCAGTCTTAGAAGATGAAGAGAAGGAAAGAGCATCACTTTTGGGCTGGCCATAATAACCATGCACGGAGCGCCCCTGTCCTCCTCCAGCAGACCAGATTAGAGATGACCTAAGGACCTCCGAGGCCACGTTTGAACACCGCAGACCTCCAGCACCATGGATGTCTGAAAGGCTGCCTGGCCCCCCTGACTAGGAACACATGATCATCTAGGCCATTTTACATCTGGGGTCCACCTGTCACAGCATCTTGAGATATGAGGAATGACCAGGGTAACACAGGAAAGAATTCTGCAGGCTATGAATGAGTGTCACTGGCAAGGGACCATGATATCTATTCCTCCCATTTTTTCCTGGGCTCAACCAGAGCACATGCTCACCTCTGTCCGCTGGGTGCTGGGCTGGTGGGCGTTGAGGATGGGGGCCACTGGGGGCAGCCCCTGACCAGGAGCCTGTCGTCGGAGCCGAGGGGTCTGGAGGCCGTAGGACAGGGTCACGACGATGGCCCGAAGCTTGTCTTTGACATTCTCCTGGGGAGGGAAAAGACAGAGGCAGATGCAAGAGCCACCCCCAGGCCCCAGCCCCACCCAAAGCCCCAGCCAGACCTAGGACAGATCCTGAAGCCTGGAAAGAGGCTCTGGGAGATAAAGGAGAGAGATGGAGAACTAAGCTAGAGAAGGGAGAAAAGCCAAGACTCAGGGCTTTGAGGACCGCGCAAGAAGATGGACTTGCCATCACCATCTCCAGGGAGAAGAGAACTTGACAGGAGACACAAAAAGGCAGCAGGTAAGAGAGAGGTCAGCCCAAAAGGGAACCATCCCAAAAGTTGAGATTTTAGACTGAGGTGTGAGTGTGTTAGGGAAGAAGCTGAGAGGAATCCAGAAAAAGAAATGATGCGATGACAATGACCCTCAGAGGCCAAGGGGTCAGCATCCACCTGAAGCTGGAGCATGGTGTCTCCGCAGACTCGGTCATGCTGGTGTTTCAGCCACACGGTGCCTGAGGACTGGTGCTTGGGGTCATCGGGGCCACGGCTCAGGAAGGTCACACGGGGCACCTGGCCCCGGAGCCTCCGGTCTGTGTCCCCGTCTAACATGTAATCCAGGGCTGTGGCAGGTGGGAGAGGAGGAGTCAGTGAGCTGGGCTGGGGGCAGCTCCAATGGGCCCTTCTCTGCACCCCGGAGTGACCCACCCTGAAACCCAATGCAGTGGGCGTGGAGGGGCCTTACTCACCCACAGTAGGGCTATAGCTGCTGGGCGATGCAATATAGCTGAAACAGACCCTTAGGTCCATGCTGTGGGGGCAAATGTAAGGTTGATAGGCCGAGGCCCCTCCCCAACCCTGCCCACTCCTGTCCCAGCCCCAAACTGAGCAGACAGGGGAGAACTAGACTCTGGAGGCTCCCCTCTGCCCTCCCCTCGGATCCCGCCTCACCAGACCAGGTGGCCATTAGCACAGTTGGGCTGTTCTAGGTCGATGGCTCGTGGAAGAATAGAAACCTCGTGGGAGACATGGAGGACGGGCCTGGCCCTGGAGAACGGGGAGTCCAGGGCACAGGACACATGAGAACGTCAGGCTGGGAAAGGAGGAAGGCCGAAGATCTGGCCCTGCAGAGGGGCTCCGGCCTCGGGAGGGTGAGGGCAATGGGGATGGAGGACTCACCTGAAGAGCACAGCAGTGTCATCCAGGGACCCCACCAGCAAGTCTGGATAGTGGTTCCCATCCACGTCCAGGCCACCCGACAAGGAGTAGCCAAAGCTCTTTATGCCCACAGCCTCACCTTCCAACACCTGCGAGACCAGACCGTCAGCACCCCCACCCATCATCCCCGGCCTCTGCCTCCCCCACCCTCTGCTGCCGGGCCCCCTGGGTCCACCCACACCCATTCCCTCACCCCAACCCCTCCCCTCACCTGAGAAGGCTTGGTGACAACCCCCAGACTGCTCCCATGGTAGATAAAGACCTTCCCGTCCCCATCAAAGGGAGCCCCCACAGCAAGGTCTGCAGGCATGGGAGAAAAGCAATCAGATCTGAGGGTGGGGTGAGGAGGCACGAGGTCCAGGCCCCAACTGTCCTTCAGTCACTCAGCTCCAAACCCTGTTTTCTATTTTATTGAGAGGCTACTAAGTCCTGGACACCTTGTATGTGTCATCGCTAATCTCTCAACTACTCTCGGCAGGTATCACCAGCTCAGAAAGGGTATACTTGCCCAGGGCCACAAAGCTGGTAAATAGTAAAGCTCAGACAGGAGCCCAGGTTGCTCCTCTCCCTGAGTCCTCAGAGGACCTTGCCCTTGACCTGAGGCCTTTCCCCGCCTACCTCCCCACGCCCTCTCTCCTCGTCCCTCAGCCTTTCCCATTCCCAGTCACACCTGGGAAGCCGTCTTGATTGAGGTCCCCCAGGACTGCCAGGCTGATCCCAAACATGGAGTCAGGGGAGCCACAGAGCCGGAGAGGGGCGACCCCGGCCCAGTGACCCCCCTCGTTCATGTACACATACACGGCACCCCCCAGTTCTTCTTGGCGCTCGAAGAAGTAGGGGGCACCAACTACCAGGTCTGTCCAGCTGTGGAGACAAGGAGGCAGGAGGAAGAGTCAGGAGGAGCCAGATGCCCTCCCAGCCCCAGCCTCCCCCGGCTGCACGCGCCCCCCTCACTCTCACCCATCACTGTTGAGATCAGCCACGGCCAGCGAGTAGCCGAAGCCGGAGGTCAGGCGCTCCCCGGACAGCGTCACTTCAGGCACCAGGCGACTGGCACTGTCTTTGCGTAGAATGACCACAGCACCCCTGTGGTTGGCACGGGGGGCCCCTGCCACAAAGCTCAGCTCCTCAGCTCGCACCAGTCCCTTCCCCGAGTCAACAGAGAAACCTGGGGGGGGCGACTCACCGGTGAGCTCTCCCCCACCAGACTCCCAGCCAGAGTGGGTCTAAGTGCCCCCACCCGCCCCGCCCCGCAGGTTAGAGCCTAAAGGTGGAGGTGCCNAACAGAGAAACCTGGGGGGGGCGACTCACCGGTGAGCTCTCCCCCACCAGACTCCCAGCCAGAGTGGGTCTAAGTGCCCCCACCCGCCCCGCCCCGCAGGTTAGAGCCTAAAGGTGGAGGTGCCCCCCAGGGCATCTCCATCACAGCTGGACCACTCCTCTCCCCCGCCAGACACCCGGTGGTCCTCCCCATCCAGAGACTGGAACTGGGCACGAGACATGGGATGGGATAGCCTTGGGGACAGGGGAGAAAGGAGGCAGGTGATGGCTGGGAGGCCCAGGCGGCTGGACAGCATAAGGAGCTGGGCCAGGGTGCCCCCCATATGATTCCCCAAAACTGCTCTCCCCTCGGCATGCCCAGGAGCCCCCCATCCCTCCAGGGCACGTCACTCCTGGCAGGGAGAGGAAGTCTCCACATGGACAGGAGGGAAGGAAACAAGGGGGAAATGGGAAAGAGCTAGAGTAACCAAACATCCCCCAGGCCTGGTTTCTTCCCCTTCCACAGAACAATGCGGATGAGACAAGAGGAACTTACCAACACATCTCGACCTTTCTCCGCACACGCCCGCCATCCACCCCTCAGAGGTTCAGCCTCCTTCCTTCCCACTACAGCCTCAGCCCACCTGGATCTTCCTCCATGGAGACCCCTGTTTACAGCCCTCTAGGCTATCACCCCCAGGGCCTCTTCACCTCGGGTCTGGCCACCGGGTTCAGCTTTTCTCTGCAATTTGGGCCCAGTGGGTGTTTCTCTGGGTAGGTGTTGGGGGGCAGGGCAGGAGAGGCGGGGAGGCCAGGCCAAGCCCCCAGGGCCCAGGGGGACGTGGAGGGGAGCTTACAAACCTAAGTAGCTATTCAGGGCCAAGTCGCCGGCCAGTCCTGGGAGCCGGTCAGCAGGGTCCAAAGTTTTATACACCAGCTGGTCAGGGTCTGAGCTATCAATGTTGGTCACAAAGAGCAACCCTGCGAGGGCGGGGCGGGGAGACACCAGGGCAGGGACACCCAGAGGACGGGCCACAGAGTGCGGAGACAGAGGCAGAGAGAACAGCAAGAAGGCAGACGAGGGAGAGGGAGAAAGAGGACGAGAGAGACAGAGACAGAAGGATGGGAGTGTGGAGGGGGGACAAGAGAGAGGAGCAGAGGGTTAGAGTGGCTCCGGGCCGGGGAGGGGTCCCTACCAAAGTAGCTGTTGGCAGGGACCGGGATGAGGCGGGGGTCCTGCTCCTTCTCACCCCCCGCCTCGTAGGGCCCGTCGTCCAGGTGTGCCAGGTCCGCTGAGCCCTGCACACAGAGCTCCACCCTGGCCGTGCCTGCAAGGACAGACCCGTTAGTGCCCAGGGTGGGGAGTGGAGACCACCCACAGGCCTGGGCGCTCGTTAGGCACCCAGGGAAGCCCCTCCTCTCCTCTCCAGCCCCATCTCCACCCCCTTCCCAGTCCAAGCTGCCTGGGGTCTCTCTCTACCCCTGGACGTGGCATCACACTCACCACGTGTCAGCCCGGCCAGCGGCAGCGTGCGGAGATGGGAATGGGAGTGATGAGGTGTGGGCTGGCGTGTTGGAGCATGCAGGCCCCGGTTGGGCATGTGGGGGCTCAGGCCAGCATGCTGCAGAACTCTCGGCCATGCGGAGGACAGGAGACGGATGGCCCCAGTCGTGTGCGTGCCGGCGAGACGCAGTGGGAGGCGTGGCGGGGCCCCGGGGCTCCGTGGCGGTGAACACGCAGGCATGCTTGGCCACATGCTGCCCCCAACCCCCTCTCTGAAGTACTGGGACATTTTGGTTCCCTTCTCCCCTCTCCGGGGAGTGACTCACCCTTCCAGTTATAGGTTCCTGGGGCCCCAAAGAGGAGATAGTGGCTGTCGGGAGAGAAGGCAGCCGCCGTGCCCTGCTGGCAGAAGCCGAACTGTTCGTGGCCCTGGGGGCGTCCCTCACAGAACTTCCACTCCCCACCATCCAGCTCATCTCGGATGGCCAGGTCCTGGCTTAGAACAAAGCAGCGGCCGATCACATCCCTCGTCTCCAGGATCTGATCTACACGCTGCCGTGCCTCGTATCGGTGTGCACAGGTCTGTGGGATGAAAGCAGATTTGGTCACTGCACCATGAGGGCCAGGACCCTGCTTGAGCCACGCTGCCCATGTGCAGGAATTTGGCAGATGCCGCTTCGAGTGCAAATACACACGCATGCATGCACGTGCACACACACAGACACCTCTGCCAGCATCACTTGGGCGCCACCTCCCAGCCTAGCATTACGCAGGTATATAGAATGCATTACCCCCATCCCTGTCTTCTCTGCACCCACTTCTTTGCCCTGGCAGCAAGAAGTCCTTGCTCCACATTCTCCCCTGGCACCCACAGCATGACTCGGCCACAGAACTTATGCCTCCTTGATCCCGCCAGATGGGACTGTCCACAGCATGCCCAGCTGGGTCCTCTTCCTGAACCTGAGAGCCACCACCTCGTCTGCAAATAATTCCCTCCATCTCCACTCTCCAAGTATTGCTTATTCTGGAAATCCAGACTCAAATCACCCCCACCTGCAGTAGTCTTCACTCTCCACTCCTCCTTTGAACTGGTATAAGCTGGGGACCACCCCACTCACCTAGCCTTAACCATATTCTGCCCCGAAAAGACTTGTATTATCGTGTTTGTGCATGTCAGTGATGAGAATCTCTGTAACTATGCAGGAGGCTCTCTGAGGCATGGACCAGGCTTCACCCTCTGTTTACATGTCCTCTCTCAGTTCAATACCTGATACTTAAAAGGTTCTCAGTAAGTTTAACACATGGCTGGGTGGATGAACTGTTAGATATTTTTAAATTTATAAGGACAGAACCATGCCTCACACCTATTTACATCTCTCAGAAGTCATCAGAAGCAGAAAATCATATCATACTGCCAACTTGAGTTCTGTAAGCACATCTGTGTGTATGCACACACCATACATACACACAAACACACACTCAACACCCTTGCAAAGCGTCACAAGAAGTGGTACCCACTGCCATGATATTACTGTTACAGAGTNCAGAAGTCATCAGAAGCAGAAAATCATATCATACTGCCAACTTGAGTTCTGTAAGCACATCTGTGTGTATGCACACACCATACATACACACAAACACACACTCAACACCCTTGCAAAGCGTCACAAGAAGTGGTACCCACTGCCATGATATTACTGTTACAGAGTCAAACTGTTTTTCCCTCTTTTTAAAAACAAAATTTCATGCTCTTTTTCTATAAAATTGGTAAAGTCAAAAAAAAAGATATGGTACTCACAACAATCTTGCCCCCAGGCCCCTGGCTCCGAACACTGACTCCCAGCCACTGGTTCTCCTTACTCTCCTTCTGCACATCAGCTGGTGGCAGGATACTGGGAATTAGGGGAGGAAAGAGGAGGCCAAGTCCTCCCCTCCCCTCCTCACATGTCCCCCCATCCCAGCCCCACAGAGCCCTCACCTCCCCGGTCGATGTCCACTCTGTAGCAGTCAGTCTCTTCCAGGCTTAGGGGGCAAGCGAAGAGACCTCCAGTGCGATTTGCCTGCTGCCCTGGCAGGGCCAGAGCCTGGGGAGCGCCCACCAGCAGCCTGCACGATGGAGGAGGGGCAGGAACTAGTGGCCAGCGCCCTCCACCTCCCAGAGCCACCCAGGCCCAGCTCCGCGGCACCAGGCAGAGCGTTGAAGGGCTAAGGCAAAGGGCCAAAAGTCAGCTTTCCCACGTCCGGTATGGGCAAATTCATACACTTGGCCACGCAATCATTACATTACGTATGCGCATACTATCTGGGTGAGGGACCACATAATAGCAGATACATACACACACATTGACAACCCGAGCAGCCTGGCCCATACTGCTGATTTGAAAGAACCGCCTGTTCCCAACACCTGTTCCTGACCAAGCCTTCCTTCCCCCCCACCCCCACTCCCTGGCCCCATCTCCGAGCTCTGCCCTCCTCCCCAACCCCAGTTCAGTTGAAACCTTCCCAGAAATGCCAAGAATGCTGGGAGCAAAAGTAACAGCACCATGAGGTGGCCCAGAGACCAGCTTCCGGGGCCAAGCGAGAGACTACATGTGGGTCCCACTCCCTCACTCCCTATAGGGGATCCATCAAAACCCACCACCCAGCAACCCTGCCAGCCCAAGATTCTGTCAGTCACTTGAACTGACATAGAGGTGGAGGCCAGTTTCTCATTCTGTCTCCAGTCCCAGCCCCGTTAGCCCCCTACATCCTGAATCCCCTTTCATCCTTCCTGCGGCTCCTCATGTCCATTTCCCCATTCCTCTCCACCCTGCCCCCGCCCAGCTTTCTCTCCTACCTCCCCCTCAGACTCTTTCCCAGTTACAAGGTTCTTGGCAGGACAATTTTCCATGATCACAGCCAAGGCTTCTTCCCCAGGGAGGACTGTGCTGGGAATGGAGGCTGCCTGGGTCCCCTGGGGGGCAGACCCTCAGGCCAGGAGTGAAGGAGAGGATGAGGCAAGGTGATGGGCACCTGGCTGGCTACAAGGATCCTCTCTTCACAGAAGGAGACTCAAAAGTGTCAGCAAGACGAACCTCTAGGCCTCTCTCCCCAGCTCATTTACTCCATCTCCCTCACTGGGGCATGGGGCGATATGGCAGACAGGCATCTGTGGGGCGCTGTGCCAGTTCTGATGGGCACAGAGCCACTCTCCCTTCCCACAACTCCTCCTTGTCTCCAAGCAGCTGTCATCCTGCGTCAGAGCCAATGTCACGAGAGGGGGGTGGGGAGAAGGGGCGACGGCATACACCAGGCATATGTTAACAACTATTTATTGAGAATCTGTCATCTGAAAGAGGGGGGCATGGCAACCCACTCCAGTATTCTTGCCTGGAGAATCCCATGTACAGAGGAGCCTGACGGGCTATAGTCCATGGGGTCGCAAGAGTCGGACACGAATGAAGTGACTTAGCACAGCACACTCATCATCTGCCAAGCCCTATGTCAGGCACTGGTGAGACAAGGAAGTAATATTTATTCATCACCTACTATGAATCAAGTCCTAGGCTAGATGCCAGGGATGCGAGGAACTAAGATTTATGACTCTACTAGGTGCCGGGCCCCAGGCTAGGCATGTTACCTGCATTATCTCATTTAATCTTCACGACAGTCCTATGTAAGGATTCTTTGCTTATCTTTCAGATGAGGAAACTCACTCAGACACATTGGTAGCACAAAGGAATTCAAACCCACATCTGCTTAATTCCAATATCCATGCCTTTTCCACCCAATGACTATGACTGACCACCTTCAGAAAAGGAAGAGAGAGTTGGGGAGAGGAGGGTACTCCGAGCAGAAAAAGAAACTAGGTGGCCTGGCTAACCTCCAGACAAGTCCGTGGTGCCCCCACCTGTAAACAAAGAGATGGTGAGCCCTTGGAGGACCCAGGCTGCTTCATTCATCTTTGCACTTGCCCCATAGGAGGCATCAAGCTGTGTTTGCTGGACCCACATGTCATGCAGACTCACAGAGACACACAGTGTCTCAGTTGGTCAGCACAGACAGAACTAAGTACCAAGAGAGGCTAATAGTCCATGTTCAATGCTCACATTTACCCTGGAGGTCACAAACAGGGAGCTGAAAGAAGGGGAGGGGTCCATACAGAGGAAAGAAGCTGAGTGCATAGCTATGCCCAGCCCCTCCCTTGATGGAGAACAGACCAGACCATCCTGCCTGGAACAAGATTTCCCACACACAGCCTCCCCATCCCCTCCACCTCTGCCCCAGCCACACACTCTTTCTTGGTTTCATCCCACTATTCCCTGCCACCCCAGACCTCTGGACAAACAGTAGCCACAGTTGCAGCCACTGTAGAGAGAAAGGCAGCTAGGAGCAAGGGACTGTCTGGGAGGCTGGCTAAGTGGAGGTGAAGGAGTAGCCTTTGCACCTCTTAATTTCCCATTCACTCCGGGCTCTGACCCAAGTCCAGCCCTCTCTGACTCTCTCAATCTGGGTGGCCCTCTGGGGAGGGTGCTTGGCCTGGAAGGTTGGCTCAGCCCTGGGGGTGCTCCAGCCAAGCCTTTGGATCCAGGCTCACTGTAAGGCACTAGAGCTATGCTCCAGCTCTGTGGATCACCATATAAGAAAAAAGGTACCAACACTTTCATACCACCCACACTGGGCTTTGTGCTATGCTCAGAATTTTACATATGTTAACAAACCTTTCAATATCCACAATTACTCTATCTGGTGGCTTTCCAGATGGCGTTGGTGATAAAGAATCCGTCTGCCAACGCAGGAGATGCAAGAGACATGGGTTCGATGCCTGGGTCAGGAAGATCCCGTGGAGGAGGAAATGGCAACCCACTCCAGTATCCTCGCCTGGGAAATCTCATGGACAGAGAAGCTGGTGAGCTACAGTCCATGGGGCTGCAAAGAGTCGGACATAACTGAGCGACTCAGCACACACACACATAGTCTATTTGGTAGTACCGTTGATGGTATTACAGTTGATGGAAACAAATGAGGCTGAAACCACAGAAGGCTGAACTTGAAAGTCTCATCCCTGGGCCAGACTGAAAGACATGCAAACGGGTGAGGTTTTTCGATCAGAGAGTGGTGGGGACAACAACCTGCAAGCCCAAAGCCAGGGACTTAGCCAGGGTATCCCACCCTTCACGTGCCACCAGACAGCAGAGCACGCCTTGCTGGAGCAAGAGCAGAGTGAGGGGTGAGCAGGCCCCTCTGGGAATGCCCCCAGCTTGGCTCTGGGGACAGAATCAGGGGCCACCTTCAAAGACAAGGGGGAAATGACAAGAGACCATTAAAAATAACCTAGAATTTGCCTGGAAATAGCTCAGAGACTTCAGCATGTCCTAAAAAGGCCTCCAGTCCTGGAACTCTGGCAGATGGGGGGAGGGGGAGAGGAAGGGAGACAGAAAGGAGGGAGGAAGAGGATAGTAGACGGAAGAAGAGATGGTCAGTAGCTTTCCATTGCTCCCAAAGTGTGGAGGATCTCTGACCCTGCTCCCTGATGACAGTGATAATGGAAAAAGAAGATCAGAGCTAGCCCCTAGTCCCTGAGCCAGGGAAGAGAAATGAGCTCTCGTCCCTTCCCTCTGCCCCTAGGCCAATAGCAGAGGGGAGGAGATGGTCCCAGTGGACAGCACTGATCCCAGTAATGGACACTGACTGTGGCTTAGGCACTAGCCGAGGAGAGAAAAGTCCCCTGGCAGGAAGGGGTGGGCCGCTTTCTCTTTCCTGCCTGTCTTTTTACAATCTCACACAGAGATGGGGCCAATAGTGACAGTCACAGTCCCCACACACGAGTCTATCTTTCTCCCACGGGTCCTGAACTGATTAGAAAATAACCAGAATTGTCCTCTGCCCCTCACCCCTCCCTGTCTCCCCCTAATGCTGAGATTCTTGGAGCTGGAAATCTCCTGAGGAGGAGGAAGGGGAACAGCCTGGCCAGCATCCCCTCTAGATCTCTCACTACTGCTGCTGCTGCTACAACTTTGGGGAGCTCTGATTTCTGCCACCCTCTATCTCCAAACTACCTAGTGCAGAATGCCAAACCCTCCCAGCCTCCTTCTAGTTTTGAGCCACAGAAGCTCAGGTCTCTCCTGGCCTCCCAGAGTCCTGCTGTTCTCATTCCCTCCCATGGCAATGCCCTCGGAGGAAGTTATTTCTGGAGTCTACCCTCTATCCCTCCCATGGCACCCTCAGTCTCTCTGTCCTCTCCTTCACCTGTCCTAAGCAGAGGCGAATTGCTCCCTCCCTGAGGGAGTTCAGCCTCCTAAAGAAGAAGGGGAGCCATGGGCCCTGGGACTGGAACAAAGATGCAAGTTGGGGTGAAAAGCAAAAAGGGATAGCTCCCAGCCAAGACTAGACTCTTGCTCTCCAACTCATCCCCAAAGCAAGATCGCCTGGGTCTCAGATCCAAGGCAGACAAGGCTTCAGGCTGGGGCGTGGGATATCTGGGGGCAGCCTGAGTCTTGATGAGGTTGGCAGATTGAGAGATGGGGCGGAAGAACGGGGTGGGCATCTGTGGCTCGGGCGCTGGGATTCTGGGCGGGTGCGGTGACTCACCAGCTCCGGGGTCGCGGCTGCAACTGCCGGTGCAGAGCCACCGAGAAGCCAAAGAAGCTCCCCGGCTCGCCCTCCTTGCGGAGGGCGCCCATCACGTCCAGATTGAAGGCGGCAGCCCCTGGGAAGAGCAGGCCGGCGAGCAGGGAGCCGAAAAGGTAACAAACCCCAGGGGTCCCCCAAGGATCGCGGCCCGGAGTTCCCGCCATGGGGCAACCCCTTGCTCGCGCTCCCGGCAAGGGCAAGGAAATATGCTGGCGCCCCGAATCTCAGATCCCCCGAGGAGGACCTCTGGTCTCCGAGTCTCGCTGGTCCTTCAGGGGGTCCTCCCAGTCTTCCACCTCGCTGCCCCTCTATCCCCCTCCGCCGCCCCAGCACCGGCCAGGACGACCGCAGCGGCCGCAGCCCCCGGCCTCCCCGCGGCTCCCGCCTCCGCTCCCACGGGCGCCGCCCCGGCCCCGCCCTCGCCCCGCCCCCCGGCCCGCGGCAGGTGGAGGCCGCCGGGAGTCGCGGAGGGATGCCCAGGAGGGCGGCTCCGGGTGGGAGCAGGCCTTGCTCCCCGCGTACCCCGAGCCCCACCCCGGCGCCGCCAGTGCTCTCCCCGTCCCCCCTAACTCCTGCCCTAGCCAGCGAGTGATGGAGGCGGCGCCTGGGAATGGGGTAGGAGAATTACGGATAGAAAGGGGTCGAAAAGAGAAGGGGCGAGGGGGCTGAGCCAGGGATGAGAGGTGGATGAGGCTAAAAGACAGTCTGGAAAGAGAAAGACACAGAGAGAAAGAGATGCAGATAAGTCCGGTGTAGTGCCTTGATGTTCCCTTCTTTTCCCAAGGACACAGAACACCTCTCCTGCTCTCTGAATCAAACCAATTCCCACCACATCCCATCCCATCCCATCCCTCCGAGCCCAGCAGTGGCAAAGGCTCTGCGAGACACATACCTCGCCAGCGTTCGGGGAAATAAGGAAAAGACAGGCAAGAAGAAAGAAAAACTCGGCAGGCCTAGAGGAGGGGAGCAAAGGAGGCGGGTAGAAAGAAAACAGAGCTGGAGAAAGAAGGGTAAGAGTTTGATCAGCAAGGAAGGAATGGAGAAAACAGGGGGGAAACTGGGTGGCAGAAGAGGAAAGTGAGCTGGGGAAGGACTGACTGTCAGAGAAGGCCAAGGTGGGAGAGACTGCGCCCAAGAGGCAAAGGGATGGGGACGATGGCTCCGCCTTCCAGACCCTTCCCAGAACCGTAAATTTCCTACCCTCCACAGAGGAAGGGACTGGAGGGGGCAGCGTCCCGGACTGACCCTCACAGGATCGAGGTGGGGCTTCCCAGGGATGTCCACAGGGACTCACAAGCGGTGCCTCTGCCCCTCCCTTCCCCACGGGCTGAGACAAAGGCAAAGGGGGAGGACATTTTCCAGCTCTGCTATTTATAACTCCAACCCAGAAATGGGGCCAAGAAGAGAGATAGGAAATAATTTGGCACAACTGGAACGTCACTTGCTCCCACCTCCCCTTCCTAGGTCTCTCTTACTGGGTGTTGGTCTCGGGTATATCCACGTGCCATCTTTCCCTCTCTCTCTCTCACTCTCTGGTTTTGTCTCATCTGAAACTCTGTCTCTACCCTTCTTGTCTCTGTCCACTGGAATCCTACTAGATTGTTTCTCAGAGTCTCTAGTGTTTCCTCTGCCCCCTCAAACACTGTCATGTTCTTAAGATTCTCTCTTCTCCCTCTTTGTCTTAAAAGCTCCAATACATGTTCTCCCTAATTCCTCTTCCCAAGTGTCCATTTTCTCTCTCTCTTCTTTTTCCAGGATTATACTTTTAAACAATTGATTTTTAATAGGCTCTCACTCTGCTGCCCAGTGGGACAACCCTTGCCCTGGGTGAGTTACTATACATTTGAGAGTCTGTGCCTCCATCTTGGCAACACTACACTTGTGTCCATCCCCTCCAGGGGAGTAGCATACCTCCAAACAGGTGCTCTCCAGGTAACACAGCAGACTGGCCCTGAGATCCTACTCTTATCATCCCCCAGACATGCCCTCTGCACCCCTTTTCTATCTCAGAGCCCTGACATTGGAGAAGAGCTGATATGAGAATGCAAAAGAGTAAAATCAGGATGGAACCCAGACTCCTGACTCTCGGCCCAAATATCATCCAACTGGGGTCAAAATGCCTTTAGAGGGGTGGGGTGGGGGGAAGGAAAGGGTGGGATATATTGAGAGAGTAACATGGAAACTTACATTACCATATGCAAAATAGATAGCCAATGGGAGTTTGTTGTATAACTCAGGGAACTCAAACCAGGGTTCTGTAAATGCCCAGAGGGGTGGAATGGGGAAGAAGGTGAGAGGGAGGTTCAAAGGAAAGGGACAAAGGTATACCTATGGCTGATTCATGTTGATGTTTGGCATAAACCAACACAATTCTGTAAAGTATTTATCCTTCAATTAAAAAATAGATTAAAAATAAATAGAAGTTTTTTAAAAATGCCTTTGGAGCCCCAAATGCCTCCCTCTCTCCACCTGCAGCTCCTGCCTCCCTCCATCTCTACTCTGCTGATTCTTGCTAAATCTGAGGTTGAGATCAGATGCCAAGAATCTGCTTCTGACCTCCTCTGCCCAAATATTTGAGAAGTCACCTCACCCGCCACAGGAGGAAGGAGAAGGAAAGAAAAGAGAGAGAGAGGCCACCCAAAATTAGCCTGGCTATAAATAGTGGGGCAAGGGAGGGCGGGGAACACGCAAGAGTCCCAGACCAGCCTAGTAAATTTAGACGTGTAGATTTTCCCTAAAGAAGAAATGAGGCCAGATTTGGAGTGGAGAGCAGCATTGCAGACTGAGGAGGGAATGAAGAAGCCAGAGGAATCCAGAGAACAGAAGATGCTTAATATTCAAATAAATAATCTGCCAGCGAACCTTTCTTTTGATTCGGAGTTCAGGAATTCATTAAATTAAAACTAGTGCTGATGCTGTATGATTCCATTCACATGATGTTCTCAAAATGAAAAACTATGGAGATGAAGAACAAACTAGTGATTGTCAGGGGACAGGGATGGGGAAGCGGAGGTGTGAATATAAAAGGTAGTGCAGAGAGTTCCTTCATGGTGATGGAGAGTTCTGTAACTTAATTTTGGTGGTGGCTATTGAATCCATCTGTGGGATGAAATTACATTGAATTATAAATGAAAGCATGTTAAAAAAAAAAAACTAGGGAAAATCGAATAGGCTTATAGCCTAGTTAACTGTATAATATCTATGTCAGAGTCCTGGTTTGGATATTGTGCGACAGTTATATAAGGTGTCGCCTCTGATGGAAGCCGGGTGAAGGATACACGGGATTTCACATACTACTTTTTGCAGTTTCCTCTGAGTCTACAACGATTTCAAAATGATTTCAAAACATTTTTAAAACTTTATAAATGTCCAGACCCAGCAAAGACTATTGTCCTTTTCTGCCAGCCCCTCCCCCCTCTAAGAACCCTCTTGCCCTCCATCTGGGCTCCCTATTTTTCAGCTCCCCCGGACCACACACTGCCCAGCTGCTGTCTCTAGGTGAGCAGCAGACACTTTCAGAACACACAGTGAGGGGTTAACATCTCCCTCCACCTCATCTGGCAACAGGAAGACCCTGGAAGCTTGGAGCAGATGTCCCAGGGTCAGCCTCTTCCTCCACAGCATAGACAACATGAGGACTTTCTCACCCCACCCACCTCTCCAGCACTGGAATCCTTCTGCAGGCCTCTGAACGTCTCCTGTAGCCAAAGTTTGAACTATGGGCGTGGCTGGGAGAGAAAGGCTATACATGTGATTGAGGGCAGTCAGTGGGGAAATGACTTGACCGTTCTGGTCTTTGAAGATCCCAGGGAAACCCCTTGTGTCTTGGGGAGGACTGGGAGATCACTTCCCACGGTAAGCCATTTAGACTGGGCCCCTTTTCTCTGAGCACTGGCCTCAGGCCAACATTTGGAACTCGGCCACACCACCAACGGCCCCCTCTTGAAGCCCAGCCAGATTTCCCAGTATGAGAAGCCTTCTCCACTCACACCATGTCCTGCCTCAGTCCTCACCCAATCCCTAACTACTCAGCAGCTTCCGGCCCTAAGGCTTGGCCCAGCCAGTCAGCCTGAAGTTTGCTAATTAAAGCAAGCTCTGAAAGAGAGGCCTGAGAAGAACAGAGAAATGAGTGGACAAAAGGAGTATGGGGGCACATTCACTGATTCTAAGAGGAAAAATAATCTGGGTGGGAAAGTGTAAGCAGAGGTGGTCAGAAAGAGATTTCAGATTTCAAGAGTCATTTTCCTACTATGCATGCAGCCTGTGTCCATCTCTACCAAAGGCAGGTGGAGCTGAGTTTCAACAACAACGAGACCGAGGTTAGACAGTGAGCCACAGGGGCCCAGAAAAAGAGTAGGTGGAGGAAGACCCTGGAAGCTGGAGTCCCCAGATACAGGTACCCATGTCCTCTGCTCAGCTCTAGGGCAAAGNCCATCTCTACCAAAGGCAGGTGGAGCTGAGTTTCAACAACAACGAGACCGAGGTTAGACAGTGAGCCACAGGGGCCCAGAAAAAGAGTAGGTGGAGGAAGACCCTGGAAGCTGGAGTCCCCAGATACAGGTACCCATGTCCTCTGCTCAGCTCTAGGGCAAAGGAACAGTCAGTGTGTGGGAAAGGAGGGTGGGGCTGATGTCCGCAGAGCCCTGGCAGTCTCTATACCGATTATGAAAATGTCATGTGGTTGTGCCAAGGGGGTGAGGGTAACACAGGATGGGCCTGGCACTCACCATGAGTCATCCTAATCTTAAATTACAGACTCACCGCTGAAACCCCCAACGCCAACCCCCCTCTCATTAGCCCCTGCCCTCTGTTTCTCGGGTCCCCCTGTCACCATTCTCTGCCACCCCTTGCAACCTCTGCTTTTCTCTCCCAGCTTGGAGAGTGAGGCACCGGGCATCTTCCAGTCTGCCTCCAATTTGCTTGCTCACTGCAGTTGGAAGCAAAAGCCAGAAGGGGGGAGGACTGCCAAGGCTGCCCTGCAGTGCTCTCATTCTTCCCACTTCTATTGATCAGCTCCTTTCTGGAGTGGAGCCTCTTCCCAAACATTCCTCCCCTGCTGGTATTCCCTTCAACTGATGCTCCACAGGCATACAGAGGCATAGTGACAAGAGACAGGGAGCTGTCCCCCAAAGTGCTCTGGGCCTCCCCCTGCTGAGGTCTCTCCCGTGGTTTCTGCAGTATAGTACGGTGGTTACACTCAAGCTCTGGCATCAGATAACCCGGCTCTGTATTCTAGCTCGATCGCTTATGTGCTCTATTACTGCACTGCTCTGTATCACAGATTCTTCATCTGCACATTGTTATACTTCACATGACTATTCTCAGAATTAAATGAAATAATACATGTAGAGTGATTCACACATGGTATTAAGTACTCAGGAGATGTTGTTAAAGTATCCATATAATAAGCACAAGACACACAAACACAATATCCAACACTTTTTTTTTTAATACTTATTTATTTGGCTGCATCGGGTCTTAGTTGTGGCATGCGGGATCTAGTTCCCCAACCAGGGATTGAACCCAGGGGCCCCTGCATTGGGAGCGCGGAGTCTTAGCCACTGGACCACCAGGGAAGTCCCAGTACCCAACACTTTTTATTCAGAGTTTTTATTTTGGCACTTAATGTTCTGCTTTCTGCTGCCAGTTAACCACTTCACTCACTAATCCTTTGACAGCTGGGCAGCTCCCTGGGATTTAAGATGCTGTTCTGCAAAGAGTTGAATGAACTGATCAGTAATCGTCAACTCTGACTCAGAAATTCAAGAATGTTATATTCTAATCAGTCAGCATCCATTTCTCCTCCCCCTGCAAGTACATATAATGAAGTCAATTTTCAACCATGTAACTGAAGTGAGAGAACACCAAAGTTTTGAAAACTGCTTTAGATATGGTTTAGTGCAGTGGTTCTCAACCTTGGGGGCACATTACATTCACCTGAACAACTTTCTAAAAAATACTTGTACCAGGCCTCCACCCTCAGAGATTGGTCACGGACCAAGGCATATTTTTTAAAAACTTCCCCAACTGAGTTTAATGTTTAGCTAAGGCTGAGAACCACTGATTTAATCCAATCTTCTAATTTTACTAAGGAGAAAACGAACATCCAGCGTGGATACGCAGCTTGCCCAAAGCCACGCAGCATGTCGGTGTACGGTGCACCAAGAGAGAATGTTGTAAGAGCGAGCACATGTTGGTGATGTTTATAATTTTTTCTTGTTGGGGTTAATCCCAGAAACACTTCTTTAGTCCTGAGAGGTGTTATATAACTTACCTTCTACTTTGGCAGTAGCACTTGTTCTGCTGGTAAGACTGAAATAAATGGGCTCGCATTCCCTGACCACAAAAGGACAGAGATGGAATGGCACATTCACCACACATAGCCAGCCAAATTAGCAAAGCTCCCTAGGAGGCCGCTGGAAATGCCTAAAACGCTGAGGGACTCNACTCTATCCCTCCCCTAACTCTCTCCCCCTTGGCAACCACCAGTCTTTTCTCTATGTCAATGACACTATTTTTTTTTTTTTTTAAAGAATGGCCTATCCCACTAGCCGGGAAAGTTGGCATAGAGCCCTGGGTACCTCAGAGTAGGGAGGCAGCTGACCTCAGACCTGGCCCTTCACATCACATCCTTCAGAGCCTCCAGCACCAACTTCAAGGGCTAGTATCCAGAAATGTCACCTGACTAGCTGGACTTCCCAGGGTAAGGAACCCATATGCCAGTGCAGGAGATGCAAGAGACATGGGTCAGGAAAATGCCCTGGAGGAGGAAATAGCAACCCACTCCAGGATTCTTGCCTGGAAAATTCCACGGGCAGAGGAGCCTGGCAGGCTACAGTCCAAGAGGCCACAAAGAGCAGGAGATGACTAAGCAACTGAGCACACACACACATACACACACTTGATTAGCTCAGGCTTCTGTCCCTTGGCTGCCTGGCACCGGTCAGTGGTGGGTGAGCTGGGGTGGGCTTCTCCCATCCTCCTCCCCACACAGCAGAACCAAGCTGCTCTCTAGCTCTCCAACCAGACCAGCAGCAGGGCATGGGGGCCACAGGTGTCCCAAGCAAGGGTAGTGCCTCTGAGAGCACGTAGGCATCGCCCAGACCCAGTGCAATGCACAGCAGCTTGCAGCCAGCACCCAGGGCCTCCCACAGCCCAGACCTGCAACAGATTTCTTGTCCCCTCCACTCAGCAGGCCCCTGGCCTAAGCCCCACTAGGAGGGGCCTGCCCAGAGGTGAGGCTGCCAGGCTGGGTCCTCAGCTCTCTGCCCCCATTCCTACCCGCCCCTCTCTCAGGTGCTCTGGTAGGAAAGGGAGGCCCCAGTGAACTGCCTGTCGAGGCCCTTGGTGGTAGGGGAGCACGCACGGGAGAGGAACCAGGAGGCATGAGGAAGGGGAGGAGGGAAGAGAAAGAGAGAGCTGAGGAGGGAGGGTGGGAGAGGAGTGTGGAGACACAGGAGCAAATAGAGGAGGGGGAAGACAAGGGAAAAGTTGGGGGAGAGGGCAGGGGAAACAGAAGAAGGATGAGGTACAGGGTGGGGAGAAGGCAGCAGGAGGAGACAGGGGTGGGAGAGAGAAAGAAAAAGGATGCCCTCTTCACTGGGAGGACAGGAAGGGCGACCTGGGAACTTCAGATTCAGAGGTCGGGTCTGAACTGGGGACCCGAGNTAGGAGAGGGCAGGGGAAACAGAAGAAGGATGAGGTACAGGGTGGGGAGAAGGCAGCAGGAGGAGACAGGGGTGGGAGAGAGAAAGAAAAAGGATGCCCTCTTCACTGGGAGGACAGGAAGGGCGACCTGGGAACTTCAGATCCAGAGGTCGGGTCTGAACTGGGGACCCGAGATTGCAATCCAGAAGCCCTAGCTTTGGATAGGAGGGAGGCAGGGGTGCTTGAGAGCAGCTCTCAGATCTCAGGGTTAAATCAAAACAAGGGCAAGGCTGGAGATGTTTTGACTGCCCGAGTCTGGCAGCACAAAGAGGAGACTCCAGTCACTGTGGGGCCAACCCCAGCTCAGGGCAAGACCAGCTCACTGCGCTGTGGTAACCCAGGTGAACAGCTCACCTCCTCACCGTGAGGAAAGGAAGGCTCAGAGAGATGAAGCCACGGACTCAAGTACAACTTGCAAGTGAGGACCAGGGTCTTGACACAGCAACTCTGGTGCCGCATGTACCATGTTCGCCACCAGCAAGCAACACCCTGAGATCAGAAGCCTTGGTGACAGACAGCCTCTGCCCCACATGGGTAGGTGACTTTGGCTAGACTCTCGCCCGCCCTGACCCACAGCTTCCTCCCACTTAGGCAGGAGGAAGACCCCTGCTTTCCGCATGGCACAGGACAGTTGTGAGCATCAGAGGAGAATGAAAGGGAAAGTTTTGTTGCCTTAAGTATTGCTGTTATTGTTCAGGTCTAAACCGGGTCTGACGCTTTGTGACCCCATGCACGCCAGACTCCTCTGTCCTCCACTATCTCCCAGCGTTTGCTCAAATTCATGTCCAGTGAGTCGGTGGTCTAAGCATCTCATCCTCTGGCCCCTCTTCTCCTTTTTCCATCAGTCTTTCCCAGCACCAGGGTCTTTTCCAATGAATCGGGTCTTCGCATCACGTGATCAAAGTATTGGAGCTTCAGCTTCAGCATCAGTCCTTCCAATGAATATTCAGGGTTGATTTCCTTTAAGACTGATTCCTTTAATCTCCTTGCAGTCCAAGGGACTCTCAAGAGTCTTCAGCACCACAGTTCAAAAGCATCAGTTCTTTGTTGCTCAGTCTTCTTTATGGCCCAACTCTCATATCCATACATGACTACTGGAAAAACCATAGCTTTGACTACGTGGATCTTTGTCTACAAAGTGATGCTTCTGCTTTTTAATATGGTGTCCAAGTTTGTCATAGCTTTTCTTCCTAGGAGCAAGCGTCTTTTAATTTCTTGGCAGCATCACCATCTGCAGTGATTTTGGAGCCCGAGAAAATAAAGTCCATCACTGCTTCCACTTTTTCCCCTTCTGTGTGCCACAAAGTCACGGCACTGGATGCCATGATTTTCATTTTTTGAATGTTCAGTTTTAAGCCAGCTTTTTCACTCTCCTCTTTCACCCTCATCAAGAAGCTTTTTAGCTCCCTCTTCACTTTCTGCCATCAGAGCGGTATCATCTGCATATCTAAGACTGTTGATATTTCTCCTGGCAATCTTGATTCCAGTTTGTCATTCACTCAGCCTGGCATTTCATATGATGTACTCTGTATGTAAGTTAAATGAGCAGGATGACAATATACCTTAAAAATGATAAGCCTTAAATGAAATTACAAAACGGAAACAGACTTCAAGAATGAGCTTACAGTTTTGCCAGGGGAGGGGAGGAAGGATGAGAGGAAGTGATAGTTAGGGAGGCTGAGGTAGACATGTACACACACTGCTGTATTTAAAATGTATAGCCAACAAGGACCTACTGTATACCACATGAAACTCTGCTCAATGTGTGGCAGTCTGGGTGGGAGGGGAGTTTAGGGGAGAATGGATACAAGTATATGTATGGTTGAGTCCCCTCACTGTTCCCCTGAAACTGTCAGAACATTGTTAATCGGCT
>SJYX01024453.1:4415-28879 GCA_006410675.1 Oreotragus oreotragus | reverse complement strand
ACCCACCCCACCCCCAGCAACTCCAGGGAACCAGATCCCCTCATTCCCTTGTGGTTTGGCAAAGTCGCCCCCCCTCCCCACCAACTGGTTTTATGGCTCTGAACAGAAGAAGGGGAGACTGGTTTACTGGCAAATGGGTCATAAAAAGCTGAGGGCTGAGGGGAGTCCTAGCAGCCCACCCCCAAGGGAGAGGCACAGGAACCCAGGTGTGCCTCTGGGAGGCTGAGTGCCCGACACTGCCACCAGTTTTTCTGTGACCCTAATGCCACAGTACTTGGTTAGGGCTGTAAAGAAAAGCACACTCAAAGGACTAGGAAACTATCCTGGGGTGGGGGTGGGAAGGTCTAGGATCTGGTCTTGAGTTCCTCAGTCTCCCTTCTGTTCTTAAGGTTCTGCTTTTATACAAGCGATGGTCAGACTGACTTGAGAGCAGAGATGGGGGTTAGAAATCAAGTTTGAAACAGGAGTGGTCGAGGAATTCTGAAGAAGAGTTTGCTGGAAGAAGATGAAGGGTATGGAGGAAAGAGATACTTTGGTCTATGCGGTGCGGGTGTCTGAGGATTTCGAGTGTGAGAGATGGAGCTGTGGACTTCCCCTTGCTCATTCTATCCCTAGCATCTCTTAACCAATAGGCCGGAGCCCAGAGATCGCTCTGGTCGTTGGGATGCAGGAAGTGAACAGATGTTGCACACACAGTTTGGGAAATGCAGGTTAGACTCAGGGGGTGGGCAGAGGGGGAAGGACACCAGCAGGTGGGGTTCCACCTCGGCTTCTATCCTCCAGCCACCCCAGGGCTTGGATAACTAGGGAACTGGGTCTCCAGCCAGGTATTGTACGTCCCCTTTAAGAGACAAGCTGAGCTCTTAAGAGAGGGAGGGGGAGCCGAGGGGCGGGGAGCGAGAGAGGGGAAAAGGAAAAAGAGACTTTTATAGTCTAATCCCCAGGGACCCGCTTTAATAAGAGACTTGTGCTCTGCTAATCGGGGGAGGTGTTTGTCAGCAGAGATGGCCTCGGCTCCCCTCCCCCTCCCTCCCCAGGGGGGTCGGGAGATGGGACCTCCCCAGCCCCCACCTCTCCTAGGCTGCACTGCCTGCCCTAGTTCCCTCCACCCTCTCAGGCTCTCCCACCCCAGCCTCCATCCTGGGAACCCAGCCCCCTTGCCCTTCAGGGAGCCAAGCCCAGCCCCTCAGTTTCTCTCTCTCCTCCCTACACCCCGAGGCCCCTGCCCTCTCTGTCCAACCTCCTGCCCCTAGGCTTTCCAGCCTGGGTGAGGAAAGTGTGTTTGGTGTTTGGGAGTGGGGGGTGTGGGAAGAGGAGGAGGTGGTGAGCAGGGAGGGGGTTGGGCTTTTGCTGAAAATAGTGCAGTGACCTCTCTCCAGACCAGAGCCGCCTACTAAACCTGACCTGCTGCCTGCCACCAACCCAATCAATCCAGCACAGATGTGGCTCCTTCCCTCCCCTTGGGAGCTGGGCTGTGCGTGCACTGGGCACGCTCTCAAGCCCCTGGTTCCCTCTGTGACTCTACCTGTTTCTTTGTTCCTCCCCCTGTATTCTATCCTTTCTCCTTGCCCTATTGGTCTTGGCTGCCTACCTCCTTTCAGCTTCCTAGCCCCCATTCAACTCCTTTAGCATCCCTCCTCCTCTCCCAGTGTTCTCCAGATCCCAAACATATTTCTCCCCCTACCATGATCTTCCCCTCTGCCTCTCTCCTCCACTTCTATCTCTTCTAGATATCTGTCTTCATCTCTAAGTCTCTTCTCTATTCTTATCTCTCTCACTCTCTCCAGTCTCTCCTTTCTTCTTTCTCTTTCTCTGAATGTCTCCATCCTGTCCCCTTGTGGTACCAACTGTCTTCCTATCCACTGGGGGAGAAGCGTATGATGATTCCCAGCGACGAGGATGGGGGACTCTGCCTGAAGGAACCAAAGCCTTAGAAGGATGGGGCCCTGGAACCTAGTCCCCCATCACTAAGCCTCGGGTCATGTTTAGGTAGGGATACATGTTTAGAGTTTACAAAACCAGCAATAAACCAACTGAGAAACTACTACTATTTTCACATTCTTTATTTAATGCTCAGCACTCCTATGAAGCAAGGATTATTATCTGTAACAATGAGAAGCTTGGTGAGTAAGGTCACATATTGGTTAATGAGTCAGGCAGTGATTAAACCCACTTCAATTTTAGCCAAAGAACAGGGTTTATGCCAGGAAGAATTTTCGAGCACTTGCCTATGTAATTTAAGATGGGGAGCTTAGGGTGTTCATTCAGCATGTAGTTACTGAGCATGGCCTGGTACTATGGGAGGCAATGAAGCTACAGTGGTGAGCAGTACAGAAGCTGTATCAACACAGTGCCCTCATGGAGATTAGTCCTTAATGGTGAAGGCAGGCAGGGAAATAAAACCATCTCTATACTGAAATTAGGCTATTTGGATTGTTGCTTGTCACTGTCCATCTCACCAGCAGCTACCCTGCCCCAGGGACTCTCCTCATCCCTGAAACTCCACTCCCCAAACTCTACCCCATCGCCCCATCACTGAAACTCCAGCAGGAGGATAACTGGACCACCGGTGCTCTGGAAGCTTGGAGAAGAACTTAGGGAAAGAAAGCTGCAAAGGAACTTTGTGTCTTGGTTCCTGAACATCTGAAGATCAGTGAGCACTTCCCTCCCCATTTCACTTGGAGTATCCTCTTAGTATCTCCTAGGGTGGGGAATGGGGGCTGATTATGAAGCAACAAATGATAAATTTTCCATGATTATGCAGACCTGGGCATGATACATATGGACCTGGACTTTTGATCATCCTTTTATGGCTCTGGAAGTTCATTCCTAGTTCTTCCTCAGGCTATTAAGAGTGATAATGGATATTCATAACCAATAGAAACATGATTTAGGGCATTCCCAACTGAGATTAGAAAGGGGAACTGAGAGGAACTGAAATGGAAACAGAAGCAGATATTAAGAATCACCCTTTAAACTCAAGAATGGTCAGATTATGATCCAAAACAAGGGGAAATTGGCCAAAATGTAAAGCTGTATGTTAATGACTTTTTACAGACTTATTGGCATTGGACTGAAAAACCAAAGGAAGCACAGAGGAGAGAAGACATTACAGTTGATCTGATTTGTTGAACTTTGTTTCTTATGCTTTGGGGAAGTAGGAGAAAAAATACACAGAGGTAGTTCTTCTCTTTCTTGAAAGTGGAGGCATTAATGGCAAGGAAGAGGAAGCAGCTGAGGGAGCTTGTCTCAGGGTCAAGGGAATGAGCAATCAGGTGCATGTGTGCATGCACACGCCCAACTGCAGTCCCAAGGACAGGCTTGCCAGGCTCCTCTGTCCATGGATTTCCCAGACAAGAACACTGGAGTGGGTGGCCACTTTCTTTCTTCCCAGCCCAGTCATCAGCCCTGGTCTCTTGGGTCTCCTGCACTGGCAGGTGGAGCACCACCCGGGAAGCCCAGATACAGTTGGGAGTGCTTAAGTAGTTCCATTCTTCTGGGTGTGTCATTTCTAGTAGGAATGATGCAAGAAGACTAGATTTGAATTCTAGTTTACTTCATGGAATAAATTTAGTCCTTGCTCCGTATCTGGACCCTGGGTTATCCATTCCCTGAGGCCGTCTGTTTTGCAGGGGTCTGTGCCAGGCTACACCTGGCCACCAGACAAAATAGAGCAGAAATGGGGCAAGGTGACCTGAGGACAGCAGGTGTGGTATGAAGTTTGGTTTTTATGGGGGGCATCAAAGGTTCAGAAAAAGGTGGAGCCCTATATGCTGTGAGAGTTGGAGGAAGACTGCAGGTGAAGAATTCCCCAATAACTACTTTTGCAGCTTACCTGGTAGAGAGGAACCTATGCATGTAAGGAAGGGGCGCAGATTAGGAAGGCCTGATAGAGCCATTATCTTACAAGAGCCGGGGGTGCTGTTCTAGGTACCAGTGATGCAACAGTGAAGAAGACAGGCAGGGGAGAAGGGTAAAGAGCTGGAAAACACAGACTGAGGAGTCTGAGCAGTCAGTGCCTCCAGGGCTGCTGACCTCCTCCACAAACACTCTTTGCTGATACTGTGCCCCCTTCTCTCTTATCAGCCGACCCTGCGGTGCAGACAGATGGCAGCCCTCTTTGCTGCCATTTCCACTTCAGCCCCAAGGTGATGTTCACAAAAGTACTGAAGGCCCAGCTGTGGGTGTATCTCCGGCCTGTGCCCCGCCCAGCCACAGTCTACTTGCAGATCTTGCGACTGAAACCACTAACTGGGGAAGGGACTGCAGGGGGAGGGGGCGGAGGCCGGCGTCACATCCGTATCCGCTCACTCAAAATTGACCTGCACTCACGCTCCGGCCACTGGCAAAGCATCGACTTCAAGCAAGTACTACACAGCTGGTTCCGCCAGCCACAGAGCAACTGGGGCATCGAGATCAACGCCTTCGATCCTAGTGGCACAGACCTGGCTGTCACCTCCCTGGGGCCGGGAGCTGAGGGGCTGGTGAGCAGGGAGCCTGAGATATTGGCAGATATGCATAACCTGGCCCTGAGGAGGTGGGGTGTTGGAAATGGTAGAGCAGGAACGGAAAGGGTGTTAGGGACCAGCATGATTTTTCTAGGCCCGGAGCTGACTCTAAAGGAGTGAGGTGGCGGTGGTGATGGTGGTAATAGGGTGCTACCAGTTTTCAGAGATCTGAGGCATACCAGTAGTTGAAAACTGTATTTGGGGTGAAGGTGTGAGTTAACAGACTCACGGGACAACAAAGATGGGCTGTTGTTGAGACCTTGGGCCAAGGGGCTGATGAGGGCCAGGTTGCCAAGAGAGAGAATTAGGGAAGGTGAGTTTAGGGAGACATGGCTAGCTGGTAAGAAAAGTGGGTAGAAAACAGGGGCTGGGGAGGGGAGCACTGGAGAAGCTGAGAAACCACTGGTCTCTGTTCTCCTGCCCCTACTAAGGGGCAGGTGAGAAGAAACAGGGAGTAAGAGCTCCTCCAGGCTCTATTACATCTCTTTCTCCTCTCCCTCACCCCCAGCATCCTTTTATGGAGCTTCGAGTCCTAGAGAACACAAAACGGTCCCGGCGGAACCTGGGCCTGGACTGCGATGAACATTCAAGTGAGTCCCGCTGTTGCCGCTACCCCCTCACTGTGGACTTTGAGGCTTTTGGCTGGGACTGGATCATCGCTCCTAAACGCTACAAGGCCAACTACTGCTCCGGCCAGTGCGAGTACATGTTTATGCAAAAGTATCCGCACACTCACTTGGTGCAACAGGCTAACCCAAGAGGCTCTGCTGGGCCCTGCTGCACCCCCACCAAGATGTCCCCAATCAACATGCTCTACTTCAATGACAAGCAGCAGATTATCTACGGCAAGATCCCTGGCATGGTGGTGGATCGCTGTGGCTGCTCCTAAGGTGGGGGACAGCGGATGCCTCCCCAACAGACCCTGCCCCTAGACACCCCCAGCCCTGACCCCCTGCTCCCCAGGCCCTAGAGCTCCCTCCACCTCTTCAGATGTAACATCACACCTTGTTCCCTGCCCACACGGTGTGCAATACAACCGAGGGAGGCAGGTGGGGGATTGAAGGGTGAGGGGTTTGGGGGAAAGGGGAGAGAGGAGGGGCATGGTCAGGTGGGGAATGTTTGAGGTGAGAAGGTTTGGCAAGAAGACAGAGAGACGTAGAGACAGAGGTAGAGCAGAGGGATAGAGACAGAGGAACAAAAAGAGCAGCAGTGAGAAGGCAAAGGGATAGAGATGCAGGAGAGACAGAGACTAGGCAGAGATAACCATGAGAAAGAGACCGAAGTGGAGTACTAAGAGAAAGCCCCAGGCCAAGCCGCCTTTCTTCCACTGGCAAGGTGAGGGGCTTGGTATGGCTGGGGAGGTCCCCTGACTACCATTCTCAGTAAGAGAGGAAATCAAAATCCATTCTTAGCTTCTCTTTCTCCCTCCAGCAGTGGCTGGGGGAAGGAAAGTGAGGGCAGGGGCAAAAGTGAGGATCTGGGAATTTTATTTATTTATTTATTATGACTTTTCATTTTTTGGTATTTCATTTTTTGGTATTTGGCTTTACTTAAATAGATGGGCCCCTGCCCACTGTGCCCCATTTGTACCTTATTCCCCAAACCCTGTTCTCCCTCAATACTCACCTACTTAAGCACTTGTTTAAAGCTTCCAGGGTTGAGAATGGGAGTAGAGGGCAAGAGGGCTGACATGGAAGTTTCCAACCCCAAATCACCCTACTTAAACTTCCTGAGCCAAATGGGTTGAACTGAATTCCAGCAGTCACAGAAATGGCAAGAGGTTAGGGTTTAGGAGCTGGGGGGGTGGAGGGAGGGCGGGAGGGAGGGGCTCAACATCCAGGATCTGTATGAGAGCCACAGAACTAACCCTCAGGTCTACCCTCTCGGTACTGACTTCCTTAGGCAGAGGTGTGGCCTGCTTATGCCCAAATTCCCCCCAGTCAAGAGAGAGACCAAAGAGCCTGCGGAATGCCTCTGCTCCCTTCCTCTATCTTCAGGTCCATAAAAAGAAGAGTAGAGACAGCCCAGAGTCTCCAGGTCTGCGAAGGGTCAGGAGGGGTCAAGAAAGGAGTAGGGCGGCTGAAGGATACAGGGCATTTGAATCCAAATCACTGCTCTGGGCTAGGGAATAGAGCCAGCAGACAGAGGTGGAAGGGATTCTGGAAGGGGGAACTTTTGGTCCCCCAACCCCAAAGCTCAGGGTGGAAGGGGGTAGAACAAGGGAGCAGAGTGTCTATAATTATTTTATCTTTTATTTTTGGAATCTAGCAGTACCTGGCAGCAGGGAGGGGATGATACAGTGGGGAAAAGCATCTGACAAGGCCAGTTAGAGCAGAGGTTGGGAAGGATGGAGACTTCCTGCTTTGGAAAGCTAGAAAGCAGGCAGGGACTGGTTGCCACTCCAGGTCACTAGCTGGGCCTATTCATTCCTTTCACAATCCTGACCCATCCTCCTCTGGACTCACTGTGCCTCAGTTTCTTCCCCTCGATGGAACGAGAAAATAGCAGCACCCGCCACAGCCAAGAGATGAATTCTGAGCACTTACCACGGGCACTTTATGGACATAAAATACCTCTCGCTGTGGGACAGATAACCAGGGCACCAGAGTAGTGGTGAAGAGATGTGAGGCTTAGAGGAGTCACAGGCTTCAGAGTACAAGTTCCCCTCTGCCTCCCAGCTGGACAGTGCCTGACACCAAGGAGCTGAGAACCTTCTGATCCATACCCTATCCATACCTCACCTCCAGACCTCTTGGCTCCAGGCAGGAGCCTAGAGGATGTCAGGAGTGGAGGGGGAAAGAACCTTCAGCAAAACTCTGAGCAGAGCCAGCAGTCATGGGTCTGACGCAAACAATACGGAACACAAGTAAAACCTGAGCTGGAAAGCTGAACTGGAAGGCTTGTTCTTCCTGAGAACATGACTTTCCTGCCTGGCCCAGCTGGTGGAAGGGGCAAAGGTATGTAACCACCCTTGGAAAGGTGATGGTGGTGAATTTTGGCATCTTATTCCCATTCCCATAGTGAAAAAGTGAGATGAGGTATTTTGGTACAGGAATGGGCAAGGGCTCATTTCGACTTGCCTCCTCCCATGCAGCAGCAGTACTGACCCCCAGTCTCTCCTCTCTGGCCCTGTTCTTCATCACTCCTTCTGCTCCAATCTTGGAGAACAAGATGCACCTGACCACCACCATCATTCACATTTCCTTGGTGGGAAGAAAGGAACAGAGAAGTGAAGAACAGAAGATGCCTCCTCCAAGGTCAAATGCCCATGTCTCTTGATCTTGGCACAGGGTGGGGATTGGGCAATAGGCATCAGGTGACTTCCCTCTACAAATTCTAGAGAGCTGGGGCAGTAGACTTGGAGACACTTAGAATATGCCCCTTTAATGCCACCAAATAAAGACCTTTGGGGGAAGGTCGTTCTCTTATGAACATAAATTTATGAGTTGAAGTCTCATTCCCCTGGTCTTCCTCATCCCCAAAGAGGCATGGGGTAAAGAGGCTTGGGGGCATAGCCCAGCAAACTAGTGAGAACTAGTAACCCCTCTCACCTTATGATGTGTGTGGACCTGGCCAGTGCCCCTCTGATCATTAGTGTAATTATTATTTACTTTGTGTATTTGTTACACCGTGTGTGTGATTGCCTTTGTTTGTTAAGGGTGTCTGAGGAGTATGGGGCTGACAGGGGCACTGGAATGCCGGGAAAGGACCTCTTCACTGAGATCAAGGCTTCCTGAAGGGAACTATTGCAAAAAGGCCATCAGGCAGTTTTCAAGTTATGTGACAGAGGGCAAAGATGGCCATAGGGTGCTCTGAGTTTTGGGATGGTCACATGACACAATCCAGCACTTGAACCTGAAAAAAGAAAAATAAAAGCAGTCAAAGAATTTAGAATTCAGCGTTAAGCTCTTCTCCCTAATCAAGCGCCATGTTTACACCTCAGAGACCAGGAAGCAGAGGATCTGAGGGAGAATGAAACTTTGTGCTTAAGGAGTAAGATGGGGGTCTTTGGGATGAGAGCTGGGGCTTGCAGCCAAGGAAGGTTGGGCAGATGGGCAAGAAAGGGAATCTAAACCAGCTCTTCACTGGAGGCTTGATCCTGAACAGTCCCAAAGATTACAAGACCCTCTCCCATCGTCCACAGAGCAGAAGATCTAAGTCCTCTTGAGATATGATTCAGATAATATCTATCCTATTTTCCTGCAGTTCCCTGACCCTAGGTTTTCTCAACAAAATTTCAACAAAATCCACAAAACCAACCCAACTTTGAACTTCTGGTGTTCCAAGAATGGTTAAGCATCTTAAAATACTTTCATTCTACTATAAAAATGTCTCCCATGTCGCTGGAGCATACTTCCCAGGACATACAAACTGGTGGGGGTTGGGGGAGCAGCAAAATAATCCTGCCTGTAACTGCAAGTAGCAAAGTTCCTGTGACATCAATCTGACCCAGAATGGGGGACAATATGGGTTCAGTGTGCCACTGTGCTTTCCCTGCCCTGGAAGTTCGGCAGACTGACCCCACCTGGGACCAACTACCAAGTTCAGGGAGGACTGAAGTGCTACACACGGTCCTCCCCACCAGGAGCTGCTTTCTCCACACCTACCTCTCACTGTGCCCCAGGTGAAAACAGATTCCCCCACCACATCCAAGGTCCACTGTTTCCTACCTTGAGAGAATACCAAGTTACAAGATGATGTTTACCCTCAAACATCTGCAACCAAATGGATGAGTAGCTACCGTATACCTTGTCTTTGCCCACATCAGGGGCCCCAAGCTAAAAACCAGCAGACAGGGGCGTTTACGGCTTCTGGTGTATGGTGGGGCAGAAGCTGGGAAGTCAATGCCCTAGCCACAAAGCCAGCTTTCCTGTCAGTGAGCTAGGTGTAAGGGAACAACTGGGACGACTCCTACCTATTCTCACTCTCAGAATCCCCCAAAGCATTTGCGTATGTGGTATGCACACACATACATTCTCTCAAACTAGTACACTCAGCCCCCTACCCTCTAGCTGTAACTTATTCATGAAATAGAAAGTACTTCTACTATAAATCACCAAGTAAAATTAAGAGCTAATAATTACTGAATGATTACAATATATGATAAGCAAACTATGCTCCTTACAAAAATATGACAGTATCAATTCTCACAGCAACCTTCACAATAAGGTTGCTATTGGCACAGAATCGAAGAGTCAAGGATGATTAAATAATTTGCCCAGGGTCTTGGAGCCAGTCGAGCTAGTGTGGCAGAACAAGGAATTATACCGAAGTAGTTGCTAAAAAGTATTTCATTCTATTAATAGTGATGTGAGAGATAAAAAAGGCAGCGATAACTGAGAAAGGAAAAGAAATAAAGAGAAAGCTGCAAGTACTTTAGGCTCAATGGAAGTCCAAAATCGCAAAACTTGGTATTTTTCAGTCCCTTTGGAAGGAAATACAAGAGTGTGTTGACATGTTGCAAGAGAGGGTGACATTAGATTTTGGTAGAGTCCAATAATCAGAGATGAGTGACACTGTCACTCATGAAAGAGAACAGGGAAAAACATTTATTATAGAATACATTCTTATATTCTTATTTATTTTAGGTCTTTCCTTCCACCTGACCTGTTTCTCATGTGACATGGCAATAGGACTCAACACCAGGAAGTGCTGTTATTCGCATCTTCCTTCCTTATAGCCCTCGCCCCCACAGAAGCTTCTAGCCTTGTATCCTCAGAAGTAAATTCTCAGGATTTGGGGTGGGGGGAAGGGCGGTTTATAGTGATGGTGGAGAAAAACAGAATGATCCTAGAGAACCATAAAAAGGTGTAGATTTACAGCTGAGGAAGCTGGCTCTCTCCCCATCTTTTATAGACTCCCTCATTAAGAGCTTCCAGGTATGCAGAGAATGTCACAGCTTCAGAACAGGGAAAAGTAGCCTGGAGTTAGCCAACTACATTTGGATCCTGGATTAGCTACACTAGAGACTGGAGGATAGGAAGGGTACTTGGATCCCAGATAAAGAACTGCAAGGCTGGATGCCTGTTCTGCTTCTCAAAGGACACAGTATTTTAGGACTGAATTAGTAAAAATCATAGGGATCCTGAACTGGTCATGCTCAGAAAGTATATATGGAATGATTACAGTGAGACAGGAAGAGGAGGATTTGGTGATCAGACTTGGAAGTGAGAGACTTCTGATCAACCTAAGAACAGCTGCTGGAATAGGATGAAAAGGGCTAGTAAAAAAAAAACCCACACAAGCCTGATGAGCAATTCTGGGCTTCCCTGGTAGCTCAGCTGGTAAAGAATTCACCTGCAATCCAGGAAACCTGAGTCTTATCCCTGGGTTGGGAAGATCCCCTGGAAAAGGGAACGGCTACCCACTCCAGTATTTTGGCCTGGAAAATTCCAGGGACTGTATAGTGCGTGAAGTTGCAAAGAGTCAAACATGACTGAGCGACTTTCACACACAGCTGTGTCAAAAATATGGGGAAAGTGATTTAAGTATGGAGAATGATTAGGCTTCAGGAAGAGAATCCTGGGGACAGGGGATGGGGTGGAGTCTGAATACCTTTCTGGAACATTACAGAGGATAGATAAGGAGACAACGTGAAGAAAACTTCTGAAGGACTTAGGGCTCCACTCTTCCTTATGAGCGTCTGCTCTGTTTTTTTACCTCTTATTTTGGGTAGAACACCCTTACTGAATCTATAATCTCTGTAAAGATACAAAACCGAACTAATTCTCTCTGTGGTTCCGTTTTCAGAGAGTAAAAGAGGAAAAGCTAGTTTTAGGATCGGGACCTAAAGAAAAGGGAAGCAGACAGTAGAGCCCAAGAGAGAAGAGGAGGAAGTTTACTCAACCTTCCCTTTTGCGCATTTCTCCAGTCTTAGAATGGGGCAAAATTCACAACAAATGGGCAGTCTTTACATCTGCTCCCCAAGACACCGTTTTTCCTATAGCATCTAAACTTAGGTCCCTGTCCTCCAGGAACCAAGAGACTTTGTGGAAAGAGGTTCTTGTTAGGAAGGTGATCAAACATTATTCTTCTATTAATTATAAAACCAGACAAAGGTGTTAGTAGAAACGGGAACAATGAATTAATTACACCACAGCAACATGAGATCTGGTCATGAAACCAAAGTCTTCAGGTAAGGTGCCAGGTTCTTAAGTTTTACTACCAAAACCCAAACAAAGCCCAACCTTATATAGATGTATAGTACTAAAGATTAAAAGGAGAAACCCTATACCAACATGTCCAAAAAGATTAAGTATCAGGTCTCAGATCTACATGAAATTCAAATGCAAATAAGCAGCCAGGCTTAGGGAGAGCCAAATCCTAAGTAGGAGGCTTGGCAAGGAAAATGGATTTTAGTAATATCCAAGAAAAACTGCCACCAAAATTGCAAAAGCATATTTCTGCAACAGAAGACAAACTAAACTAGCGTAGGGCTTGATCAGAAAATAGAAGGCTCTAGTCTACAGCTTATGTTCCCAACAATCTAGGCACTAATTTTTAACACCTTTGACATCCTGTCATACTCTGAATCCTTACATACTTTCTTCTAGTTCTGAGGGGTACCCGGCCAAACTGCTTTCCTGAACTGCATAACCAATAGGATTCCACATGTTGGCTTCAAATGCAACCAGTTAAGTCACTCTTGAAATTAGGGCCTTTCTGGACTCCAGAATAGGCACTCTGCACTCCATTCCGTAATAGACTACTAATCTCTAACCCTAGTGTTTATATACTTTGCACCTCCTAAAACTTACAGTATTGTATTTTATTCTAATGGGTCATTTCAACCTGTTGAAGCAAAGATTCACGGTGAAACTTGGCCTCTTCATGGAGAATAAAGAAGTAAAAGGATGCCTGTGAGTATGAGAGAAGGAAATAAATAGGCTTAAAGGCACATACTCAATCCATTTCCTCCTTCTCTTTTCTAAAGGATAAAGGCATTACTGCTAATTCTCTATAATATTTGGTGAATATCTCCTTATCTGGTCTAATCTGGCTCTAAGAACTCAAAGGAGCACTTGAAAAAACACACTGTTCTTTTTTCTATTTTTTTTATTAACAAGCAAAATAATAATTAAAAAACAACAACACAACAACAAAACCCTTAAAGTTGGAACTGCAATAAGTCAAACTGCTGCTGGAGTTCACAGATGTACCCAGGGTACATGCTCCCTCATTGCAAGGCAGGACCTAGGCACATAACTGTGCATTTAGGTATATATGTGACCAGGAAGAGTCAAAGAGGTGGAAACCACTGGAGAACAGAAACCATCAAAAGTTTTTCATCAGGCAATTCCAAAGCGCTCTGCTCTTTTCCTCTTCTTTGCCTATAAAGAAGCAAGAAGAAAAAAATTAGATTGCAAGACAACAGTGGCTCAGGTTCCTGGCTGCTTTAATCCAAACTCACATGGACTATCACAAGGTCAGAGAAGGAGGGAAGGCCACGCTTAAGCTGGCAGCCAGAGATTTAATGTCTAAATCTCTCCAGTTATCCACTTAGGGCAGTTTGGTGGAAGGTGGTGGGGGTTGGGGGGGGGAGGAGGAAAAAGAGAACAGTGCTAGAAAAGCCAAGATTCCAAAAGGAGAGAGGGCCACTCAGCTGTACAGCAAGTTAGCCTGGAAACAATGGATCCTTCAACAGGCTGGGGAAAGTCTTTCAGTAAGTGGGGAAATGGAAAATTTCAAAGGACAAAAGGCTGACCAACACTGTATCATGGAGAATTTGAAGCGGATGTCCTTCTGGGCAATTAGGCCCAATCAGCAACTATTTCTTAGGCCTCCAAATCCATAGAAAGACATATAAATCTTAAATGATAACAGAATAAATGTGGAGTGGGGGCTGCCCCAACATGGATCTCTTAAAGGAGTCAGTGTAGGAGAGAGGGCACAAAATGGGTAGAGGAAGAGAAAGATATTTTTCTTATGTAAGTGACTCACGAAATAGTACGAGTTCTCACTCTAACCACTGTCCCCAGCAAAGAAGGGGCTTTCCCAAAATTCCATTCACAGAGGTTTCATTTAGATTAAAAAGGAAAGCTGATCGTGATGAGCCTCTCTGGGGCTTTGTTGGCTTCCTGGTGTTCTGGTTCATCCCTAAAGGTCCCAACTGAGGAGTTACCATCACTATGTTGGTGATCTGTTCAGTATGCTGCTACCTCTTTTGGCTGATTGCAATTCTGGCTCAACTCAACCCTCTCTCTAGACCATAGTTGAAAAATGAAACCATCGGGTACTTCAAGTATCACTGGCCTCAAGGAAGACCTGTTTGCCACTGCTCAGTCACTGAGGTCAGGAAGAGAACTTCTCCAAATGTAAAATCACCTCCATATCCAAGCTACCTTCCTTAACACACTCATTTTGGCCATCAGCTGCCTTAAACGTTCACACAACATTTGAGTATCTTATTTTACAATGCGGTATTTTTTTCCTGTCACCTTTTTTACACTTTGATGAATGATGTGCCTATTTAATCTAAACTGTACTGCTTCTATAAATGTTTATGCCCTCTTCCAAGATTGAAAGTGCTGTTCTTCTGAGAAATAACGTTACTCTTTCCTTGGAATCTGTGGATTTGAAGATGGCTCCTGTCTGCTCACAATATAAGAATCAGCAGTGGTTAAAAACTGTTGTATGACAGACTCTGGTGGGGCAGTCGGTAGGAGAACATGTTCAGAGGGAAAATCTGTCCCACCAGAATTATACCAATGTATTTAATATACTATTGTGAGGATGAATTTCTTATTTCTGACATCTTTTGGAATACATTATTTTTCTGCTTTCTATGGGGAAAAAAAGAAAAGTTGAGTGGGCCTTCCCTGGTGGTCCAGTGGTTAAGGTTCCACGCTTCCAATGCAGTGGGCATAGGTTCAATCCCTAGTCAGGGAACTAAGATTCAACATCCTGTATGGCACATGGCCAAAAAAAAAAAAAGTTGAGTGTATACAAGTCCAGCCCACTGCACCTGGATTACTGATACAATTCTTTGGAATCAAATTAAAGTCTGGTTCATATAAACTCCATCAGCCTCAAACATTACTACTCCCTTACAAACACTAACTCTCCCAATAAAAGCCATTATTCTTTTCTACTCAATGAAATCCTCATCTGCCTTATTTTATAGGTCAAATGTACCAACTGAGTGAGCATGGCTGGTTTAACAATAGTTTTCTTGGCAAAGAGGGAGTTATTTTTTTAAATTAATTTACTTAAGGCAGCACCGAGTCTGTGGTTACATGCATGGTATTTCTCTAGTTGTAGTGAGTAGAGGCTACTCTCTAGTTGCAGTGCATGGGCTTTTCTCTGCAGAGGCTTCTCTTGTAGTGGATCATGGGCTCTAGGCACGTGGGCTTCAGTTGCTGAGGTGCACCAGCTTAGTTGCTCTGTGGCATGTTGGGATCTTCCCAGATCAGGGATCAAACCCATGTCCCCTGAACTGGCAGGCAGATTCTTAACCACTGGACCACAAGGAAAGTCCCAAAGAGGGGGTAATTTTAACCAGAATTAAAACAAGTCTAAGTTTATTTCTAGCTCATCCTGGCAAGTCAGCAAGCAGGCAGACATTTACTTACAACAGGTAATGCTTTATTTTGAATTAGCACCACAAAGAATGCAAACTCTTAGTTTTTTCTTAATGGTTTCTATTATAGATACTCTCAAACCAGCAAATGATTATTGTCCGTCAATGCCCTGAGAAGTCTGCCAATGCTCAGTCTCAATGAATGTTACTCCAAAGAATGCCGGTATATGGATACATACGTCCTGAGAAAACAAAAGCCATTCTTTCATTTTCACAAACCATTTGTAAAGAAAATGATAATAACAAGAAGTCTCATTTGACGACTTCCCCAGTGGTCCAGTGGTTACAGATTGTGCTTCCAATGCAGGGGGTGTGGGTTCAACCCCTGGGGAAGGAACCAAGATCCCACATGCGGTGCAATGCAGCCAAAAACACATTTAAAAAAAAAAAAAAAAAAAAAGTCCCATTTGAGCCCAACTCTCCTATTTTAATGGCAAGTTAGGCACAGTGATATTTGTGTTTGGGTTGAATATGGTACCATTAAATGATGAAAGAAATCTGCTTGGAGATAATTAGAGATATTGCTACTTACTAAATAACAATATGACAAACACTGTCAAACATTTTATGCAGAATCACTTCATGATTAAAATACTGCTTCAAGGTAGCTTTTATTATCCCCCCCCTCCAGATGATGAACCTGAGATTCAAAAAGTTACTATAACTTATAAGTAATATATTATAATACTAAGTGGCACAGTCACTTAACCAAGTTTACCTGATTCAAAATCTTGTGCTCTTTCCTACTAGGTTAACTAGCTCTAACAGTAAATGCACCTAAGAAGTAGCAGGGAAATAAAACGTTTCTCCACTCTGTTTGCCTTCATTTTCCACTCAAAGGCCCTGTGAAACATTCCAGGTATATTTTACCTCTGTATCCTCTGTGGTTCCTGTTCCAGCTGAACTTGTGACAATCCCAAATCGCTCCTTCCTCTTTTTCAGCTTTTCGTCATCCTCCGACTGTTCAGGGACAAAGAAAAGGGTTGAAACAAGCTAACCTCTATTCACAAGATAAATACCAATGAAATTATAATTTATTGATTATATGCTGGCCAACCTTGTGTTAAGAACTAAGGATCACACAAACAGAAAAAAACAGGAAACTGAACAAGCTAGCATATAGCATAATGTCCCTAGAATGACTAAAAATGGCAACCCACTCCAGTATTCTTGTCTGGGACATCCCACAGACAGAGGAGTCAGGCGGGCTACAGTCCAGGGGGTCACAAAAGAGTCAGACACGACTTAGCGACTAAAACAACAATTCTCCTATAGCATTTTAAAGCTACTATTCACATACAGCACTGTTAATATCAGAATCTCATATATATTATATTCCCATCAGGACCTAAACCCTGCCACTTTATCCAACTTTAAAAGTTATTTTTTCCTATTCCACCTTCTTCTCATAGCCTGTCACCAGTAATCAAAAGCCCAGTCCTAAGATTAGAAACATCTAAAAGTAGGTGGCCTTCCTGGGTATGTCTTCACCTCTAAAAGCATATTCTAGAACTTAACATATCTAGACAAAGACCCTATCCTCTCAGATATCCCAGGAGACCCTCTACTCCATAGACACATAACATTCTCATCATGGGCCAGGACAGTTTCTTTGACCTTATTTACAAAAGGTAACCAAAGAAGGTAACGTTAAAAGTGTTGAAACAAACTTTGAGCTTATGTGTGGTGCTTCAGAGCTGGATTAAAAAAAAAAAAAAAAAACAAGCCCCAAAAGGTTCATATTCCTGCAGTATGTAGGCAGTGTGTGTCTCTGGGTGTCCCAAAAACCAGTCAAAAGGAAAGGCAACCAAAAGAGCTACAGAAACACAAGAACTTTTAAAATGTCTTTACTCTCAACCCCAACAATGGAGTTGTCTTTGTTCCGCTGAAGAACCTGCTCCTAGTCAAAAGCAAGGTAGCTATACAGCTTTCTGTGTTCAATCTGTCTAATTAGCCCAGTTCTCTGAATACAGTAGTCAGGAGTACTTTCTCAGTCTTACTTTGGTTCTTTCAGCTTGAGAAACGTTCATTTTCTCCCTTGTGCTGCACCTGCCTTCTAGCAAGGAAGAAAGAACCTAAGAAAAGTTGGTAGCTATTGAAGAACTGAAGAATCCTACACATGAGTTATCATCACTTAATCACAGTGTATTAGTAGAACAGAATATTGCCTACATAATTTGTCTGCCTTTTTCATTATAACCATCAGCAAATCCACAGTGGGCAAATAATTAATGTAATCTAAACTACTGTAACGGGGAAGGCAATGGCACCCCACCCCAGTACTCTTGCCTGGAAAATCCAATGGACGGAGTAGCCTGGTGGGCTGCAGTCCATGGGGTCGCTAACAGTCGGACAGACTGAGCAACTTCACTTTCACTTTTCTCTTTCATGCATTGGAGAAGGAAATGGCAACCCACTCCAGTAATCTTGCCTGGAGAATCCCAGGGATGGGGGAGCCTGGTGGGCTGCCGTCTATGGGGTCACACAGAGTCGGACACGACTGAAGTGACTTAGCAACAACAACAAAACTACTGTAAAACATTGGGCCAGGTTCAAAGGAAAAAAGAAGTATTCTTGTCTTTAATAATCATAAATTAAAATAATCATGATTATATTATAGCCACTATTATTTGGGTGTGGGTGCTTACTATGTGCCAGGTACTATATGAAGTTCTTTACATGCAATATCTCATTTAACTGTTTTAACAACCTTAAAGATAACAGGTACTATGACATACACAGTAGGTCATTTTATAGGTAAGAAATCTGAGGTTTGGAGAGATTTAACTTGTGCAAATCTCACAAACAGTTAAGCAGCAGAGCCAGTAATGGAACCCAAGCCATTTTACTCGAGAACCTACTTCTTAACTTTACCAAAACCTCAGGTATCTCACATAAGCATTTCTTTGGAAGAACAGTAGCAGAATGGAAGGTGAAGGTGAAGTCGCTCAGTCGTGTCCGACTCTTTGTGACCCCATGGACTGTAACCTAGTAGGCTTCTCCGTCCATGGGATTCTCCAGGCAAGAATGCTGGAGTGGATTGCCATTTCCATCCAGGGGATCTTCGCGACCCAGGGATCGAACTCGGGTCTCCCACATTGGAGGCAGACGCTTTAACCTCTGAGCCACCAGGAAGTGGTGCTTAATTTCCAAGGGAAGAAGGATCATGAGGACCCTCAGCTCAATGCTAAGCTCACATCCCCTTTCTACCAACCATATGCCTCTACTTCATAACCAGGAATCTAGGGAAAGGACTCTAATTAGTAGTCTCATACTTAACATTTTCTCAAAGGAACTTGTTTCTAATTTCGGTTAATTGGCTATTCCATATGTTGAACTGCATGAAAAGAATTAGGGGTTCCAATGAACACAGGCCTCACTATATTTTTCTTTACCAAAACCACTAGGAAGTTTTTCTTAATTTTATCTACCACCACTAAAAGTGAATGAGAGATATAAATGGAAATTTCAAAATGAGAATCTCTATAGAACATTGTAGATGAGCAAACCATTTTATTAAGCCTCCAGGCCAAGCAGGAAACAGCTTTAGGGGAAATAAACCAGTCCATTCTAAACAAGATCAATCCTGGGTGTTCTTTGGAAGGATTGATGCTAGAGCTGAAACTCCAATACTTTGGCCACCTCATGTGAAGCGCTAAAATGAGAATCTCTATAGAACATTGTAGATGAGCAAACCATTTTATTAAGCCTCCAGGCCAAGCAGGAAACAGCTTTAGGGGAAATAAACCAGTCCATTCTAAACAAGATCAATCCTGGGTGTTCTTTGGAAGGATTGATGCTAGAGCTGAAACTCCAATACTCTGGCCACCTCATGTGAAGCGCTGACTCACTGGAAAAGACTCTGATGCTGGGAAGGATTGGGGGCAAGAGGAGAAGGGGACGACAGAGGATGACATGGCTGGATGGCATCACTGGCTCGATGGACATGAGTTTGGGTGAACTCTGGGAGTTGGTGATGGACAGGGAGGCCTGGTGTGCTGCGATTCGTAGGGTCACAAAGAGTTGGACACGACTGAGTGACTGAACTGAACATAGCCTTTCTGGGGACAGGCAGGACTAGACCGTATCTTGTTGAACTACCACCACAGGCTTTTTTCCAATCAATGCAGTGCTAGGGATACTTCAGGCTTCCCTGGTGGGTCAGCTGCAATGTGGGAGACCTGGGTTTAACCCCAGGATTGGGAAGAACCTCCAGAGAAGGGAAGAGCTACCCACTCCAGTATTCCTGCCTGGAGAATTTCATGGGACTGTATAGTCCATGGGGTCGCAGAGAGTCACACATGACTGAGCGACTTTCACAGTTCACAGGGATATTTCAGCAAGTTCAAATCACAGAGGGAGATATTACTGCTGAAACCTAGCTCTTCTCTCAGCACAAACCATAGACGCATTCTCTTCACAAAGTCTATGTCCAGTTGGAATGTGTGGGACACTTTTTCCTCTGGTTCTCTACTTTGGTATATACCAAAATAGGAGTTTGACTTTTAAATTAAATTTCCTGTTTCTTTTTGAGCTCAAAGGTGAGGAAAGAATGAGGGAAGGAAAAAGAAGGGTGCGTGAGGTTGAGCGGATATATTTCTCTAGCCACTAAGGCTAGTTATGAGAGGATTTCCCCTTGGGATCCCTTTTTTAATCCTTTGGTGCCTCTCCTGGAGATCTAGGCAAAGCATCTACTCCAAATCTACCAGGGGCTTTAAGGGGAGGGGGCGGGGGAAACCATACAGATGCCCCCACCTCCCATCCCCTATGAACAGTCTGTACACCCCTCATCCGCAGAGACCAGTGAGGGTTTTACTTACTTTGTGCATGCCTGCTCTTCCCTCTCTACCCAGTGCCCCTCAGCTCCCTTCCTAAAGCCTCTTTCCTCCTTGCCCTGCAGGGAAAGCGCACAACAGGCCCAGTAAATCAACATAGCTCTAATGATCTCTCTCACTTGACCCTTCTAGCGTGACGGTGTCACATGGCAACAAATGTACAATAAACTTCACTCCATCTTTAGCTCCTTGCTGACAGGTTTTGATTCGTGGGATGGTGTGACCCATCTAAGGGAAATTACATCAATCAAAATGCATCTCTCTCTGCATTCATCAGGCCAATGCTCCCCCAGGCCATGCTCAAGTGCATAAATGGGGTGCATCTGCAGGCAGTTCAGTGTCATATGCATTTGCAAATCTTTCCCTTCTTCATGCCTCCCCTACTTTCCTCCCACAAACCCTCAACAACTAACAAATTCTTTTTCTTTCCAGGCATGCTCTTGAATAGTACTGGAATCTGAAGCACCCTTATTTGCTATCAAGTGAAAACTCCTCAAAACACAACTTGCATCCGAAGTCAGAAGACAAATGTGTCCTCACTGACTAAACACAGGCATTGGACTGATTGATCCACATCACTTCCCCATTTTCTCATTCAAGACTTAAATAAGAAGCCTGACGTCAATAACTTTAGCATACAAGATCCTCATTCACATCTCCCAATAAATGCCTTTTCTTTTCAAAAGCTTGGAGATAAAAACAAGAGAATTGTGTCAAAGAGGAGACAGCCCATTTAAGAAGCAAAAGGCACAAAGTATGATATATATTCAATAAAGCCAAATGCTTTCATGAATCATTATCACTGCATTTTTCCATCATGGAACAAGATAGTTCCAAACTGAACTCTTTAGAAGACATCTTCAACTTTTCAAAATTCATTTTTCTTCCTGTTTCTCTTTCATATCTGGCAAATCCTTGGACAATCCTTGTACAATGGATATGAAAGACTGACACATCCCAGATCGCCCCAAGGTAAAAATTATATCTGTGACAATGCTTAGTACATAGGAACTATCATATAGATATTCAATAAACGTTAGGCATTATTTCAACTGCTTCTTTCTGGTCCTTGAAATAAAGTTAGAGACCATCAGCAGCATTCTGAAGCTAACGTCCTTCCACACTAGAAGTGAAGTCATCAGAAGCTATTAAAAGGTGGTCCAGTGGTTAAGAGTCCCATTCCAGTCCTGGTCCAAGAAGATCTCACATGCCACAGGGCAACTAAGCTCATGCACCACAACTACTGAGCCCGAGCTCTAGGCCCTGCGTGCTGCAGCTACTGAGCTCGTGTGCGCCAACTACTATAGCTAGTACACCTACCTAGAGCCTGGGCTCCACAGCAAGAGAAACCCACACACTGCAACAAAAGCAGCCTCCACTTATCTCAACTAGAGAAAGCTGGCACAGGGCAACAAAGACCCAGTGTAGACAATAAATAAATAAAAATTAGGAAAAAAAAAAGTTGTTAAGAATCAGACTCACTATCAACATGACAAAATAATTTCCTTTAGTTGCAAGGCAAATGATATTTGGACAGAGGATCAGATTTAGGGTTAAGTGCAGCAGAACAGAACTCAGCAAAACCAGTCTTCTCCATCAGGTACTATAACATCTTCTCTTCCTGGGACCCTAAAAGAAGAAAATTTATGCTACCAAGCTTTACTGATTTCATCATCCTTAACAATTAATGACTACCAAGACAGATATATCTATATAAAGTAAGGTCCAAGGAAACTGAGCAAGGATTTGACCTCTAACGCTATAGACCCAATTCCAGGTGCTCTCAAGGCCCTTGAGGAAATGCTTTCATAAATTACACATCAGTTTCTATCAACATCATCAATAACACTGAAACTATAAAATTAAACCATTCATTCCCTAGTCATTCAAATATCCACTGAGAGTCTACTTTGGGTCAAGACAATGTTCTGGCATTGGGAATAAAAGATGAGTAAGAAAAAAAAAGATCCTTAACCTCACAGGACTTATGAATTCACAACTGAGTGACTATAAAGATGTATGCCGTTGTTCATTATATTACTGCAACTGTGAAGATCCATGGGGAATTTTTCTTTCTGAATTCCAGGCCCACAATAATTACGCTTTTGATGAGCAACTTGTAAGTTTTTATTTTGAACCCTGTTGCTGTTGTTTAGTTGCTAAGTCGCATTTGACTCTTCGCAATCCCATGGGCTGTAGCCCGCCAGCTCCTATTTCCATGGGATTTCCCAGGCAATACTGGAGTGGGTTGCCATTTCCTTCTCCAGGGGAGCTTACCAACACAGGGGTCGAACCCTCACCTCCTGCACTGGCAGGTGAATTCTTTACCAGAGCCACAAGGGAAGCCCTGGTAATAATCACTGTGAATAGTGTAATTTTGTTTTCCTCTTTGTATTGACTGCTATAAAGTTTGGAGTAAAATGTATGGCCTGTCCCTGGCAAGTGGTTTTGAAAATATTTCTACTCAGAAAGGAGGGTCCAGAAGTATTGAGATGAGAGAGAAATATGAGATCAAGAGATGGTGATCAGGGGAACTTCCCTGGTGGTCCAGTGGCTAAAACTCTGTGCTCCTAATGCAGAGGGTCTTGGTTCAATCCCTGGTCAGGGCTCCCACATGCTGCAACTAAAGATTCGGCATGACACAACCTCATGCAGCCAGATAAACAAATTTAAAAAAAGAGAGATGGTGATCAGGGAATTCCCTGGCAGTTCAGTGATTAGGACAGAGTGCTTTCACTGCTGAGGCCTGGGCAAAAAAAAAAAAAAAAAAAAAGAGAGAGAGAGAGAGAGATGGAGATCAAACACCCAGATCCAGAGTTGAAACTTAATAGATAACATGAAATACAGTTAGTCACAGGGTTGCTACTGGTCCTTTAAGAATTCTTTCCTCTCTAAATACAATGGGATTGATTTAAAAAAAAAAAAAAAAAAAAGTCCCAAGAAGGAAAAAGAAAAGAGAAGGAAGTACAAGGTTATAGCTAGAAATTTATTATTTTTTTTAAATCATTTATTTATTTATGACTGCAGGAGGTCTCTGTTACTGTGTGCAGGCTTTCTTTAGTTGTGGAGAGCAGGAGTTACTCTCCAGTTCCTTATGCAGGCTTCTCACTGCGCTAGCTTCTCTTGTTGAGGAGCACTGGCTCTAGGCTTCAGTGGTTGCAGTTCCCAGGCTCTAGAGCTCAGGCTCAGTAGCTGTGGCCCACAGGCTTAGTTGCCCCCCAGCGTGCTGCATCTTTCCAGATCAGGGATTGAACCTGTGTCCTTTACATTGGCAAGTGGATTCTTAACCACTGGACCACCAGGGAAGTCCTAGAATTTTTAAATTAAGAGTTCCTGTCAATGTTTTCACGGTGTATACACCGTAGCCAGAAATTAAATCCCAAGTGGAGGACCAGCTGCAACAACTGGCAGCTTGAATATCATAGATGCTTTCTAAAGTGATTGCCTCTTTTTATGACAAAAAGTACCAAAGATAAAACCTCTACCCAAATGGAGTTCCACCTCTATCTTCCAAACAAAACCCTTGTCTTCAAGATTCAAATTCAAGTGAACATTTTTCAAAACGTAATAATTTTATCCTGAATCCAATTAAAGAATACTGTTTCAAGTTTACTGTGTTCCTCTACCAAAAAGTGTCCATTCTGACTTAATTTAGCACCCCATGGGCTCTGTGTTAAAAGCATTCACCTTTTTCAATCTTATTACCAATGTTACTCTGGATCATAGAGAGAAACTAGGAGAATCAAAACAACAGTGACCCAAATATAACCCAGGCTTATGTAGGGAATCTGAACTCAGTAAATTCTAAAACACAAAGCAAGAGAACTTATTGAATTCAAATAAGAGATATCCTTACTGTTCTGATAGGCAACCAAAATAATTAACCAAGCCAGGTATTTTTTCTGGTCAGCTCACTCACATCATCCCTTCTTAAACTGTGTGTGAGAAGCAGAAATTCCAATCTAAATTCAGTCAGATATATCCTTACAAGTAGAAAGGGGCATTTCAGGGAAGCTGAGGTACCGCTCTCTTGCTTTTTCCATGATCCAGCGGATGTTGGCAATTTGATCTCTGGTTCCTCTGCCTTTGCTAAAAGCAGCTTGAACATCAGGAAGTTCACGGTTCACATATTGTTGAAGCCTGGCTTGGAGAATTTTGAGCATTACTTTACTAGCGTGTGAGATGAGTGCAACCGTGCGGTAGTTTGAGCATTCTTTGGCATTGCCTTTCTTTGGGATTGGAATGAAAACTGACCTTTTCCAGTCCTGTGGCCACTGCTGAGTTTTACAAATTTGCTGGCTTATTGAGTGCTGCACTTTCACAGCATCATCTTTCAGGATTTGACTGGAATTCCATCACCTCCACTAGCTTTGTTCGTAGTGATGCTTTCTAAGGCCCACGTGACTTCACATTCCAGGATGTCTGGCTCTAGGTGAGTGATCACACCATCGTGATTATCCGGGTCGTGAAGATCTTTTTTGTACAGTTCTTCTGTGTATTCTTGCCACCTCTTCTTACTATCTTCTGCTTCTGTTAGGTCCA
>SJYX01024451.1:526984-541356 GCA_006410675.1 Oreotragus oreotragus | reverse complement strand
GGGGGCAGGAGAAGAAGGGGACGACAGAGGATGAGATGGCTGGATGGCATCACTGACTTGATGGACGTGAGTCTGAGTGAACTCCGGGAGTTGGTGATGGACAGGGAGGCCTGGCATGCTGCGATTCATGGGGTCCCAAAGAGTCGGACACGACTGAGCGACTGGACTGAACTGAACTGGCTATATCCCAATACAAAATGTCTTTGGTGTTAAAAAAAATTTTTTAACTTAAAGAAAGAGACCAACACTGGAACATTATTGTTAATTAACTCCAGACTTTGGATTTCATTCCTTTTTCCATTAATGTTCTTTATTGTTCCAGGATCCAGTCCAGGATCAGCTAGTTCAGTTCAGTCACTCAGTTGTGTCCTACTGTTTGCAACCCCATGAACTGTAGCATGCCAGGCCTCCCTGTCCATTACCAACTCTTGGAGAAAACTCATGTCCATTGAGTCGGTGATGCCATCCAACCATCTCATCCTCTGTCATCCCCTTCTCCTTCTGCTTTCAATCTTTCCCAGCATCAGGGGCTTTTTTCAATAAGTCAGTTCTTCGCATCAGGTGGCCAAAGAACTGGCGTTCCAACTTCAGCATCAGTCCTTCCAATGAATATTCAGGACTGATTTCCTTTAGGACTGACTGGTTGGATCTCCTTGCAGTCCAAGGGACTCTCAAGAGTCTTCTCCAACACCAGAGTTTAAAAGCATCAATTCTTTGGTGCTCAGCCTTCCTCACAGTCCAACTCTCACATCCATACATGACCACAGGAAAAACCATAGTCTTGTCTAGACAGTCCTTTGTTGGCAAAGTAATGTCTATGCTTTTTAATATGCTGTCTAAGTTGGTCATAGCTTTTCTTCCAAGGAGCAAGCGTCTTAATTTCAGGGCTACAGTCACCACCTGCAGTAATTTTGGAGGCCCCGAAAATAAAGTGTCTCACTGTTTCAACTGTTTCCCCATCTATCTGCCATGAAGTGATGGGACCAGATGCCATATCTTCGTTTTTTGAATATTAAGTTTTAAGCCAACTTTTCACTCTCTTTCATTAAGAGGCTCTTCAGTTCTTCACTTTCTGCCGTAAAGGTGGTGTCATCTGCATATCTGAGGTTATTGATACTTCTCCTGGCTATCTTGATTCCAGCTTTTGCTTCATCCAGCCCAGCATGTTGCATGATGTACTCTGCATTAAGTTAAATAAGCAAGGTGACAATATACAGCCTTGATGTACTCCTTTCCCTATTTGGAACTAGTCTGTTGTTCCATGTCCAGTTCTAAGTGCTGCTTCTTGACCTGCATACAGATTTCTCAGGAGGCAGGTCAGGTGGTCTGGTATTTCCATCTCTCAAATAATTTTCCAGTTTGTTGTGATTCACACAGTCAAAGGCTTTGACATGGTCAATAAAGCAGAAATAGATGTTTTTCTGGAACTCTCTTGCTTTTTTGATGACCCAAGAGATGCTGGCAATCCAGCATACCACATTACATTTTGCGTGTGTGTCTATGTGCAATTTTGCATTTTAAGACCTTTATTGAAATATATGACAAAGGTCTGTATAGTTAAAGCTATGGTTTTTCCAGTAGTTATTTACAGATGTGAGAATCGGGCCATAAAGAAGGCCAAGCATGAAAGAGTTGATGCTTTCCAGTTGTGGTGCTGAAGAAGACTCGAAAGTCCCTCAGACAGCAAAGAGATCAAACCAGTCAATGCTAAAAGAAATAAACTCTGAATATTCATCAGAAGGACAGGTGCTGAAGCTCCAGTACTTTGGCCATTTAAGACCTTTATTGAAATATATGACAAAGGTTTGTATAGTTAAAGCTATGGTTTTTCCAGTAGTTATTTACAGATGTGAGAATCGGGCCATAAAGAAGGCCAAGCATGAAAGAGTTGATGCTTTCCAGTTGTGGTGCTGAAGAAGACTCGAAAGTCCCTCAAACAGCAAAGAGATCAAACCAGTCAATGCTAAAAGAAATAAACTCTGAATATTCATCAGAAGGACAGGTGCTGAAGCTCCAGTACTTTGGCCACCTAATGCAAAGAGTCGACTCACTGGAAAAGACTTTGATGCTGGGAAAGACTGAAGGCAGGAGAAGGCGGTGTCCAAGGATGAGATCGTTGCATAGCATCACTGATTAAACTCTAAAACTCTCTATCTTCACTCTTCCCGACAGTGAAGGACAGGGAAGTCTGATGTGCCATTGTCCACGGGGTTGCAGAGAGTCAGACACGACTTAGAGACTGAACAAAAACAAACTGAAGCATAACTCACATACTCTACAACTCATCTACTTAACTGTCCATTAAATAGTCTATTCAGCGGTCTATTGTCTTAACACAGTCGTGAAACCATGGCCACTATCTAATTTTAGAACATTTTCATGGCACAAAAAAGAAATCTTGCATCCATCAGTAGTCACACCCTACCCCAAACCCCTCCCCTCCCAGTTCCAGGCAACAATTAATCTACGTTCTGTCTCCATGTATTTGCCTACTCTGGACATTTTGTATAAATGCAATCATACATTTTTGATGTCTTTGGTTACTGGCTTCTTGCACTTAGCTTTCAAGGCTCATCTGTGTTTTAGCATTTTATCAGTACTGTACTCCACTGCCTAATAATCCATAACACTGTATGGATATGCCCACACTTTGTGTATTTATTCTTCAGCTGACAGACATGTGGGCTGCTTTCGATTTCTGTTATGAATAATCCTGTCATGAATATCCATTTACGAGCATGTTTCACTTCTTTTGAGTATACACCGAAGGGTGGAACAGCTATGTCAAGTGATGATGCCTTTACGTTTAATAAAGTCTGAGGGCTTGCCAGACTTTTCCAGAGTGGCTGTGCCATTCAACATTCCTGCCACCAATGTCCAAGCGCTCTAATTTCCCCATGCCCTTGCCAGCGCCTGCTACTCCTCCCAGGTGTTTAGATGTATCCAACTTGGCAGGAGTGAATGGTATCTCATGTGAGTCTATGAGATACATTCTCAACTTTTCATTTTTTTAAATATATATATTTTATCAAAGTACAGTGGACTTTCGACGCTTCAGGTGGACGGGAAGGTGATTCAGTTATACACATACACATGTATTGTTTTGCAATTATTTCCCATTATAGGTTATTACAAGACACTGACTGCAGTTCCTGTGCTAACATACAGTAAACCTCTGTTGCTGGTTGCATTTTTTAAAATTAGAAATCTAGCATTCTATTCGTACTAAGTAGAATCAAAATGTCATAAAGTTTTTCAGTAGGCAAAAATTCATAAGTTTTCTAAAAATATACATATTATTTATATATATGTATACAAAAGCTTTTCTACTAAGCTTGATAGAGGCTTGAGGGAAAAAAAAGAGATGGAGAAACTGGAAAACAAACTAAATGAAATCAGAGCACTGAATATGAACTAGAAAAAGTGAAACAAACTATATAAATGAAAGATGATCACATAGTTCAGCTGGTTTTAAACATGAATGTTCATGGAAACAAACTCCCAACTTTTAAAATGGAAACTATTTTTTAATCTATTGATTACTTTCTAGGAAAAGGAAGACTCTATGAAGATATAATGCTGAACCCCCTCAGATTTGTTTCTTTCTTTCATTAAATAGAAAAGTACTAAATATCCTCAATGTATCAAAACATTTGTGTCAAGCCTTAAAAGCAGTAGCAGTAAAATAACTGAGTCCTCTAAGAACCCAGTGGGTGTGAGGGAGACGTTCTGCCACAGCATTCTGCACACATTCGGCACTGAGATGAGCGTGGACAAAGCGTCCTATGATCAGTAGAAAGGGCAATCAGACTGGATGAGACACTCTAACGCCAAATGATATCTGAAATTCTTTATACATTTCTGCCCAGGTCACAAATGTAACACACAGAAACACTGGGCCAGATAACAACTCCTCTCTTTCACTTGACACAAGGCGCAATTGCACAATACATGTTGGGGAGGAGCCAGAGACTGCCACACCCTGTGTAAGCAGAAGAATCCAGAGAGCAGAGTTCAGGGAAGTTAAAAGCAGAGGGCGGAAGAGAGAAGGTAGGACCACAGTGCCAACTGCTGCTGAGAAGCTGGAACGGATACATGTTTAAAAAGAAGTCACTGAGTTGGGCAACCGTGAGGTTTACGGCGACTTTGGAAAGAAGAGCTTGAAACAAGACAGGTGATACCAGAATTAAAACTGTAAAACATCCCATTATATTTCTAAATCGATGGTACTTTCAAGTTTGCAGACTGCTGTCGCTTGGGTGGGATGCTTTGCCTGTCCCACTGGGAGGCACGTCGCCATTTCTGAGACGAGGCCACGTTCTGAGTGAGGCTAGATTTGGGGATGGGAGATCTGTGTGCGAACTATATCGTACTGGTAACTGCATCTGCTGAAAAGACCGTAAGCTCCTTGAGAGGTGAATCCTATCTTTAAAAATTCCACAGACCTCCCCATGAGTACACAGCAGATGCTTAATGAATAATCTTTGAGTTTATTATCCTCAGTGATTTTTACATAGAACTAAAGGGAGAACCTTTGAGATGATCACCCTGCCTCCCTTTATTAGACCCATTAGAAAGGGGGGCAGGCACAGCGGGTGGAGGGACTTGAAGGAGGTACAGAGCATTTAGAGGTGGAGTGAGGACTCATTTGCCCTCACTCCCAGTCTGGTGCTCTTTCCCCACCCTTGCAAGTATCTCTTCTGGTTCTTAACTTTGTCTCAGAATTCAACAACTGTTTAAACAAGTTTTAACAGCAATATGAAACTGAAAAAATCTGGCAAAGGAGCATTTAACATCTCTGGAGATTACTGGCTGGAAAAGAGAGTCACTGCTTAAATTAGACAAAAATATTTAGAAAGTAAAGTATTATAATGAGAAAACTAAAATATGAACCTGGGGGTGCTGATTTTCAGAACATCAAAATGCTGTAATTGAAAGAAATGTTTTGTTTGTTTGGCTTGGCTTTGTCTGCTTTCAGGAGCCTGTGTTTTCAGTCACTAACATTTAATTACCAACGATGTGCTGAGCAGGCTCACCGCCTCCAAGCACTCAAGGAAACCTCAGGAAATCTGACAGTTCTGCAGCTCCCACTAGTTCCTTCTATGGAATCAGGACTCATTCACAAACACTTCCATCTAAAACCTACGCTGAATATCAGTATGATTTCAGGTAAATGAGAGACTTCCTCACCAGGAAAGGGTGAGTAAATCTAGCCCAAGAAGCCTTCTTCCTATTGCTCCCTTGTTGATTAAACCGCACAGCTGGCCAGCCAGCTTTTGGGGAGGACCATACCCACTTTAGGCAAGAAACATGTCAAGGTACAGCAGGAGAAAGACGAATCGTGACTCTGGTGACAATCTGCACAACAGGTCCCACAGTTTAAAAGTACGAGGAATCTTCCTCCATTGAAAATGTTAAGGACGGACTTTCCCGGTGGCTCAGCGATTAAGAATCCACCAGCCAATGGCAGGAGACACAGGTTTGATCCCTGATCTGGGAAGACCCCACATACCATAGAGCAACTAAGCCCATTTGCCAAAACTACTGAGCCTGTGGTCAAGAGCCTGGGAGCTGCCACCACCGAGCCCACGTGCTGTAAGGAACAAAGTCCACGTGCCCTAGAGCCGTGCTCTGCAATGAGAGAAGCCACCACAGTGAGAAACCTGCAGCTAGAGAGCAGCCCCCCGCCCCTGGTACCAACGAAGACCCAGCACAGCCAAAAACAAACCAACTATAAAGCGTCAAGGGGCATGCCTGCCTCCACATCGCAGGGCAATGTATATGACCACACGGGCCCACGGGTTATCAGGACTACAGACTGGATAGTTCTTCCTGCTGTGGAAAGAGGAGGCTGAGCACGGCCGCCAGGATACTGCAGAGCTGGAGTTCGCGGCCTCTGGTGGCACAGACTCCTTCAAGGATCTGATGGAAGCCAGGGACCGCTCTTTCCCAGAAACACGCGTGTGTGTGCCCAGTCAGTGGCTCTGGAGGCGGCTTCACAACTCAGAATAGAGACTTCTCCGTACCAGTTTTTGAGGAGCACGAAAAGCCCAAGGGGGCCAGATTATGACTGAGGAACGAATGGGAGACACGGCAACCATGAGTCTCCACCAAGGTGGGCCCCTCACCCCAGTTACATAAGCAAGGGAGTGAAAAAACCGGTATTATCCTAGGAAAACTGTAGCAAGTTTTCCTTTCTACAGGCAAAGAAGGAAGGAAAGCATGGAGCAACCAGGACACAGCCCAGCAAGAGGGGTCTAGGCAGCTCCGGTCTGGAGGGCGCACCCCTGGGCTGGGGATGTGTGGCCCCAGTGGGACACTAGGAAGCAGCAGGCCAGTGAGCTGGCGCAAAGGGCAGAATGCACAGAAATGAGAGAGGGGTAAAGACTCCACGCTTAGAAACAGACAGGAGGTCCAGAGCAGACGGTGGTGGGGCCTTCTCTTTGACTAGGTTGAGTCTGAAGTGCCAAGATGTCTTTCAGATGCTTAAAAGTCATCGATGTCGAGAGAAAGACTGGCGCTAGCTTCATCTGCTCTTGAGTAAAAGGTGGTGGGAAGAGTGTGAAATGGAGAGGGAGCCGCATGGATGTGCCAAGAGGCAAGACGCGCTGCTGGTGGTGCTCGTGTGGGTGACACACAGCGGCAGGTGAAGACGCCGGCAAGGCTGGCTGCATGCAGGCAGAAACAGCACAGAAGCGAGCGCGCAGTCACAGAGCGAAATCCACCAAAACCACAGGCAGTCGCTGTGTCGGACCTGTCAGGATGGCACACACACACACTCAAAAAAGGCGTGCACACACACACTCCAAAAAAAAAAACAAAACCACCCTCCAGAAGATAACCAGTGTTTTTGAGAATGCAGAGAACTGAAACCTGTGTGCATGTAAATTCTTGGGAACGTAAAAATGTGGAAAAAAGTACAGGGGTTCCTCCAAAACTTAAACAGAATCAGCATACGATCCAGCAATTCCACTTCTGGGCACACACCCCAAAGAACTGAAAGCAGGTGCTCATATTTATAAATCAACATTCACAGCACCACTATTCACAATAGATAAAAGGGGAAAACAACCCAACTGGCCACGAACAGATGAATGGATTAACAAAAGGTAGTACATACACGCAATGCAGGAGTATTCAGCCTTAAAATAAGCAGAGAATTCTGATGCCTGCTTCCACATGGATAAACCCCCAAACATCATACTCAGTGAAACAGCCCAGTCATGAAAGGACAAATGCTGTGCAACGCCACTTATACAAGATACCTAGGGTAGCCAAATTCTAGCGCCAAAAAAATAAAACGGTGATTGCCAGGGACTGGGGGCAGAGGAAACGAAGAGTTACTGTTTATCGAGTACAGAGCTTCGGTTTGCAAAGACGAAAAAGTTCTGGACAGTGGTGATACGACAGCTGCATGACAATGTGAACGCACTGGATGCCACTGAACTGTACACTCAAGTGTGGTCGCTTTTATGTATTTCCTTACAACAACAGCAACAACAGAGTGTGGGAGTTCCAGAGAAGCGAGCGTGTTTAGAGAAAAGCGGTCAGGCGGCCCACAGCTGGAGGCGGCGCTGGTAATCTGGGCCAGATGCTGCCAATCGTGGTCAGTGCCATTAACCAGAGGACAGAGCGCTCAGACACGAGTGTGGAAAGAATGTCAAAACTGGCATCAGCGTTTGCGACCACATCCTGTACACAGTGACAGCAGCACCAAGCAGATCATGTTCACGCGTGACAAGTACTGTGCTGAGTGCATCCAAGTAAGCCGCTTAAGAGGCCAGAGCTGAATTACAAAACCTCTCCCCCTCCTCCCGCCTGGCTTCAGAAACACTGGTGTGACCGATAAAGTTGCCCTCGTCTCGGGTCTATTTTTCAACAACTCCACTGTTTCTCACTCATACAATGAGATAACTTAAAGGCCACACACCCAATGTGGCTCCACTGGAACATTTTCAGAGTGCTTGCTACAGACCAGAGGAAATGCCAGGCCCTGATTATACTCATGGTAACACATCTCTTCTCACGGTAGTCTCTTTTCCAAAAGGTGACCTCTAAGACTCAGGTTCGGGGAAGGCAATGGCACCTCACCCCAGTACTCTTGCCTGGAAAATCCAATGGACAGAGTAGCCTGGTGGGCTGCAGTCCATGGGGTCGCTAACAGTCGGACAGACTGAGCGACTTCACTTTCACTTTTCTCTTTCATGCACTGGAGAAAGAAATGGCAACCCACTCCAGTATTCTTGCCTGGAGAATCCCAGGGACGGGGGAGCCTGGTGGGCTGCCGTCTATGGGGTCACACAGAGTTGGACACGACTGAAGTGACTTAGCAGCAGCAGCAAGACTCAGGTTTCTACATTACTGGATGACGGACTGTTCTCTGTACCACTGACACTCTTCTTAGCCATCTTGAGACTAGGCTTAGCAGGAAATTCTGATTGCCAGCAGAATTAGGAGATGGACTAGAAAGAAACAACAGTGTTCAGATTGCTAATAATTTGAGCTTAAGAGGAAAACAAAGGTAATAATTAACAATAATAAGGCCCTTTATCCAGGTTTTGCTCTATGGACTTTTCAAACTATTAGCAAAATACCAAATTGGCAACTGATTAAATGGGTAAGGAGGAGTAGATCAAAATGATTCTGAAATTTTGTTTAGCAAGCAGCTGGAAATGAGGAAAACAGAGACTGTGCCCTTAAATATCCACACCTTTTGGAGGAATAAGCCACCCCAAACCACTTTCTGACTCTGACTCCATTTGCGATTCTTTAGCTAAAAGACAAACTTAATCCTCTGTCCATGCTGTGTCTCCAGGACAGTCAGACTGTGGACATTGCAGGTACCGAACATCCGAAGTTCTGATGAGTTACAGTGCATATGGAACACGGGATGGGAGAAGTTAATTCAAAAAAAATGTTGACCACGCTGGTAATTTTTCACGTCTATCATGAAGCCTCGGGTCCCTTGGGATGATCTAGGCCACACCTAAATTGGGTTCCCGTCAGTCAGAATATAGAGCGTGCATATTTTCAGTGGAGAGGGAATGGCCTTGTTTTTGGCAGTCTTTCTGCTACTGTTTATATTTGAACATCCTAATAACACAGCTCATGGTTACACCCAGCCTTCCCAGCCACTGCCTGTATTTACTTCCTCTGCAAATGTCTCAGGAGATGTAGCTGGAGTTACAAGGCTGAACAAAAGGAAGCAGAAATCCCACCATCCGGACAGGGGAGCCAACACTTGAGCCAAAAGTCTTTCAGGGAATCAGACTATAACTGAGCAGACAGGCAGAGCGGCCTTCAGTCGTCTTTTGCCTCCTAATGTCTTTTGATTGAAGCACCAGGGAAGTGTCTTTGAGCAAGTAAACTTGTTAAAGGATGCGCATTTCCTGGAAGATGACACTGGGCCCACAGACAAACTACTGCGCTAATGAGGCCAGGTGGCCTGCCTGAACATCACGGGTAGGAGGGGGTCGTCGTCCTCCGTACAAATTGTCAACTCAGTGTCCGTAAAACATGGCTGCAAATGTTTTCACCATTCATCTGCTACTCTGACTTACTAGTTACAAAGTATGCTGTCAGTAAATCACCAGTAACAAGAAGAATCATGTTGTTACTAGTAGGCCATATTTTTGCAAGTGCAGCCAGGAAATTAGAAGACGCTTGCTTCTTGGAAGAAAAGTTATGACCAACCTAGATAGTATATTCAAAAGCAGAGACATTACTTTGCTGACTAAGGTCCGTCTAGTCAAGGCTATGGTTTTTCCTGTGGTCATGTATGGATATGAGTTGGACTGTGAAGAAGGCTGAGCGCCGAAGAATTGATGCTTTTGAACTGTAGTGTTGGAGAAGACTCTTGAGAGTCCCTTGGACTGCAAGGAGATCCAACTGGTCCATTCTGAAGGAGATCAACCCTGGGATTTCTTTGAAGGGAATGATGCTAAAGCTGAAACTCCAGTACTTTGGCCACCTCATGCGAAGAGTTGACTCATTGGAAAAGATTCTGATGCTGGGAGGGATTGGGGGCAGGAGGAGAAGGGGACGACCGAGGATGAGATGGCTGGATGGCATCACGGACTCGATGGACGTGAGTCTGAGTGAACTCCGAGAGTTGGTGATGGACAGGGAGGCCTGGCGTGCTGCGATTCATGGGGTCGCAAAGAGTCGGACACGACTGAGCGACTGAACTGAACTGAAAGTAACAAAACTAGTGAAACGGAAATGGTCCCTGGATTAAAGTCAGTAGCTGATCTGGATTCTGACTTCTTTGTCTTTGGCATGCTAGTTTTGCAGCAAGTTCCTGACACTTGGTGTGATGTCCTCCTGTGTTGAGAACAGTCTCTTAATGTGATCATGAGTTAGCTACTGAACTGTGTTAAGACAAAGGCTCCTCTCACCAACTTGTGTAGGCTTTAGAGGGACTTCCCTGCTGGTCCAGTGGTTAGGAGTCCACCTTCCAATGGAAGGGACTCAGGTTCAATCCCTCGTCAGGGAACTAGGATTCCCACGTCCTGAGGGGCAACTAAGGCACCATGCTACTGAGCCGACCTGCGCAACTGCAGCGCCCACACACCACAAATGGAGAATCCCATACAAGCAAATGGAGAGCTCTTCCTGCAATGAAGGCCCCGTGTGACCCCCAAACAGAAAAACACAAAACCAGGCTTCTGAGAGATGCTGAGGAGAATGGGCCTGTTGATTCCAAAGGGTGTCTGCCAATGATTCAAATTCTCCCTTATCCCATTCTGTGCACATGATTCATAGTTACTAACCATTTACCTACCATAAGAAGCCAGAAGTCACACAGGCACGGGAGGATACTGTGAGGAGTGACACGTATGTATGTGTGTACTGGGACGGCAGAGCCAAGAACACTATTCACCTATTTTATTATCAGAAAAAAACAATTCAAGAAGGAGGTAAGACTTCAGCATCTATTGGGTTTGATGATGGGAAGCAACGGCTGATATGAGGATAAAGACTGGTGCACCCCCCTTGGGAAAAATCCCAAGGGAAGGCTTTGATGCAGAAGAGCTTCCATGCAAGTCACTGATCAGAACTGACAGAGGGAATGGGTCAGAATGCAAAGTAAGTCTCAGAAAGGAGGGGCACATAACAGAGGATAGGATTTTCAAGTTAGTTCACAGGGAATTACTTGGATGCCAGTGGGAAGGAATGGAGCTGTGAGCGCTATGATACCAGAAGGACAGGGTCATGGCCCAAATTCTGTGATGACTGTCACAGCTCATCCCTCTGTTCTTTACCCCAACCATCCCAGCGCATTAAGCACAGCTCACATACCATGACGCATTATGAACCCATACTTACAAATCTTAACAGATTAACTCATTCAACTAACAAAACTTACTGAGCATTTAACGTGAATTAGGGACACTGTTTTGAGTGCTTAGACATAATGAATAGATTTAAAAAAAATTACAAACTCCTCGGTATATATAAAAAAAAAAAGTCTTCCACCAAAAAGGGGAGTTGAGAACATAGCACACGGTCACTTGGGAACTCAAGCAGCTCACATATCCAATATAATACACCTTTAAAAACACTGATTTAAAAAAAGCAAATTCAAAATGGCAGAATGAATTGAAAAAAAAAAAGTTGTGGGGGAAAGGCTGTTAACAATGGTGGACTCATAACTGAATTCAAAGTGCTGTAAAAGGAATCCCCACACTGGGAAAGAAGCGAATGAGATCAACTTTTCATACTGAAAAAGTCTTAGCAGTTAAAACTTTAAAAGACACATATAGATGCAGATACACACATTCATGAAATAGAAGCGCTGGCCAACTCAAAGAAGAAGTCTAGGGCACTAAGAAAGAACATGAGCTTTGAAAAGAATCACGTCTGGGGTTGCATCCTATTACCTAGGATGAGCTGTGAGGAAACTACTGACTATCCGAAAATGGTTTTCCCCATAAGATGAAACAGGAGCTAGGGATGTGAACATTAAGCGCCTGCCCACTGGAGACCACAAGGCCATTCCATCACGCTGGGCCTACCATATGGCAGCCTAAGTGACTCCCACGTGCCAAAAGGATCTTTTGAAAACATAAGCTGAGAAGCAACATACCCAAGCAAAGCAAACCCCTCCCGATGGTGGTCAAGGTCCGGCTCTTCCGGCCCGGCCTGCTCAGCTTTCTCCCATCACCTGGGCCTCCTCTACCCTTCCCCGCCCCAGGGCCTCTGCCAGTCCTTTCTAGAATGCCTTCCCTAGGTGCAGCGCTGGCATCTTCTAGTTCTCTGGACACCAGTTTCTTAAATGTCAGAACCTCAGAATGATCTCCTACCTGAAATGTCTTCCCATCATGTGCACTTACAGTACACACTGGTTATTTCTATCAAGTCACTTACAGTAACGTGTACTTCTTGTTTCTGCCTATCGCCTGTCTTTAAGCAATACGGAAACTTTGAAGACCTATGTGCCCCTTGGACCGAGCACCATGCCTGACACTGAACAAATCATTAATACTGTTTTCATGTAGGTCTCTCAGTGACGTGACCTCCTCTGTCTTCAAAGCAAAGAATCAGCACCAAAGCTGCCCATCTCATCTCAAACTGGAAATAGCATATTTTCAGGACTTTTTGTGCTTCCTTATTTTAATAAATGCCTGTTTTCTGAGAAGTGAAGTTTCTTCTATTGAAATTCTTTGGTTATGTAAAGGTGGTATGGTGCAAAAGAAAAAAGAATACAAATACAGGCACATCCAAAAAAAAAAAAAAAAGAGCGAGAGAGAAAAAATTATGTCCTTTATGAGCTGTGGCCTTGTGCGGGGCAAAAAAACAAAACATCACATCACTCAAGTCTTACACGTTCCTCAGCCGGGCGCAGGAGACACTGAAACTCTTCCTAAGAAAAGGAGTCTGGGGTGGGCGTGCAGGGACCACTGCTGCCTGACCAATCCTCTCAAAGGAAGTAATGTATATAACAGCGTTCTGTTAAAACTGTAGAACAGCATCTGTGAAGGCAGTAAGCTGTGCTGAGTCAGCTCCATTACTAAGGGCTGTCATGCCCCAGGAGAGTGGAGAGTATTATGTATTTCAGCACGGCTTTAAATGCACCACATTCCTGTGATACTAAGACTGAGATTTTCTATCCTCCCTCCCCTCTTACCCTTTCCTCCCCAGACAGGGACCATCAATAAAGCATGCAAAGCGCTCAGTCATGTCTGACTCTGTGTGACCCCATGGACTGTAGCCTGCCAGGCTCCTCTGTCCATGGGATTCTCCAGGCAAGAACACTGGAGTGGGTTGCCATTTCCTCCTCCAGAGGATCTTCCCGACACAGGGATCGAACACTGGCCTTTTAAATCTCCTACACTGGCAGGCAGGTTCTTTACCACTAGCGCCACCGGGGAAGCCCAATACCATGAAGAGTCAAGCACAAGTCAGGCACAAAAAAGCCCTAACAACTAGACTCTTCTAAACAAAGGAGGACAAAACGAAAAACACACCCCTGTGATTCCACAGCGGAGTTCACGTCTCAGAGGAGCTAACTTGAATCGTAAGATCTTGGATCAACTTCAAGATGCCAAGTTGCCCACTGCTCTGAGCCTCAGCCTGGCAAGTCAGAGCACCAGCTGGTGGAGGNCACCCCTGTGATTCCACAGCGGAGTTCACGTCTCAGAGGAGCTAACTTGAATCGTAAGATCTTGGATCAACTTCAAGATGCCAAGTTGCCCACTGCTCTGAGCCTCAGCCTGGCAAGTCAGAGCACCAGCTGGTGGAGGCTATGGCGGACAGACGGCAGTTACCCACGGTCACAACTCCTCCACTCATCGGTGTCCCAAAGGGTGGTCTTAGTTCTAGCTTTCTGAGCCATGCTTGGCCTCAATGGGTCAGCGGAAAATAGGAGGGCGTCTCAGGTAATAAACTGAACTTATCAATCCACGCGAGAGCGCCCCTACCTCCCTGACCGGGACAATGCATCCATTGCTCCTGTGCCTGCGCTCCCCTGGCTCCACACCCTCATCAGCTCAGGTACTGAGGTTCTCTGGCAACTGTGAAGCACTTGGCTGGCTTCCAGTTTCCCCTGTCTTTGCCAGAAAATGGCTACACTTCCAAAAAGTGCTCCCTGAGTAGTCCAGCATTCCCAGACTCCCACCTTATGGCTGGAGGAGTTCTTACTAATTTTAGACTCAAGGATGCCTTCTGTGAGCAATTAGCCGCCCAGAGGCTCCACCCCCATCCTGCCGAGACAGCCAGCATCACTAACGGGAGAAAACAAACACAGCAATTAACAGTCAGAGGCGAGAGCTGTAAAGCAGTCAAACCAAGCCAGAACGGCCACTGTGCCACTTCGATAAACAGACTGAGCGGAGATCTTTCCAAAGGAAATAAATGCTGTCTTCCCCCCC
>SJYX01024451.1:496416-525883 GCA_006410675.1 Oreotragus oreotragus | reverse complement strand
GAGGCAGAGATAGGCTGGTGAGTCAACATGTCCTCTGGCCAGGCCATCAAGTGGCTGACCAGCTCAGAGGAGAGCGAGGCAGTGAACCCCACTAGGACGCACCTCCCTGCTCCCCCGGACAAGCGGCAGCTGTGGTTCAACCAGCTCAAAGCCTGCAGCCCGTCCGTCCCAGTCTCATCCACGGGGTGGGGCGGACGGGCACCCCCCTTCCCCATACGCCCACAGCGAGCATCGCGCTGTGACGCTACCAACGTGGACAGTGAACCAGATGCTGCTTTTCATGAGAGTGACAATGGAAAACAGATGACTGGAGAGAGAGTAGAAAGCAGTAAATAAAATTCTAACTCAGGCTTGCCCAAAGGGTGGGAACCTGGCTGGCGGCTTACGACGACTTTGAAAACTATTCAGGATTTGGTGCAGGGAAAAACGGATGGTTTATTATCTTTTCTGTACAAACTTGCACCAAGCTGTCACTCAGAACTCTCCCTCCTCCCCACAGAAAGACAGAGCCGCCTCCCCTCTGTCCTCGCCATGGTTTATTCCCCGCTGCCGCTCCCTTCTGTTTCAATTAGAATCAAATGTTTCCTGCTTCCAGGGCTCCCAGGCTTCTCCCTAGGGATCATAGATGCTTTAATCACCATACAGCCTTTCTGTTCCCAGTCTTGTCTAACTACTGACTTCAATGCAGATAATCTACACTGATTGAACAGATACTCTGCATTTTGTGTTACCTGCATGTACACTGCCTTGCAACAAAGGCAAACAAAAGAAACAAACAACAAAATCTCTGCCCTCAAAAAATTTAAGAAATCTGTTTCACAGTAATACAACTGTCTGAAATGGCCCAGGTTACAGTTTTGAGACAGGGTGTTTTTTGTTTTTTTTTTAAAATTTCTGCTGAGATGCTGGCTTTGCGCTGCAGGCTGGAAATTGAGACTTCCTAGCTGTTCAGTACACATGAACATGTTAAGAGGATTTGGAACTGTAATTGCGTGTTCTGTTCCTTCTTGGAGAACAAAACCTCCGGGTAGGGAGCACATGCCCTGGGTGGGGAAGACGAATCTGCTTTGCTGTCCCTCTGGATCTGTTCGATACTCGCCACAGACAGAGTCTGCGGTCCTGCGCTTTCGCTGTTGATCTGACAATTCCAAGTTTTTATCAAAAACATCTGGAACTGCCGAACAGTTATTCTGTTAGGATTTTGAAACTCAGAAACCAATCGTTTTATTTCCAAACCAAAGCTGAGACCTATGAAGCTTCGTTTTGAGGATATGTCTTTTTTTCCCTTTAATTTTGGGAACTTAAAGAGTAAAATACGTTTATTATTTACAACTTCTTTTCACAATAGCAATTATTCACAAGATTACTTATATCTCCCTCCATCCCACATTCCAGCCACAACAAGGAGGCCTCAGTTCAGTTCAGTTGCTCAGTCGTGGGGACTCTGTGTGACCCCATGGACTGCAGCAGGCTAGGCCTCCCTGTCCACCACCAACTTCCGGAGCTTACTCAAACTCAAACAAGGAGGCCTACATTCTTCAGTAGAAGCAACCAGTGCTAAAAGTCTGTTCATACCACAGGCCTGATGTATCTTCTTAAAGATTCCAGAAAACAAAGCATAAAAATATTTTTATGAAATTTACTTTAACTAGAGCGTTTCTGTTCATGAGATAAATTTTCCTTCGATATTTAATTTCAAGATTTAACACCTTATCCAAATTATTTAAGCGTTCTTATGAATCAGCGCTATTTGGCTGCTTTTTAGTGAGGGCAGAATTCTACCTGAAGCCCCATAGCAAAGTTTCTGAAATAGGACACCATCTAGTGGGTGTACTGAAGACCCAAACAGAACACAAAGGCCAGTAAGCATCGTGGTTGGTGGGTGGGGTGTCTGCTGCTGCTGAAACATTTGCTCTGTAACCTCAAAGTTCCAACATACAGCAGTAGCCTGTCACTGGCTCGAAGACACACCAGTGATCAATTTCGTCTCTGCAAGGAGCAAAAGGTGAAAATCAAAGGTGCTTTCCATCCCTCGGTCTGTCACATCTCACTGTGCACCCTGGGATAATTAGACTGACTTTTGGACCTAGGTTTCCAGAACTGGGGAGTGAGAAGGGCTGGACACTAGGTCATATCTGAAGTTCCTTCTTGATCTGCTATGGTCAGCCCGAGACTAACAAATCTTTATCATTTGCCATATAACTCATAGGTGCAGGTGCAGCAGAGAAAGAAAAAGGAATTGAGAAGTTCTCTCAAAACCTGTTGTAGGAAACAGTGTATTCTCGCATAATTATATTTCCCACCTCCACTTTTCACCTGAAATGAAAAGGAAGGAAACAACTAGCAGAGTCGTCAATTTTCACGAATCTATGATTTCATTAACTTAAAAATAGTCATCAAGAGCTACAAACTTGCTGGTGGCAAAATTTACTAAAATACAGGCAAAACATTTATACTGTTTTTTCTTATTAACAGTCTCCACTTGAGCAACTCCAGACTGCTTACACTAAGTCTGCTTCACATAAGACACCTGAGTATTTGAGAGAATGTGAGAAGGATTTGCAGCAACTGCACTGTGCCCACAGAGGATTTCCTTTTCCGTTTCAGCTTAGGTGTTTGATCAGGCGCTGCTGATCCAGGAGAGCGAGGCAGAGGCCTCCTCCCCTGCATCTCTTCCACACCCAGCTCTGGAGGTTGCAGGAAGGTTAAAAGAAGAAAAGGGGAAAAGGAAGGCCTGTAGGGCGGTGACCAGCCAACCAGCAATTCTACCTGGCAGTCCCTCTGCTTTAATCCTTTCTCACTTTTTCCAAGAAGAAACCTGAACACAAGTTAGCTGATGGCAGCAGCAAGAAGCAATTAAGATGGAAGAGAGCAAGACAGAGTTTTAAAAACGTCCCTTCACCAACCTGTGAGCCTCACAGGAAAACAGGTCTCATGCAGCAAGCACAGAAATGCTAAATTTTACTAAAACTACCAGCAGCGTGATGATAGAAAAGGAAACAGGAGGGGAGAAAGGCAGACAGCCAGATCAGATTTCGTCTGGAAGAGTGGTGACAGGACAATCTAACCTCTAGGACAGGTCTTCTGGAGGCAAGACTTATCAGTGACATTTGCTGAGTGCTTCCTGTATGCCACACGCACCCACATGGACCATCTCGTTCACTCTTCATGAAAACCTAGAGGATGAAATGCCACTGTCCACTTCACAGGTGCAGAAAAGTACCCCCGAGTCTAAGTCGGGTGTATCAGGCCATGTGGGCTTCCCTGGTGCCTCAGCAGTAAAGAATCCATCTGCCAACGCAGGAGACGCAGGTTTGATCCCTGAGTCAGGAAGATCCTCTGGAGAAGGAAATGGCAACCCACTCTAGTACTCTTGCCTGGAGCACCAACCTCACGGACAGCGGAGCCTGGTAAAGTCCATCGGGTCCCAAAGAGTTGGACATGACTTAGCAACTAAAGAACAACGAGGTCACACAACTAATGAGTCTGCATTAAATTCAATTCGAGAAATCTTTCTTTCCACATGCATCTTATTTTGTCTTGAGTAATCCCCTAAACTGAAAGAAAGAACTCTCAGGGAGAAAACGTTAAGCCAAAGTTTCAGGAAACAAAACTAGAGCCCACCTCTCGTATCACTGGCATTCTTTTTTTCAGTCACTGGCATTCTCACATCTGATTTTACAGAAACGAAAAAGGACGGAAAAAGACTATTTTTTCAATAAAAATGACAAATGCTTCCTAATTTTAGAGAGTACCAGTAGAAAAAGTGTGCTATTATACTAAATGGACTCAACTTCTTTGCCATCATTTTAATACTTGACATTCAATTTTTTTAAATAGCTTCTCACTATGTTAATGATACAAAAATCAGAACGCTCACATCCAACAGAGATGAAGGGTTTTACTGACAACTGGTCTCCAGGTCTCCTTCAGAATGAGTGGCTGTACTGTTCTCAGTTTTCCTCTTGGGAACAAACATGAAGGGAAGTGAAGTCGCTCAGTCGTGTCCGACTCTGCGACCCCGTGGACTGTAGCCCACCAGGCTCCTCCGTCCATGGGATTCTCCAGGCAAGCGTACTGGAGTGGGTTGCCATTTCCTTCCCCAGGGGATCTTCCCGACCCAGGGATCGAACCCAGGTCTCCCGTGTAACATTAGCAGACCCTTTCACCTCTGAGCCACCAGGGAACAAACATAAGTTACTTTTTATGGCAACTTTTAAATGAGTATCTGAAGACACTCATCATGACTCACCAGCCTCCTCAGAGCTTCTCCTCTGGCTCATGGTTCCCACTACTGTTCCCCATGCCACGGGGTACTAACCCAGGTCTCCCGTGTAACATTAGCAGACCCTTTCACCTCTGAGCCACCAGGGAACAAACATAAGTTACTTTTTATGGCAACTTTTAAATGAGTATCTGAAGACACTCATCATGACTCACCAGCCTCCTCAGAGCTTCTCCTCTGGCTCATGGTTCCCACTACTGTTCCCCATGCCACGGGGTACCCAACTGAGGGCCCTTCAGTCAGTGGGCGTCCTTCGTGTGACGCGAACACCAGGACAAAAGCCCTCTGGTGCTGAGTACACTGGGACGACTAAGATCAAACTGTCTTTCTTTTCAACAGACATACCACACTGCTAGACGAATATAAGCTTGTGGTGAAGGAAGTCACTTCCCATACCTTTTCGTTGGACATATCAAAACAGGTCTCTTTCATACTATAATCATGTGACTTTACTGTAAACCCCACTTTATACATTTTCCTCTTAAAAGTGTACTAGGCATTCTGTAAACATTTTATTTTTTTAGAATTTTCAAAGTGTCCCAAAGAATGCAGCTTTAAAATACATTAGTATTTTAAAAACCTAGACTGCTACAGATGCCAAAAATGACAAGTTTAATATCCATTTAACCATTTAAGTTTAAACCATTTAAGTGTAATAACCATTTAAACAAGCAACAAATTCTACATGGAAGAATACTACTGTGATTGCTATAACATCTCACCAGTCACTGTCCTGAATCTTCAACAAGCTTTTCGAAATTAGTTCAATCATGAGACAAATATTCACTGAACACCCATGTTTGGCACTGAGAATATAACAGAGAACCAGACGGACATTAAACAGTAAAAACACTGAGTGTGAGAAATGCCCAAGCAGAGCACTGCCAGGCTCCCACCAGCTCATCTGCCTTCAGACGGCACATCAGCGTCTGGCGCGCGGGAGAATGGCTGCGATGGGCACACTGATGATGGAAATCAACAGAGATGTGACACTGAGCAGCCAGAGAGCAAGACTGGTAAGCAGAGCCCGATGCTGTCAAAGGGTCAGGTCCCGAGAGAGCTGGGTTTTGCCCTGCGAATGCTGCGTGGACCCTGGTTGGGGAGGGCAAGTTCTGGGGCCGTAGTGGAGTGAGGAAGGCTGAACTGCAATTTCTTTTGAACTTCTACCATTTCACAGGGGAAATTTTAAGTTCTGTCATATACTCCACTTCCTCGTTATCTCTGGTTATGAAGACATCTTACTCTTCAGACAAAGTGCCTTAGTGAACCCTTAAAGAATGGCTGCTACAGGATGGCTAACCTGGGAATCAACGCTTCAGTGCGTAAAAACCTTTCTGAGAGGAAACAAGCATCAGCAGAGGAAAAAGGACCGCTGACACGAGGTGAGTTCTACGCCTGTTATGTCGGTTCTGTCCGAGAGATTGTGTCAGAGACGGGAGGAGAACCCTTGAGTGCACGCACTGCGCCTTGGTCAGGAACATGAACAAAAGCTACTGCTTGAGGAGAGGGCAGGGCGGACAGTGTTTGGCAAGGAAATGGAAACAGAAGCTGAGAAACTCCCTTTCCACACGATCATCTATGAAAATAAGAACGACCTCATTTCATAAAACAAAGGCAATGAGGTCGAGGAAACATCACTGACAACTGCAGACCATAGTTTCCCAGGGGACGACGTCATCACCAGCGCGTCACGGCCAACTAGCAGCCGACTAGCTAACGCCAGCCAAGATTATTTACCTGTTCGACAATACCTAAGTATCGGCTGAAGTTACAGGGCTCTGCGAGGTGTCACGAGAGATGTCCAGATGGATGAGACACTTTCGGGACCTTAAGGAAACCAACCAGGGACAGGGGCATGAAATGTACATATGAGAAAACTTGGGTAGTACAAATGAAACGCAGATCTCAGCAAGGAGTATGGGGCTCTGGCTGAGCTGCCCAGGCAGAAAAGTTTCATGAAGGTGGTGGTTTAACACGAAGGGACAGAAAGACAGAAAAAGGGAGGGAGGAGGCAGGCAACTCCGATGCAGACAGAGATTGAAGGTACAAGTGCTGATGTGCGGCAGGTATGACCAAGGCCTGGGAAGCCGTCCGCTGCCTGCATCGGACTCAAGACAGTGCTGTGACACCGGTCTGGACAGGCGTTCACAGCCTAGAATCCAGAAGCAGGCGAGGCCCGGCTAAAGAGTTGAAATGCTACTCAGAGGCAACAGGGAGCCACCCAAGATGCTACAGCACGGAAGCGGCACATCTGCGCTGTGACTCAGAAACTCTGCGCAAGCCTCCAGCCTCATCAAGTCTCCCGCTCGAGGGGGTACCACGCCAGGGTCCTTATCCAACCCTGTTTGCTGTCGGTCCTCAAGATGAGTGAACGGCTGGTCTCTCGAGGTCCCACAACTAGGATGTGAGGGTTCTTCCTACTTCAGTGACCCTGGTTCTTAGGACAGCCGTGGTTTCTGTAACTGCCTACCTGGCCTCTCCGCCTTCCCACGTTCCTATTAAGAGTCACACGCTCTGCCAACTCTGACTCTCCTTGTAACTCTGTGCTGTGAGCCACGGTGTCCTCGGACCGCTGCACTGCTGTCACGAGCTCCACCCTGTGATCTTCTTATGGCTGCACGCTGCTCTCTAAGGGGAATGCTGAGGGCAACTGAGTATTTCTTAAACCTCTCCCAGTCTCTCCAAAACTGGTCCTAGACATCCGAGAGCTAGAGGAGAAACGGATTATACATCCATTTCCTGCCACAATCATAATACCCAGGGCTTTTCAAAAGGCTGACCAGATTTAGTTAGTAAACGAGAGAAGAAGTCTTGGTCAGTGTTATACACAAAAGGTGAGCCATCTGGAAGAGTTTTTACACTTAAAGGATAGAAGTCCTGGCCAGACATGAAAACTGGTGCTCAAAATAATCATACCTTTAGGAAAAATTTGAATCCCACGTAAAATGAAAATGGGTCACTTTAGGAAATCACTTGACTTGTTCTTATTTTTCACTTCACAGAATGAAGAACAGCTTCAGCAGAGTCAGTCAGACGAGCCAAAAAGTGACTCAGCTTCCCATGGACAATGTCCCTTGGCCCTCCCAGGCAAACCCACAGTACAGTCATGCCTTCCAATAAATGAAGAAGTATAACTTGCTTTTTATATCAACTGTCTTAAAGACAAAACAAAACAAAGGGAAAAGAGAAAAACCCTCCAAGAAGAAAACCTACTTTTTAATACTACTGACAGGAGATAAAAATATTAAAAAGACATACAGTAAAAAAAGAATACACATAAGTATTTTGTATATTCATGCCTGTGGCATGAATACTATGTAAATATTAGTTGCTATGATAGTTTTATTTTTATTATCATTGCATCTTTGCCTTCTTTTTTTAAGGAGGTGTCTAAGTCAGCTTACAATTGATGCCTTCAAATGGTGGTGCTGGAGAAGACTCTAGAGAGACCCCTGGGCAACAAGATCAAATCAGTCAATTCTACGGGAAATCAACCCTGAATATTCACTGGAAGGACTGATGCTGAAGCTGAAGCTCCTATACTTTGGCCACCAGATGCAAAGAAGAGTCAACTCACTGGAAAAGACCCTGATGCTGGGCAAGATTGAGGGCAGGAGGAGAAGGCAGAGACAGAGGACGAGATGGCTGGATGGCATCACCAACTCGATGGACTTGAGTTTGAGTGAACTGCAGAAGACAGTGAAGGAGAGTGGAGGCTGATGTGCTGCAGTTCAGGGGATCACAAAGGGTCAGACACGGCTTAGCAAGTGAACAGCAGTAACAACAGAGGGTGCATACAGGAAAAAAGCATGTAACTGAACATCCCACTCAAGTTAGAGCTGAAAGAACACAACCCTTCTGCTTTGATTCAGATCACTGTGTTCCCTCTGAAAATATTGTGTATCATGAGACAGTAAACCAGAGGGAAAAGTCAGGCTTTCATTCCTCTGCTAAGTGGAGAAGGTGGGGAGCTGCCCCAGAAGCTAAGACTAAAGGAACGTCTCAGTATCTGAACCTGAAAGCTGAGCGGTTTTAGGGAGAAGCAGTTCTGTAAACTTTAAGGTCAAGACAGGACTGGGATCCCAGATTTAAGAGTTAGCCTTGGGGAAAAAAAGAAAAAAGCCTCTTCACATGAGGGTAAGGGAAAGAAGAAAAAGACAGATATTTATAGATGTTTTTTCCTGGCCAATCCCCAAGTGCCCAATTTGGACTAAACTGAAAATGTCCCTGAACAAGTCCCCGTCCAGACGGCCAAAATACCAGTGCCCGCTGGGACAGAGAGCACGCGGCTCTTGGAGAAGACTGGGAGGAAAGCTGAGGACCACACCAGCCTCGAGGGCCTCTCGCCTCACCCGACCCCGGAAGACTCGCCCCCTGTGCTCAGGTGAGACAGGACACCTGCCTGCCTCCGAGTCCACGCCCCTTCCCTCGCGCTCCTCCCCATGCAAGCAGCACCGGTCAGAAGATGCCTTCGAGGGCTATCACAGCCCAATGCCTCCACAGAACCCCTCAGTCAAAAAACTGGCCTGTCCTTCCTCTGACCCTATTAGAAGTGTGCTAGCCCTCCTACCACACTTAAGTCACCCACACACTGATTATCACTGCTTTCTGGGAATCTGCGGTACAAGTTTCTTGGACCAGGAGATCTATTTACCTGGGCTTTCCTGTAGGTTCTTGGGCTTACTGAGCATCCAACAAACAGTTCCTATGTGAATGAAACAGTATCTACCTGTCTGAAGAGGAACTTTCAGGGAAGGTCACGTATTCTCAGGAGCCAATCAAACTGGGGCAGGCAATCTAGATTCAGAAGCTCCTTTATTAATAAATTTACATAATTCATGGATTTCTGATACAGAAACATGCACTCTTGTATCAAAGGGATGTCTGCTCTGCTCAACACAAACAGATGGTGTTAAACCTCATCAATAAATGGGACACGTCAGAAATTAATCAGTAAGTAAAAGAACAGAATCCTCTGCCTACCCTGAATTTTTTTGAAAACAATTGCAGTTTGGGTGGCTTCTGTAAGATCATCCCTGCTTGAGATTTATCTAACTAAATACATATTAATTTGGGGTTATTATTTCATTTGTTCATAATTTTCACCTGATATCCCACTATGTATTTTGTACATATTTATATAAACGTAATATATATGCACAATAGTCAATTCAGGACCAAGCTTCATGGAAGCATTTTGATACTTTCTCCAAAGATATGCATGTGTGTGTGTGTGTGTGTGTATGAGTGTTTGTGCATGTAAATTTTACACCTCAGAATACTGCACATCACTGACTGGCCGTGCACTGTGTCAAGAGTAGCACATCTAACCAACCAGGGAGCCCGTGGAGACAGTGTAAGTAACAGGTAAGAACATGAAGTACTATTAGGACAACCTCGTGAGCTCCCAGCTCTCAGCAGGAAGGACACGGAAGGCCTGGCTCAGTCTGTCCCTGCAGTCTGTACATGCAAGAGTATTAGTAACCCTTCTCTTTTGCCTCCCCTGTGAGGATGCTATGACAATAAGCACTGTGTCCGTGCTCATCCAGACTCCTCTGTCCATGGGATTTCCCAGGCAGGAATACTGGAGTGGGTTGCCATTTCCTTTTCCCGGGGGTCTTCCCGACCCAGGGACTGAATCTGTGTCTCTTGTCTCCTGCACTGGCAGGTGTCCCTGACCCAGGGACTGAATCTGTGTCTTCTGTCTCTTGCATCTCCTGCACTGGCAGATGTCCCTGACCCAGGGACTGAATCTGTCTCCTGTCTCCTGCACTGGCAGGTGTCCCTGACCCAGGGGCTGAATCTGTGTCTCCTGCATCTCCTGCATCGGCAGGTGTCCCCAACCCAGGGACTGAATCTGTGTCTCCTGCATCTCCTGCATCGGCAGGTGTCCCTGACTCAGGGACTGAATCTGTGTCTCCTGCATCTCCTGCATCGGCAGGTGTCCCTGACCCAGGGACTGAATCTGTGTCTCCTGTCTCCTGCATCGGCAGGTGTCCCTGACCCAGGAGCTGAATCTGTGTCTCCTGTCTCCTGCATCTCCTGCACTGGCAGGTGGATTCTTGTACCACAGAGCCACCTGGGAAGCAAGGTAGCATTAGTATTCTGAGGAGCACAATTTGTTTAATGTGGCTTGCTGTTACTAGTTTCTTTCATACAAGTAGACTTTCCCTGGGTCTGCATTCTAATGGCTCTATGCCATTCTTACACTGATAAACCCTAAGAAAACCGTTGATCTGTTCTGTTTTACTACAAAGGTCACTCTCAATTCTACATAGAGGTTCAATCCCAAATACTTGTGTTAACGGGTTATCAATGCGAAATTTCCTATTCTCCACATAATTTTTAGCTGCAACTCCTGGCATCCCAATTAAATCAGCTTTTTCAAGCTGTACTAACAAAATGTAAAAGCCTCAAATGTATTTGCTATAGAAATAGGAAATCAAGAAAAAATTAAGGAAAAAAAAGAAAGAAAGAAACAGGAAATCAAATTTCAAAAGAAAGGGAACTACCTAAGGTTTTAACAGTGCCCTAAGGAGAGATGTTGATAAGTGAAGTATAATCTTCAGTCCAGTGAAGTCATACTTACAAAAAAAAACTGTCAATTAACTAGAAAATATGCCTTGTCAAACTACTTCCTGCGTTCCTTCTTTCAAGACAGCCACCAGGCATCGTACATGATAAATGCCCATCGTGTGTGGGACGCCGTGGCAGGCCCCTAACATGGCTAAGGGAGCATCCCTGGCAGGAGGGGCGGTACTGCCAGGCTTCTTGGTTTCTAGCAGCTCCACAAGAGCGAAGAGGAGGCTACACAAGATGTCTGTGGTGCAGGATGGCGCAGCCCTTCCAAGAGGGGTCTCAAAGAATCAAACACGAAGTGCCCAGGGAGGTTCCCGGGATGCACTTCACTCAAAATGCCCGGCAGATAGAGAGGAGTCTGGCGTGGCTGGCAGCAGGGCTGACAAGTAATCCGAGGGGCCAGACTGGGAAGCCCCTGCCACACCACTAGGCTCAGCAAGCATCTCTAACACGACGCAGAGCAGCGGGTCTCAACGTGCGGTCTGCAAACCCTTCAAGGGCCTGGAGAGCTCTTCAGGGCATCCGTGGGGTCAAAGCTATTTTCACAGTCTTCCTAAGATGTCATTTGCCCTTTTGCTGTATTGACATTTGCACTGACAGGCCTCAGCACAAATTAAGGCAGAGGTACCAAAGTGAATCAGCACTTTGTACTTCTTCACAGTACAAAAAAAACAAAAAGAAACAACATTTTCACACAGAGCATCCCGAGGAAGCTGTAAACATTACTCAATTCAAGCTTTAGGTACACATCTTTCTAATACTATGTGACAAACAGGAAGTTGACATAAAATCCTTCTGTTATGGAGGTATGATTGTTGTTCTAATGAAAATCAATTTTTTAAGTTGTGAGAAACTTAAAATTTCCCTTCCTTTTCGTGCACTATATTTGTGAAAGGCTGGATTTTTCCCTATTGCAATGGCTTGAATGTGTAAGAGATGTGAGAATCTGTTTTCTATTGAGCCAGAAGTCTGAATAAAACAATGTCACCTCTTCTAGTTTTGTTTTGGAAAAGCTGCTTTTTCATGAAAATATACTCTTTATGTTAACAAGTAGTAAGTTTACTACTGTTGAAAAGTGAAGTAGTGGAAGGGTTACTCGTTCAGTCATGTCCAACTCTTCGCTACCCAATGGACTGTAGCCAGGCCGCTCTGTCCATGGGACTCTCCAGGCAAGAGTACCGGAGTGGGTCCCCATGCCCTTCTCTAGGGGGTCTTCCTGACATGGGATCAAGCCCAGGCCTCCTACTTTGTAGGCACGTTCTCTACCACCTGAGCCACCAGGGACACTCTGATGTTACCGTGAATGAGTATTTTATTGTTATCAGTTTTAATTTCTAACATGGTAGATATTTATAGATATAACTCATATAAACATAATTTCTTTGAAGTCCTCAATAATTTCTTGAACTATTAACGAATCTTGAGACCAAAAAGTTCAAGAACAGCTGAGCTGTAAGGCAGGAAGAGATGAGTGCTAAGGAAACCAAAGAGCCCAGGTGAGACGAGGGCACAATTATTTAAACCAGAAGCTTGAAGGGACAAGGTAAATTTGACCAAAATTTTTAATTGGGCTAAGAGGAAGGAATCCGGGATGAAAGCTTTCTAGCTTGCAGTCTCTTCAGCAAGTGGTGTTGGGTAAGTTGGACAGTCACATGTAAATCAATAAAGTTAGAACACACCCTCACACCAAACACAAAAATAAACTCAAAATGGCTTAAAGACTTGAAGACTTAAAGATATGACTCTTATGGGCCCTAATCAAACTTACAAGCTTTTGAACAGTAAAGGAAACCATAAACAAAACAAAAAGACAGTTTGTGGAATGGGACAAAGGCTTAGTTTCCAAAATAGGCAAACAGCTCATACAACTCAACAACAGAAAATAAACAAACCAATCAAAAAACGACCTAAACAGACATTTCTCCAAAGAAGACATACAGACGGCCAAAGGCACGTGAAAAAATGTGCAGCGTGGCTGATTACTAGAGAAACTCAAATCAAAACTACAGTGAGGTACCACAACTTACACTGGTCAGCATGACCATCATTAAAAACTCTACAAATAACAAATGCTGAAGAGGGCGCAGAGAAAAGGGAACGTTCCTTCCGCACTGCTGGTGAAGCACAGTTCGGTGCAGCCATTGTGGAAAACAGCATGATGGTCCCTCCAAGAACTAAAAGCAGTCTCGCCACGAGGCCCAGTAACCCTAGCCTCGGCCGCAAACCCAGCAAAACTAGGCTTCAGAAAGACGCGGGCACCGCTGTGGCCACAGAGCACCACTCACAACAGCCAGGACGTGGAATGCCCACCAACAGACGGATGGGTAGAGAGGGTGCCCGCCAACAGACGGATGGGTAGAGAGGGTGCCCGCCAACAGACGGATGGGTAGAGAGGGTGCCCGCCAACAGACGGATGGGCAGAGAGGGTGTGGTCTGCGTACAGACCCAGACACAGAGAAACGTCAGCCAGCCATAAAAAGGGAAAGAGAATAATGCCATCTGCGGCAACACAGATGGGCCTAGAGATTATTGCACTAAGTGAAGGAACTAAGAGAAAGACAAATATCCGGATATCACTTACATGTGGAATCTAAAATGACACAGATGTGCTACTCTGTGAAACAGAGAGAGACTCACAGACATAGGGAGAGACTTGTGGCTGCAGGAGAGGGTGGGTAGGAGGCAGAGGGACTGATGTGGAGTTTAGGATACAGAATGGATAAACAAGGCCTTACTTTACAGTACAGGGAACTATATTCAATATTCTGTGATAAACCATAATGGAAAAGAATGCATGTGTGTGTAACTGAATCACTGTATAGCAGAAATTAACCCAGCACTGTAAGACAACTGTATTTCAATAAAATACATTAAAAAAAAAAAAAAGAAAGCAAAATGAGACTATATGAAAGCCAATGTCTATAGTTTTATGTACGTGAAGTGAGGGACCAACAATTTCCTAATATGTTGAATGAAGCTGATGAACTGAGAGAAACTACAGCAGGAATGAAAAGCAGAAATGGTTTTCTGAAGAGCAAATAAAACTCTTTAGGAAAAGACTATTTCCATGAGCTACGTGCAAACAAATTTACCTGAAAGGCACTTTCTCATAGACCATATGGCTAATTCCATTTTTGAGAGATTGAGGCCCCTGACCAAGCCATAAAGTGATATGAGTAACCCGTTCACCCAAGTTTCTGAACTGCTAGTGAGACAGATCAGTGCCCAGTGATGCTCACCTTTATGGCACAACAGTCTAACGATAATCAGAATGATGCTGGCAAGCCATCAAGAAGAGAGTAAATTTTTTCAGAATTTAACAAGCCTGTCAAATACATGGATATTTCAGAAATACATGACAGCAAAGACTTTTAAATGGAAGCTCCAGCACTTGAGGCTTTACCTCCAGCGATCTGAAAACTCTGCCATTTCTAAAAGACTCTCATGTCCAAGCTTCCAGAGTGGAGAAGCTACCATCTAATTGTACAGTGGTCTTCACTCCTGGGCAGGTGGCATGGAGAGCTGCAAGCCAAAATTCTAAGGAATGGCTGCTAAAGACATGGTAGGAGGCTTCATAGATTTTTCTCTCCCTGCCAGAGTCGAGTTGTCTCAGCTCTGCTACGCCCTGTGGTCATCAGTGCATATACACATTTGGGAACAGGGGTAGGAGGAGTTATATCTCTTTAAAAGGCCATCTTGTAAAAATGACAAGTATTTGTCACATGTCTTAATTAGCCTTTCTGTATTAAAAAGAAGTTCCCAAAGAAATACTTGTTTGGTGAAAATGGATGCCAACATTTATAAAGTCCTATCTCTTGCATTAAAGGTGGCCCAGAAGTGGCTCTACTGAGCAATAGCTATTGCGATTTCCTCCGAGGAACAGTTTCTATCTAAAAGGTAAAAACCTTGCTTTAAAAAATATTTTGATAATTCCCACTTTCTCCTTAGCTAAATTTGTGCAATTATCATCCTCCATTAAGCTAATTGGTTAGGTGATAAAATCCTTTACACAAGAAGGATCGGCCAGCCCTTCTTTCTTTACTATCTCATTTTATAATCTCCTCGACCCTGGGGTGATGAATTACAAGAACGTAAATGAACAACTGCTGGAAGAACTAGACAACCTGGGTCTTTTCACAGCTGTTACCATTTCATGCCTTGGACAGTTGCAGATGCTGCAAAGAGACGCAGGCTGCATTATCCTTTTGCTTCCTCAGCCCCCACATTAAAGCTCTCCTTCATCTTCCCTTTCCTTTTTGCCACCTCCCTCTTTCCTGCTCCATGTTGGCACTAACTAGCTTGAGGGAGGAAGGATCAAGGCAACTTTTCACATCAGTCACTTTCAGGGCACCTTCATACTTGCCCACCAATAAACAGGTGGTAACCGACGAGGACATTAAGTTTCAAAGAATAGTAAGACTGATTCAAAGATTATCGTGTTGAAAGGGCATGCATTATCTTGCTTTTACTAAACAGCCATGCCATGAGATAGACGTGTGGCAAGAAAGGCAAAAATTCCCCATCAGGAATTAAAGATGAGGAAACTTAGCATTCTTAGGCATTGATGAGGTTTCCACATCCAGCCCCGATCCCCGCCAAGGACAGCTGGAACAGCAGCTTCCAGCATGACACCAAAACCGAAGCGAATAGGTAGAGAAACACGGAAACGGTGACACTGAACAGCAGGCACCAGTCATCTGCACTCGGCGCGTCTTAAGAACCTCCCCTGGCTTCACAGAGCCTGGGGGCTATGTGGGTGGAGGGCGCCAGGGGCAAGCTTTCTTTCAAGGCCTGTAGGACACATTCTTTGGACTTAAAAAGCAAAGCAGACCTCAGAGTGCAGTCCACCTTATATGCCAACCATGAAACCGTGATTTCTGCTCACAGCCTGTATGCTGGGTTCTGCTGCAAGAGCAAATGCATTAAAGTCCCATGTCAAGAGAGCCTGGCCTGCAACCCTCTTCCTGAGTCAAGGAGGAAAGAAGAGTCTCAGGCAAGGAGAAAAACAATTCAATGAGCTTGATGTGAGGCAGACACAGCACTAATGAGGGAGTGGGGCCAGAACTCTATTTTCTTCCTCTGGATCATCTCATTAGGGAAGTCTAATGACTCCTAGGAAGGAACACAGCCCATCGTGTTGCTGGACGATGGTGCTGGAAACAGGAACTGTTCCCTGGCAAAAAGCGATAACACGAGCATCACTTTCTGGAAATGGAATGAAAAGACCGGCTCTTTATTTTAAGGCCAGCAAGGCTGTCAACAGGGGAAAAATCCCCACGTGAAACATTTCGGCAGAACTCTACTGAACGGCTGATGGTATAATGGCACCAAAGCAAACTGCAGGGACATGGGTATAAAAAGGCCTCGGCGAAAGATGGCTCCTTCTCTAAGCTCCCAGGCCTCAGGGGCCAACTAGCGGCTCATTCCTTCGCCTCTCCCAACACGGCTTCTTGAGGGGTGGGATGTCTCCCACTCATCTGACCATCACAGCACCCTCAGCTTCTATTACAGAGCTCAACACACAGAACAGGAGATGTTCGCCAATGGAAGGCTTGATTTAGTTATGGAAATGCACAACAGTTAAGTCAGACCTATAGAAAGGGAACACATCCCAATAGTCTCATTTACCACTGGAATCTTCTGTTATAAATGTTTAAAAGTAACGAATTCAGGCATGGATACACACACGGTCTCCCCACGCAGCCCCCACTGACAAGTCAAGCTGTGGCCTTCCACCAGCCCTGGCCTCACAGGGGTGGAACGAGAGAAGAATCTCCTGCGTCTCCTGGAATGAATGTCCTGCTGCCCACAGAGAGGGAGGTCACATGTGACAAGGTTCTGGTGCGACCTCAAGAAGCCAGCAGCGGAGGTGGTGACCTGGCTCTTCTCTCGACACCCGTGCCACTAGCCTGGCATGGGGGGCGGGTGGGGAAGGCCTGATGTCAAACCCTTGTCCCGAGACCCCTAGACCCCACCGCCTACAAGGCGCTCGGCTTGTAGATGATTCAAAGGGGAAATGAATATGAGAACTTGACACAAATGAATTTACTTACAAAACAGAGGGAGACTCACAGACTTCGGAAATAAGCTTATGGTTGCTGAGGGCAGAGAGGGCAAGGAACGATAGTTAGGGACTCTGGAAGGTCATGTACACACAGCTGTATTTAAAATGGGTAACCAACAAGGGATCTACCATATGGCACAGGGAACCCTGCTCAGTGTTACGTGGCAGGCTGGATGGGAGGGAGTTTCGGGGGAGAATGGATACATATGTATGTATGGCTGAGTCCCTTTCCCTGTTCACCTGAAACCACCACAACATTGTAAAATCGGCTATACCCCAATACAAAATAAAAGACTGGGTTAAAAAAAAAAGAAGAATTTGAGGTGGCAAACTAAGGAGGAACGTGGAGTCGCTCAGTCGTGTTCAGCTCTCTGAGAGTCCCCATGCACTGTAGCCTACCAGGCTCCTCTGTCCATGGGATTTTCCAGGCAATAGCACTGGAGTGGATTGCCATTTNATAAAAGACTGGGTTAAAAAAAAAAGAAGAATTTGAGGTGGCAAACTAAGGAGGAACGTGGAGTCGCTCAGTCGTGTTCAGCTCTCTGAGAGTCCCCATGCACTGTAGCCTACCAGGCTCCTCTGTCCATGGGATTTTCCAGGCAATAGCACTGGAGTGGATTGCCATTTCCTTCTCCAAGGGATCTTCCCAACCCAGGGATTGAACTTGGGTCTCCCGCATAGTAGACAGACGCTTTACCATCTGAGCCACCAGGGAAGTCCACTGAGGAGGAAGGCTGGCAAAGAAACAAACTGATGTCAGAAATGAAAAAGCCCACAAGCCCATTTCCAGAAATTGTTATTTTCATAGAAACAGAAAGATGAAGGGCGGGGCAAAGGAGATCCCAGCTTTGTGCTCTCCCCAGGGCGGCAGGGGCGACTCCTGAGTGACAGACACGGCACGCACAGGGGAGCCCAAGGCCTTCCCCATCTCACACCATTCGTCCACCAGGGCACAGCCAGGAAACAAGCACTGTGAGGCCCACGTGGGGTCCTGACCAGCTCACACGTGCTTGTTTAGATCCAAAGATGCCCCTGCCTCGGTAGATGATGACCTGCATTAAACCACAGGGAAGGCAACGCGTGTCAAGCATGCATCAAAATCAAGATGCCATGCTCTGGAGAGGGAAAGGCCACAGGGGTGCAACCCGTACACCTGTCCAGACAGCCTGGTACTGCGATTTCGGCACCAGGCCCCAGCCCGGACCTCCAAGAATCCACATGAGCTGGCAACCTGCTGAAGGCGGAGCTGCCCCCCAGGCAGTGGAGGACCCCGGCACAGGAAGCAGCGTGCAGATTCAGCTATGCCCGTCCTGCAACTTCTCTCTGTGTATGGGGATGGCACAAGGGCTCCATGAAACAGAAGAGGGCCACTGACCAGGAGAGCTGGTCCTTAAGGACTGCCCCAGCAGAGGGAGCCCAGGCCTGGAGAGGCTGGCAGTGTGCCTCAGCTTAGCGTGGGACACACAGCTGTATTTAAAATGACTTAAAGGAGACAAGGTGGCCTCGCAGGCAGAGGCAGGCAGGCAGGAAGAGGCCAGGCTCCAGGGTTTGGGGTCCCGGGCTGGGCTCTGTGCCAATCATCTGGGCAAACAAAGGCAAGCCCTTTGAGCACTGGAGCGCTCCGGGCTCCAGTCGCTTCCTTACAAACTACAGGGTAGAGGCTGCGTGACAGAGGCCACAGTACCACCCCACACTAGATTCTATCCGGAGAGCAGCGTGTGCTAGAAGATCTGGGGTCCTGTCATGGCAGCATGCCAGTGCAAACAGCAAAGACCATTAAACACCCCCACTACACATCTATGATCCCATGCCTGCTACTTCTGCACACCAGCCAAACGGGTGGCGAGGTGTCTCTAACTTCAGCCCATTTTTCTACTGGACTAGCTTTCTTCACGGAGAAGGCAATGGCACCCCACCCCAGTACTCTTGCCTGGAAGATCCCATGGACGGAGGAGCCTGGTGGGCTGCAGTCCATGGGGACACGACTGAGCGACTTCCCTTTCACTTTTCACTTTCATGCATTGGAGCAGGAAATGGCAACCCACTCCAGTGTTCTTGCCTGGAGAATCCCAGGGACGGGGGAGCTGGTGGGCTGCCATCCATGGGGTTGCACAGAGTTGGACACGACTGACGCAACTTAGCAGCAGCTTTCTTCAAGAAGAGTCCAAGTAAGAAGAGTAAATCCTGCCCATCAGCTACTTTGTAGCTTTTCTGGTTATCAGAATGACTATCTCAGTCTCACTTTGCAGTGTTCAACTAACCCTTATCTATTTCACTGAGGCCCAAAGCACAAGAGTAGTGATGCTGGCAATTCGGGTCTACCAAAGATATAAAGTGCTCTAAGGGAAGAGGTGAAAAAAAGGTGAAAGTTGCTCAGTCCTGTCCGACTCTTTTCGACCCTATGGGCTATACCATCCACGGAATTCCTCCAGCCAGAACACTGGAGTGAATAGCTGTTTCCTTCTCCAGGGGATCGTCCCAACCCAGGGATCAAACAGGTTTCCCGCACTGCAGCTGGATTCTTTACCAGCTGAACCACCGGGGAAGCCCGAAAAGGTGAAAGTTTCAGACTTAATAATGGGTGAAGAAAAAAAAACAACAACAACAAACCATATGCTAAAGTTGCTAATAAGATCTACGCTAAGAATGAATCTTCTGAGAAACTGTGAAGCAGGAACACGAAAAAGGGCTGGTTTTGCTGTCTCATCTCAAATTACAAGAATACAGGCCTAGCGCAATGGTAAATGCTCAGTGAAGATGGAGAAGACATTAACTCTGTACAGTAAGGTGTCTTGAGAGAAAGACCACACTCACGTAACTTTTATTGCTGTATAGTGTTACAACCACGACATTTTATTATTGCCTTTGTTAACCTCTTACTGTACCTGACCGGTAAGTAAACCTTTTCACAGGTGTGTACGCATACAAGAAACACCAGGTATATAGGATTTGGCACTATCCTAAGGTCCAACAGTTTGGCCACCTGATGCAAAGAGCCAACTCACTGGAAAAGACCTTGATGCTGGGAAAGACTGAGGGCAGGAATGCATGGGGGCGGCAGTGGCTGAGATGGTTGGATGGCATCACTGACCCAATGGACACGAGTTTGAGCAAGCTCTGGGAGACAGTGAAGCACAGGGAAGCCTGGCGTGCTGCAGTTCACGGGGTCGCAAAGAGTCGGACACGACTGAGTGAACAAAACAAGATTTCAGGTGTCCAAATGGGTCTGGGAACATACATCTCCACGGATAAAGAGGAACTACCGTTTATCTCACAGAAGTGAAAGCTCCAAGTCAAGTTTAGACACTCAAATATTTTCCACAATGTTCACTTTGGGAAGCTATATACTTATTCTAATTATTCCTATCATAAGTAGTTCAAACAGTATCAGAAATCTTCTAACTATCTCAATAGAAATCTAGGAACCAAAGACAAAACTATTTCATTCTTACATTGATATTACAGTTCGACTCCAAGCTCCAACCCCAGAATGATTACGCTTTCGAAACTCTTAAATATGTATCAGATCTGATGACTCAGAACGGAATACCACCTGCCACACAGACAAGGAAGATCAACATAATACACATTTGCCTTAGTTGGACTTCTTATTAAGGCCTGAAGTGACGACATTTTAAATGTGTTCGCAATAGTATGTTCTGTTCTGAACCTTATGGTAAGCATTTTCACCATCAACTAAAGACTACGCGTGTGGTGCGGACTTAAGACCATGTTACAATTCTTTGGGTCCTTAAGCCAAGACGAGGGCATGCAGGATTCTCAGAACGGCAGAATAGTGGCTATATCACTGCATGAAAGAGGCAAAGAATGGAAATGTTTAAACAGAGAAACTACTCTTTACTTCCTACGTGGTTCGCACACTGCCCAACACTTCCATTCTTTATACAGGCACGTGTGCTAAGTTGCTGCAGTTGCATCCAACTCTTTGCAACCCCATGGACTGCAGCCCACCAGGCTCCTCTGTCTGTAGGATTCTCCAGGCAAGCACACTGCAGTAGGCTGCCATGCCCTCCTCCTGGGCTCTTCCCAACCCAGGGGTCACTGAGCCCACATCTCACCAGCACCACCTGCGACTCTCTCCCCTGACTCCTGTACTTCTTTTGGTAAATGCTACTTTTCAGTTTCCTAAATGGAAACTAGGGCATTTCTGACAATTCTGAGATCTTCCAAGGGCCGAGCACATCGTGAAAGCAATAAAGAGCTATCAAGCTGGGGAGCACATTGAAAGTTCCCTGAACCCATCCCTACTTTCTAGTGAATATTTCGACCACAAGTGTTACAAAAAGGATTTACTAAGGAAAACTGCATCCAGACAAGCACGTCTCAGGAAGAACTCACCTGACCCTCTCCTCCAGCACCCTGAAGGCATCTTATGGCACATCTCACATACAGCAGCCATAGAGTGTGAGCGTGCCCATGTGTGCTTGCTTTATTTAACTGGACTGGGGGCAGGGACAATATCTAACCTCTTTTTACTTCCCTACATATTTGATGCAATACCTTGAGAGGGAAAGGCACATTCACTTAAAATGAATAAGTAAACTGAAATTAAAGCCACAGGCCCCATCACAAAGTTGATCAGCCGAAGAGGACCAAGATATGAGCAGTCGGTACCTCTGAACCCTTTCCTGGCTAGAGTAACAATCCCACATACAGTGTGCAGCTTTTATTCTTATGGCGGCCAACCAGCAAGGCCTCTTCTTAAAACACACAATCAAAATCTAATCTGAGAATATTAACTGCCCCAGTTATGCACATTATCAACAGGGACCTAAGCTTTTCTTCACAGATTAAATGGTCACTTAAAAATATATGGCCATATACAATGGTATACTACTCAGCATAACAGGAATGAGTTTTTGCCAGTTGCAATAATATACATGAACTTGGAGGGAATTATGTTAAGTGAAGCTAAGTCCAACAGAGAAAAACACATACTATACGATATCCTTTATATGCGGAATCGACAGGGCAAGGGGATAAAGAGGTACAGACTACTGTGTGTAAAATACATTAAAAGGGCATATTGTACAACACAGGGAACATACCTGAGGTTTTTAATAATTATAAATGGAACATAAACCTTTAAAAATTGTGAATCACTGCTAAGCAGCTAAAATACTGTACACCAGCTGCACCTCAGTTTTTTAGAAAAGGGGAAGATTATGCTACTTTGTTTTAATTTATTATTTTCTTACATATATTATCTATAGACATTAAATTGCACTCTTACATGACTGCACACACACATGAACTCACAAACATTATCTACAGCTACTTTTACACTGAGGTTGCAAGTTTTTCCGCTTGTGGCTTCATGATCTGGGCTTCTTCAAGGAACTTCTTTTTGGCAACTATCTTCTTTAGAATAATATGTTGTTGTGGTTTAGTTGCTAAGTTGTGTCCGACTTGGCAACCCCATGGACTGCAGCATGCCAGGCTCTTCTGTTCTCCACTATCTCCCAGAGTTTGCTCAAATACGTGCACAAATTTCTTGTTAAGTCCATGTCAGAAGAAACATCCAGAGTGTCTCTAAAAATTCTACATGAAAAAGCTGAGGAGTAAGTTTCCCTGTGACTAAAGGTAGCTCTACATTTGGACCCCAAAAAAGATAACTGGCAATGGAGGCAGGCGTCCCAGCTCTCTTAAATACCAAATATATGTAGAGAGACTTGCTGGCAAGGCCACTTTGCTTTTTCCTGGTGACACACACACCACAAAACTCTGTATAAATATGATAGCACAGGCATTTTCAAAAACTGGAAACTGTCAAATAACAGGGTAGGCTGTGTGAGCCATCTTGTGTCATCAGTGCTATGACCTGCCCAGTCAGTTAGCAAATAGTCTGAGAGAGCTGCCGTAGCTCAGCGTAATGGCTGTGAAAAGCCACACACAAAAAAACCTTTTAGAGACTCCTGGCCTAGGTATGGAAATGCAAGCTCGCCCCCTTGAGACAAGAAAAGAAAACACAGAAAATAATCAAAGCACAGGGAGAAATCAAAAAGATTTTAACCAAAAATAGTTGAACACTGCCCTTACCGAAACCATGAAGAAACAAATATTAACACTGCTGTAAAAATAATTAAGAATGAAAATTGAGCTAACTTAATGTTTGGCCACGTAGTTTTCATTTTTAAAGGGAGTGGTTCTGATTGGGGAGTGTGTGTTAAATGAAGACTAGATTTTCCCAGTAGCCTAACACTCAACAAATGGGATTTTAGAGTTGTGCTTAAATGTATTTCTTCTTGAGTGTTTGGCTGCCAGGACCAGGGCATCCTGACAAGACACTCTGGCTTGCTGAACTAACTCTTCCATATGGCTAACAAGCTTTTGCAATGATCATTTGGAAAAGGAATTATTATAGAAATACCTCAATGAACAGACAGTCCTTCCTAATTAACCTGACCATATACTGCAAAGATCCACAGAAGACATGGAGTGCGCTGGTTTGAACCACTAGGGCAAGCAAGCAGGAGTCAGAATTCCTTCCTGGCCTCTGTGCAGCATATCCCCAAGGTGAATGGTCCCAGAGGCTTTCTGTTCTGGACTCAATACTCAAGAGTGATCTCTGTACAGCATTCTTTAGGAAATAAACAGCAGGTCTGGAAAATCTTATCTATTCAGCAAAAGCAAACTCTCTGGACAAATACCATCTTGACGGTACTTAGCTACAGGTGAACAAATCATAACAAGAACACGAGACGTCTTTTAAAGCAAATCAAAGTAGGTGCTAAAGGAATCAAAGGGATTCCTCCGACTATCACTGAAAGCATGGGAATATGACGCAACGGTTTCAGAATCTTCACGTGTGTATCCATCATTCAGGGCTGTTCGTTTAAAACACAAAAAATCAAAGTGAACTGAATTGCCCAGATGTATATCCTCAGGAGGAGTTTCCTAAAAACCACAGTGTAACAGAAACATTACCCGTACAGAAACGAGTGCCAGTCGAGCGTACAGAGTTAACTAGCTCTGAAATGAGGCTAGTTGCTTAATTTTCCAGAAACCAATTTTTTCCTTCCTATTTCAGATAATCTTTCAGGTCTATTCAACTTTCTAAAGATCTCAGAACTAAAACAAGCACCCTGTCTCCCAACTTAAATTAATGCTTGCTGCTACTCCTAAAGCTTTTATAACAATGTTCAAGAAGCAGAATCTGCAGTCTGATTGCTTTAGGAACCACTGTAAGTCACCAGTTACTTCAATGAGTAAAAGGATACTGGAATATGAAGTTATGAAACTAATAAATAATAAGAATGCTAAGCTGTACTTACTGCATGTCGAGCTCCAAGTACTTGATAGATATTAACTCACCGGGGGAAAAGGACAACAAAAGGTCATCTAGAACTGAACTGAACTGAAAGCGTAACTGGTATTAAAGCTTTGGCAATACATAGTGACAAACCATGACTATAAAACGGTGATAAAATGACTAACGGGAATGGACCACTCTGTGTTTAAAACTGGGCCTCTGGGACTGTGAACTATTTTTGATTCAATGGGGAAGTATCTGTCAGGACCACATATCATGTGCTGAGAAACCTGAAGCATTTAACATACATGTGCCTTCTCTGCGGATACACAAGTACTAGTCTTGATACTGCCCGATTCCTTTATGCATCCTTTATTCCTTATGCAAAACTATGTTCCAGGTTTTCAAGACAGTAGCAAAGCGTTAAGACACACAGATTTTTTCCTATTTTACTTTTGGATGAGGTTGATTCAGAGAAACAATGAGTCAATGAGGCAATGACTGGTTTATTCCCAAGGGCAACACACAGACTGCGCATGTGTCCGAAAGACCAAATTAAATAATCCTAAACGAATGCCACTCCACCCTCGACTACCATCACAATCTCAGACTGCAAGCCCAGGCTCCAGAAGGTTAAGGCCAGAAGACAAACAGGCTAAGAAAGTCGAGACACCAAGTCAAAAGACACACTTGGGAGAGACATGAAACTCTCTGCTTCCTCTGTGCGGTTTATAACAAGCTCCCCCGCAGGCTGAGACCACTCAGAAGAGAAAAAATTCTACTTGCTTTCTCTTTCTTCTCATCCACTGAGGCACACACTAAAGGCAGGGGCCAACAGATTACCACCACCCGTTTCTGTACAGCACGTGAAAAAAAGAAACACCGAAGAGCAGATTTTTATATTTTTTAGTGATGAAAGAAAAAATTCAAGAGCATTTCATGACATGAAATCATTTCATAATATGACGTGATTTTACAATATGAAATGATTTTCACAATATGAAACGATTTCACAATATGAAATTCAAAATTCAAAGAAAAGAAAAAAAATTTTAAAAGAAATTCAAATTTCTATGAAGCTTTTATTGGAACTGTCAGTCAAATGCTTGTTTACAGGAAGCCTCTGGCTGCTTTCCCATGCAACAGCAAAGGTGATTAGCTGTTACAGAAACTGTACATCCCACAAACTCTGAAGTATTTGTTCTCTGTTCGCAAACTTCCCTCCAGGAAAAGAACATGCAGAGAGTTAGATGGGAAAAAAGGAGAAAATGTGACACAGGGAAGATGCAAAATGTTGTGTCCACGCTTCCTGCTTTCAATCCACAGCAAGGGAGGGCAGGTCAGAGGTCGGATTTCACGTCACTGTAAGAACGCTGTGAACACTAGACCTGAAGATCCTCATGAACTAAAAATGCCATTAAAGTACACTTTCTCTAACTACATGGAGTGGAGGCACACACAAAGCAAAGACATACCCCAGCAACAACAGACAGATCACATGGTTCTCGAATCCGGAGGCTCCTTAGGATAAGCCCACAGTAGAGAGGCTGGGGTAAGAGGTGGGGAGGAAAGCACCCCACTGGGCAGAGTCTAGCTTAGACCTGAACTAGAAGCTCCCGTTCTAGCGGCCCTGACCTTGAGCTAGCCAAGGGACTATTTGGGGGTCTACTTCTTCTATCTGTAAAATGACGCCTGATGACCAACCAAAGGAGTGTCCTCTCTCTCACTTCTAAAACTGGAGGGAAAATGAGAAGAGGAAGAAGACGAGGAAAGGAGCGACTTTAAGCCAGCCAGACAGAGAAGGAGAACTATCCAGTGACAGCCCCTGTATCTGGAGTCTAAAAAGAATGATACAGATGAGCTTACCTACAAAACAGAAACAGACTCACAGACTTCGAGAAGGCACTTACGGTTATCAGGGGGAAGGATGGGAGGGAGGGATAGTCAGGCAGCTGGGGGTGGACGTGCACACACTGCTGTATTTAAAATGGATAACCAGCAAAGACCTGCTGTCTGGCGCAGGGAACGCTGCTCAATGTTATGTGGCTGCCGGGATGGGAGGGGAGATGGATTCACTTGTACATTCGGCTGAGTCCCTTCAGTGGTCACCCGAAGCTATCACAACACTGTCTGCTGATCAGCTATGCCCCCAATACAAAACAAACAAGACAAACCCAAAGCAAAACAGAGTTCTGCTCTCTTCTTTGTAATGGTTGAGATATGCTCAGGACAGAGCTATCCTCACAGGAAAGCAAAGGGTCTGTGGCCAAGCCTCAGGCTGTACACAGGACACTAATCACAGGACTTCAAGAGGAGGACGAAGAAACAGAGGTATTTGAATTCAAGGATGTGAGTTTGTTCCTTCCCTTTTTCAGGGGCTTCTGGAAACAAAGACACATGTTACCCACGCAGGGCGTGTTCGCTTTTCTTTCCCCAGGGGCAAAAGCAACATTTGCCTGAATAATGCCTGCTGTACAAGTAGCCACCCAGGCATTAGTCATGAATATTATCGGTACTAAGGGTGGGTGAGAATAGCCAGCACCTCCCTAGCACTGCACTCCGACCAAATGAAGCTTGTTTATCCCAATCCATACACTTGAAACAGTTTGGAAGGGTACCGTTCTGTTTAGCTAACTGGGGTAATTCTATGAAAAATACTTAGCCCTCTGAAGAGCAAAAATACACACCCTCAGGTCTAGACAAGGATGGCTGATTTTCTGACGGGCAATGTGACTGACTCCAGTAACTTGATTTTCCAGCCAAAGATGTGTGTGGTTTTGTTTGCTTTTGTTGCTTTTTAAAAAAAGAAAAACAATCATGGCATCTAAAGCTTAGACCACAGTTCAGCAAGTTTATAAGTTCTTGTTTTACAAGTTAATAGCTTCAAACAAGAACAATACTCAAGACTCTGAAAAAAAATCATTTTTGAAAACTTACTGAATACTAAATATAGAATTACCACATGAGCCAACACAATAATTACTAAGCGAATAAAAACATACATCCACACAAACTGTTAGCAGTTACTATTCACAACTATTCAGCCAAAAAGTAGAAACAATCCAAATATAGGAAAAAATATGGCACATCCATCCAATGGGGTACTACACGGCACTAAGAAGGAATTAGATGCTGATCAGTGTTATGGCGTGGGTGCACTCTGAAATAATAACACCAAGTGAAAGAAACCGGTTGCTGAAGGCTGCATGCTCTGGAACTGCATCTGTATGACGTTCTGGAAGAGGCAGGTCCTTGGAGACAGAAAGGAGGCTGGTGACTACTGGCTGAGGCGGGCAGGGGTGAGCTGCTAGTGAATATGGGGTTCTTTCTGGCGTGATGCTGATGTTATAAGGTTGGGCAGTGGGGACGGTTGTGCAACTCTGTAAATATGCTAAAAAACTGCCACACTCTGCACTTCACCTGAATGAGTGAGTTGTATGGCTATGTGAATTATGTCTCAATAGAGTTGTTATGAAAATCTAATAAACCTTTTTTTAAAAAAAATCATTAAAAATGATACACTTTCTATTTTGGTCAGTGGTGGGTTTCAAATTAAAATATCACCTTCGTTACCAGTTTCTATACAGAGAAAGAAGAGTCGGGTCTAATCAGTGTCAGCAGATCCCTTTTTGTGGTAATTCCCATCTTGAGACATGTTAAACCTCATGACAGACTGGAGAGGCTTGTGCTCACAGGGAAGAAGCCTTTTTCATTACAGCCTCCAACAGATCCCTGCAGGGATCTAAGGCATCCATTCTAAAAGGATGCTGTGCAAAAGCTTCACCACACCACGTCCACACTTGTATATTAGGGAACAAGGGAGAAGGGGAAAAACCCTACTGTGAACTTAAAAACTGCCCCCGGCAGCGCCACAGAGCAGGCTGAACACATTCTGTGCTCGCACAGACTCACCGCCTGGGTCTTGGGGCCTTGTTTCACCTCCGGCGTAGAAGTTCTGTTTCCCAGAGCCACCTCTTCAGAAACCGAACTCTCCCGTGTGTTACTCAGAAAATCCACTTCATCTTCAGCTTTTGTGTCGGGCATTTCTAGGGAGAGCAAGGTGGTTACAAAGTGCATTTGAAAAATTGATTCCCTGGGCCTTTCTGTTTACACAACTTGCTCCAGGTTTCATGCATTTTGTTTGCTTTTTTTTTTTTGGCATTAAACAGCAAGTATTGTTTGGGAGCTGGTGTCATTTCTGGCTCTGTGCTGAGCCCTGATCACAGGTTGTGTGGTTTTCTCCAGCCTCTGTGTGGGTTTGTAGCTAAGGGAAGATCTTGTTCAATGCCCACTGAACTTCCATTTTCACTATTACCTTTTCATGATGATTCTGAGTGTGGTGCTTACTTGCACACGGAAAAGAAAACTTACAAGCTTTAAGGGAACCGTAGTCAGTCCACCTTATTATCATAAAGGCAAGACATACTTGCGCACAGCAAGAAGAAAAGAGACGCTGAGAATGAGACAAAGCCTTTGGGAAGAGTCTTTTAAATTAAAACATACTACACACACTCATCCACCTAAAGTATCCTGAGTAAATTAGATTTTAATTTTTATTTCTTTTCAAACTAAAACACAATTACAAACCAGCAGGCCCTTTTCTTAAGAAAGTTTCTCATGTTTTCTTTAGACTGATGCTTAACAGACCAAACGGTAGCGGTTTTGTTCCCTGACCACCATATGGTCAAGCTAATACAGGAAGGAAGTGATAAAATGATGCCTGAGACAAATTTGAGCTTTGACACTTTTTTTTTTAAAGGGGACTCTGATGGCTGAACAGTCAAAATTCATCTTGATAATCCAAATACAAATAGAACTATCATTTCGATTTCATCTTGAAAATTTTCTATGATTATTAATCTAGTGACACTACTACTCTGGCAGAGAAAAATGCTCCGTACAACAGAGGGCACAGAGGTTTCTTTCACCAAAGAATACATTTTATAGTATAGCATATACTCAGCATATAATAATGAAGTATACTAAGATTATATTCTAGGGCTGGGAAGTGGGAGAGAGGCTCAAGATGTAGGAACACATGTATACTCACAGTCGATTTCAAGGGCAGAAATCAACACAGTATTGCAATTATCCTCCAGTTAAAAATGAATCTAAAAAATTATTGTATTCTAATAGCACACTGTGACACGTATAAAGCTCTACTTTAGATTTAGGAAAGCTACATTGTAAATGAATACTTGTAAGTTTCCTTTCTTTGCCTTTATTTTTAATTACATGATCTTACTAGCAATTAAAAAAAAAAAAA
>SJYX01024451.1:476526-493681 GCA_006410675.1 Oreotragus oreotragus | reverse complement strand
CCCCCGCCCCCAGGACTGCCCTGACTCCGTCATGCAATACTAACTTCGCAAAGCACGGCGGGCAATGCTGATACGTACCGGGCCCCGTCCCTTCATTCGAATTGAAGGTATGTGATTCCTTCCTCTTGGTTTCTATTTGGCTCTGCTGATAGCAGTATATAATAAAAACAGAGGCCAATGCTATGTGGGCCCTTCCAAACCAACAGTTACACTGATGTCTGCCCACTTACAGAGCAGTAGGGTTAAATTCATAAGTGGAATGTAAACTTCCTAGAAAATACCCTTTGGTCTGAGATCACACTTGGGTGCTTTTTCTCTGGGGCAATGTGACCAGGGACTTTCCCCAGTCCTGGCTATTTTCTGAAAAAAGCACCCATTGCTTCATCACTGGTTACTTCTCCCTGTCCTTGCAGGCCATTAGCATGGAACACACATGACTCCTTGAGGCGTCAGGAGTAACCCTCCCACACACATCCACCCACTCCAAACCCATAGACGCTGTTAAAACTTGATTTCTGTCTCATTTCCCTTCCTATAGCCTTAAAATCTAATTCCTTAGCATCCTTAATATATTTGTGTACTACTAAGAACCAAAGTCTGAGACTCTTCTGGTATCTATCTTTTCTCATGGGGTACTCTGGCGACAACCTTACTTAGTCTGTACTTACTTGGGTTAAATTCTGACTACTGAGCCGGAAAGAGAAGTAATTCCAGCCCATGTGGCCAAAGGCGCAGCACCCAAAGGAAAAGAACATAGCCGGGCGTCAGCTTACAGCCACTCCCATTCTTCTGAAATGTCAACCTGCCAGGCCCCCCAAAATAGACCTGTTGTTGTGCTTTATTTTAAAAATTAAAGACCTTCTTATTTAAATCCTGAGATTGACAGTGATAGAAATTTGTTCATGGCTAACAATCCAAGATATTAAGAAAACAAAAAGCCTGAAGCCACCAAAACTACTACTATGGGTTTCTTAAATCCCTCAACGAATAAAACAGATTATAAATGGTTAAAAACCCTTTATCAGGGAAAATGGCCACTGCGCTTAAAAGGCTCTCGTTTTCCAAAGCAACTTCTTTCCTTCTTCTGTTGGTTCACGTCTCTTCCTGCCCCACCCCCGCAACTCTTAACACATAGCTGCAGTAAAGGGGTTTTTCAAAATTTAGAACAAACTGCAAAAACAATCAAGCGACAAAAACAAAACAGGCTTCTTACCCATGAGAGTCTGGGGGCGAGCATGGAGATAGGTCCTCTGTCTCTGGGAACAGGTGGTGGTCTCAAAGTGTGAACTCAACTGACCTTGAACGACGTCAAGAGTCAAAACCCAGCCCGACTTCAGTTTAAGCCTCAGCCTCAACCCCCAGTAAGAAGGTCTATGCGGCTGGTCTCTTTCCACCGGGCACCAGTGGCTTCTCTTTGCTCTCTCTGGACATGGTTACCCGCAGACGGAACGGGGCTGCTGCCGTGTGAGCAATCTGCTCGCTGCAGCTGCTTCACCGAGATAAGCAGACACAACGTCTGCCCTGTGACAGCGTGGCAGACCAGGCTCCGGCGGAAATCCTGTATCCTAGGCCCTGCACGGCGTGGGGTCCCCAGTTCCCAGACGGCTGGCTGCCCAAGAGCCACCGGCAATAGGACAGGAGGCCTGCTCCTCGGACAGGAAAAGTAGGGCGTTCCCTTCCCCCCAGCCTCCACCAATGACCTAATGCCACCATGTGGGATGCTGGGCCATCGGCTTAGAAAGATACTGCCAGCTGTTCTGAAACCACGCTGACTCTAAATGTGCTCAGGACACGGACTAGGATGGTGGGTAAAGAAAGGGAGTTTCAGGTGTGTAAGTAAAACACACTCTGTCGGCACTGTGTGTCACAGTTCTCGAGAAAAAGGACTAAGACACGTGACTCAAAACATCTGCTCCATTCCTTTATCATTTTGGAGCACCTGGGATCTCGGAACTGTTTTCCAGGTTAGGAAACTTGCAGCTACTCCAGTGGGACAGACAGAGCATTTGTAGGTTCTATCAACCCAGGGCTCTGGAATACAGGAAGCAAAATCTGTCCTAGTCTGACATGACGTGTCTCTCTGGATGGTGTTGACTGGTAGCCTGGCAACCAACCCAGTGAACAGATCCAGTGAATACACAGCCTCTAAACAGCATTTGTATTTTTACCAGCACATCCCAGAGACTCTGAAGGGAATCTATTCCTCAGATGGTTGCCTGTGTACTCTGTGTGGCTTACCTGCCTCTGGTGCAGGTCCTTGGACAGGCAGAATAATCTCTGGCTCCTCGCTTCCAGCAAAGCCCTGCTCAAGGTTCCCAGAGGCTTCTCTGCCACCACTGTCCACGGGCGGGGTCTCCGCAGGCTGCAGGGAGCTCGTCTCCCTGGCGGAAGCACGCGCTGTGGGCTCCGTCCCCAGGACCGCACTGGGAGGCCTGGGCGGTGACCCGTGCCCGGGAGGCCCCTCTGTCATCAGTGCTCCGGAGGCCTTGACTTGCTCTATGACGGAATCCACGATGCGGCTGGCAGCCTCCTCGATGGAGTCGGCACCCTCGGGCCGATGCAGGGCTTTGGTGGAGACGGTGCAAGGCAGAGCGGGGGCACCCCATGCTTCACCCGAGGGCCCCATCTCCGGGGGGCGCTCTCCGCCCGCAGGCTGAGGAGGGTCGTGATGCGCCTTACTGTCCCCCTGGGCCTCCTGCAGGCCAACAGAGCCACAGTCTGCTCCCTCCAGCTTCTTCTCCCCACCTGGAGGCGCTACCAGCTCCGGGGGCGCAGTGCCCTGGGGGTCAGTCACACCTGCGGCTGGTGAAGCTCCGGGCACACCCGGGATCATATTCTCCTCCTGGAAGGACGAGGCGTCTGGGGCATTGTGAGATATATCCTTTGTCCCGGCCCCGAGGGCTTCTTGTAGACCACGGACCCGGGCACCGTCCAGCACTGCATCTCCACTCACCTCACACCCGGCGCTCTTCCCCAGGGATGGGGTGTTTTCCGCCTCAACATCCGGAGCCGAAGAAGCCGGACTGCAGTTCAGCGCCTCGGACTCACCTGCTAACAGACTTGGCGCTGGAGCTGAGCTGCTCGGCTCTGCACCTGGGGCGTCCTGGCTGGAGTCTGCAGCCAGACCAGCTCCTGGTGGCACCAGGCTCTGTGCGGCCCCACCTCCCGTCGGCCGGGAGGCTGCTGGGGCCACTTCCTTGTTGGGTTTAGCTTCTGCGTGAAGACGGGCCAAGGGTGTGCCCAGGGAGTTGCCAGGCTGCAGCACTCTGTCCTCTCCCCCGGCCGCTGCGCCGGGCTCTTCGGGGACCCCTGGGGCCTCTGGCACAGGAGGCGGTGGTCTGCACTCTTCTTGTGATGATTCTGAACAGAGAGTGCCGTCCTCAGTGGTGGGACAGGTCCTGGCTTTACCTTCGCCTCCTGGGCCCTCAGGAACCACCTTAGTTTTTCCTCCTGCAATTGCAGTGGCCTGACTCCCAGGAAGCAGGGCGGAGGCGGTGGCCCCCTCGACGGCCGGGGCTTCGGGGACCGCTGAGGGGGAGGGGCGCTCCTGCTCCCCAGCGAGTCCTCCAGGGCCGGTGTTCCCCATGCCGGGCGGTGGGTCTAGGACCGCGGGGGGTGGGCCCAGGCCCGCTGCGCCGCCCTCTGGAGGCTGCTCCTCCGGACGTCCTGCGCCTCCGTCAGGCCCATCTCCACCACCTGTGTGTGGTTGGAGGGCTGCTCTTCCTTTTTCACTCTGGGAGGGGACGGGCAAGAGTGCGTCATCTTTGGTTACTGATTCACTGCCGGGACTGCCTGCCAGAGAGACAGTCCCGCCTGGTGTCATAGCCGGGCATGACACCCCTTCTTTCTCAGCCTTGGGGGGAGCGGCCTGCGGGTGTGGAATCACCTCAGCCGGATCTGCTGATGATCTCTCCGCTTTCAGATCTTCTCCTCGGCTTTCTTTATCTGAAACTTGGAGAGGAGAAGCTTCCACACGTTCTGGAGTGTCTGGGGTGTTCTGGGTGGAGCTGGCCTGCGGGCCGCTCAGGCAGCTGGCAGTGGGCGGGGGCTGTGTGCCGAGCTGTCCTGTGATCATGCTCTCAGGCTGGGGGGCTGTGTCATCACGGTGTTCCGCAAGCGACACGCCACTAGACATCCCTGTGCTTGGCTGACACCCAGGGGCTGTGCAAAGTTTATCACCCCCAGCTGCGGAGCAGAAGGGTGGCTCGCTGTCTTGGCTGTGAACACTAGATGACTCCGCTTCTGATTTCGGGGTAGGCGTCACGTCTTTGTGCAGCCCAGGCAAGGTTAAATCAGAGGGCGACCCTGGTGCACGCACACTGGCTAAGGGAGTGTTGGGTCGGAGCCCTTCTGAAACCTCAGCGCCTGCAGCAGCTGGAATTAACTGAGGGTTCTGGGCTCCTGGAGTGTGAGCACTCTCTGTACAGCTTTTAGAAGTTTCGGTTTCTGCAGTTTGGTCAATGGCAGCTTTGCCATTACTAATTGCAAGGATCGATTCTGCAGGTTTGTTAGCATCCAGGGGACTGGCGGCCAAGACACCGTCTGGAAGGCTGGCTCCATCCACAGGCTCGTCTGTGACTTTTCCGGCAGAGGCTCCAGCCGTGCTGATACTGGGGTCCTCAAATTGTTTCTTCATACTCTCTTCCACTTCAAGCATGTTCCCCCCGATGGCAGCACTGGGGTGCACGAGGCCATGTTCCCTTTCTCCTGTAGCCTCGGGGGCGCTGGCACCTGCTGGTGAAGCGACCACCAGCCTGCCTCCAGAGCCAGCCTGGGCCACGGCCCCCTGCAGGACGCTGCCTGGGGACGCCAGGTCGGGGGCCACCGCCAAGGACGTAGTTTCTTCATCTCTGACTCCACAGGACGGAAGGCCTTCTGGGCCCTCTCCTCTGCCATCGGGCACACCCTGAATGCAGCTGTCGGGAGCAGACGCTGCCCCAGGGGCTGTGACGGGTGCTGGCCCCACCTCACCTCCTGTTCTCTCCACACCTGTGCCCTTCGTCCTGCAGGAAGGGTCTGTATCCTCCTCCCCGGCCACACCGGACAAATCACAGGAGCTCCCAGTCTGCCCCACAGTGCTCCCCTGGCAGCGCTGACAGCTCCCTGCAGCTTCAGGAGCGGCAAGCTGTTGGCTGGCTGTGGGCTCTGACGCTCGGGGAAGAAAGTGACCATCTGCATCCTGGTCACGGGGGGGACCTGAAGGTTCCTGTGCTGCCACCGCTGAGGGCATGAGACTGTCCATCTGCTTGAGGCTTGTTTTCTAGGAAGAAATAGAAGATGTTTTTTAAAAAACTGACCATGAGAAAAGATGTCACTGACATCTGTAAGCGAAAATTCTGTGGGAGACAAGTCACTAGCATTCTAGCCCTTCTAAAGTCACAGGATGAACCAACCTAAATAAATGCCAATAAACGCTCCCTCGGGCCTGACCTCAGTTTCCTGATAGCTGCATAATTGCTAGAATGATAAAGATGCCAAGAAAATACAATATGGCTATTTTCTATATTATCGACTTATTTTAGAAAGGAGATTAAAACTGAGCCTCAAAAAACCTTATTTTAAAAAAGCACAGAACTGATCTTCAAATGAGCAGTTGAAAAAGCTACCTTTTATAGGGCCTTTAGAGGGGCAGAGGCAGCTTCCTTCCTGCCTTGTATATACAAGTTAAAAAAACTCCTGACCAGTCTGGTAAGCTCTCTCTTCAATCACAAGGAACAGACACATGCTCCCATGCCCTGAATTCTTACCTAGGAGTTAACACAGCATCCTTCAATCTCCAAAACAGGCTCTGTTCAATCTAGGTTAACTATTTTAGTTATGGGGCTATAATAATTTCAAGAGTGGCATGATTCAATTCCTTCTTTCACTTTCTGATAAAGAGTTCCTCTGTTCCTCTACTACTGAATATTAAACAAATAACATATCAAATGAGCAAGAGGGAATTTTTCATTATTCTCAGATGGTACTGTGCTTTGAGGATATTTTATAGGTTATCTCAAAAATAGGTCTTTGCAACTTGAGAAACAGACACAGCCAACTATATGGGAATGGTTAGAACGATCGCAGTTAATAACCTGGTGCAGAACGCTATGCTGTCACATATCCCACGCCTTAACAGTGAAGCCTACACTGAGATCGGAAAAAGAGATCTAGAATGTTTTAGAAAATAACTAAAACAGTTAATCTCAAGTTAAAATTATGTAAAAACCACAAGCACACGAAGCTTAGGAAAAAAATGGAGAGAAACAAAATACCTCTGATCGTTAGAGAGGGTTTACCTCTCTATCAAAGTTCCAGGAACCCTTAGAATGACACTGTGTTTTGAATCACATGGTTTTCTCTCCTTATTTATTTTTCAGCCGCACTGCACAGCCTGCGGGATTCCCTGCTTCCTGATCACAGACTGAAGCTGGACCACAGCTGAGAAAGCCTGAAATCCTGACCACTAAGCCACGAGGGAGCTCCCAGAACTATTTTCTGAAATGCCTGGTTCGCTCCTCACTCATCGTTTGCTCTGTTAGGATAATCTCTCGCACACACCGTGTGCCGCCGTCTCACTCCTCCAGCCACTCGGCCCCTATGCCTCCAGCCCTGGATCATCACCTGCTCCTGGGCGCTGGGTCGCATGTGAAAGTTCACATGTGCAAGTATAAAACAGGTCAAGCTCACTCAGGTCCTTCTAATAAGACAGTACAAGAAAAACAGGTTTGCACTGAACTGCCGTGCTACGCTTCTTTAAGAGAACTCAAAATCGCTTGCTTCCTTGCTCCTGAGATGGTGACCAACTCCAAAGAATTATGAAAATGGGTCACTGAATTAACGAAGGGTGAACATGACAGAATGGGGATTTGGAGGAAAAAAGTGGTATGGCTTGAAAGATTTTAGATGCTCCTAACACATGTATCTTCTCACAGTTCTAACTTCTTATGTTTTCTAGGAAACTATTTCCACATCTTGTGGGTAGCTCTGGCATCTGCAAACTGCTGTTTCTGAATGGACTACCATTTACCCAGTAGAAGAGCTCTAAAGAAAACCTGAGTTTTCAGCCATCTCCATAGAGGAAAATAAAATGACACCTAGTTTGGAATAAACACAACCCGGAGAGGCAGAGGCGAGTGCATCTACAACCCTGCCATGAAGTGTCCTGGCCAGCCGGTTTCTGAAATAAGGTCTGCTCCTAGAGAAGACTCTGGCGGTGAGCTGACCCCAGAAGACCTTAAATGAAATTACTGCCAAGATTTTTCCAAATCAAATCAACTCTGAAATAAAATGGGTGGAAAAATTATCTAAACTTAGCCTTTTAGATGTTACGGCCAAGAGAGATGGATCCACAGGACGTGTATATTATCCATAATAGATGCCACCAGGGAGTCTGTAATGTTTTTACGTCTGGCAACAGCTTTATCTTGAAGGCTTGAGTGGATTATAAAAAAAAATTTTTTAAGTGATCTTTTTATGCACAACTATCAATTTAAATATAGCAACGTGGTCATCACTCATTAAAGAGTTGAGCAAAGACTGTTTCTTAGTAAATTTGGTTCCTGTTCTTTAGCAACAATCTCAGAAACAGTTTAGCTCATTTTGTTTTATAAAGTTAAACCAACAAATTTGCAGTGTTAAACAAATTTCCTTCTAAGCCAGAAAAGTTTAGCTCTCATTGTCGCACAGTTCTCTGAAAGATAATGTGTATCTTTCATTACTTTAAAAGCCTGGCAAAAACCAGCGAAGAATTTTCCCAGTCTCCTCTTGTTACTGCCCCAATGCTAAGCTCTATCGCTATAAATGCTGACTTCGAATGCAGCTAAAACTGCTCCACAGGTTTCACAATCTCTGAGGGAAGCACGGCTATGTTCTAATTATGGCAAAGCTCACTGGGGGAAGGGGTGAGGGTACCAAAGACTCAAAACAGGCATTTTCTTCCTCACCATTAGCTGCTGTTGGATGTTCATAAGTTTAAAAATAGGTCCAGTGCAACTGTCTCCAGGAAGTGGGGGCTCCTGGTGTGATTCAGACTCGGAGGTTAGCATATAGACGTCCAGCTCTCGGTGGTGCCTCACAGAACAGTCTCCGTAAGGGATTTCATAGGACAAACTGCTCCAGGAGTCTGGTTCTCCAGCATCCTCCCTGCAAAGAAGCAAGTGCGAGTTAAGGGATACATATGCATGTGTGTGCTCAGTTGCTCCACTGTGTCTAAGTCTTTGCAATCCCACAGACTACAGCCTGCCAGGCTCCTCTGTCCATGGAGTTCGCCAGGCAAGAACACTGGAGTGGGTTGCCCTTTTCTTCTCCAGGGGATCTTCTAGACCCAGGGATTGAACTCACATCTCTTAGGTTTCCTGCACTGGCGGGCGGGTTCTTCACTATTAGCACCACGTGGGAAATTCCAATACATATGTAAATTCTCTATATAAAACATGCGAATACACTGTAGTATATATATTAATATATAAAAACATACTAATATAATATACACATATAGTCAGCCTCTCAGGCATAGGTTAAATTCTCTAACTCTATGTAAAATTTCTAACCTCACTGCTCTTTGAGGCTCTGCTCCAGAAAGTTGGTTTGCACAGTTCCCAGGTAACTCAGACACGTAACTTCACAAGAAGTCACAAATGGGCTAAATGGAAACTGCAGGATTCCTTCCTAAGGATGCTCTTTGATCAAGATAAAGAGAAGACTGAGATCCTGAAAGAGTTAAAATTATGCTTCCAAACAATGAGTAAATGTAAGGAGAATGGTTTTCCTCTGGTTTCCCAAAAAAGAAAAAAAGCAAGTCTTCCTAAGCGTTTGTCTTAAAATGGGTTACAGCATATGCTAACTGTGGTCAATTTTACTGAGAAGGGAAGAAATTAATCACTCCAATCTATGCAAGGTCAGTCCAATCTTTGTTAAAAACAAGTGGAGGATATATCCTCAAAATTCTCAAAGTCAAAACTATATAGAAAAAAATACTATAATGTCTTATCATATTATACTTGTCAATATAACTATCAAATCCTATTCTGAATAAAGCACTTGGTTCCAATAACATAAATTATAACTTTTTAAATTTAAAAGATGGCCAACTCAGCTCAATTCACATCATTGCAGATAAACCTCAATATTCAAATAAAGCTGAAAAAGGCACAGGTAAGAAAAAAAGCATTTCTGGGACTGACCTCAAAACATGAAACCTCTTTACATGGCTCTAATACACCAGTATGTTGACAAAAGTGTCCCAGAGACTCTGGAAGAAGGCAGAAAGTGGTGGTGGGGATCACTATCATGTTTTAAAAAGGAAGAAATGAATGAATTAAGACATGCCACTTACTGACAAATATGAGAGGGAAACGGTACTTCAACTGTCAATCCAGTGTTTCGTCCACTAAATCCTACCTGTCCGTCCTTAACAATTCACCAGGGAATACATGGAATTTGAAAACTAAAAATATGTTATAGTATAAAATCTATAACAAACTGGAGAGCCATATACTGGCTGAAGGTGACAATTAAGGCTGTTCCAGAAGAAAACTATTACAATTTCCATACTCAAGCAAGACTCCCAACAGTTGCTTAAAATATGCCATGCTAAATATTTTACGTATTTACCAAGTAAGAGTGTTAGTCACTCAGTCACGTCCAACTCTTTGAGACTCCAAGGACTGTAGCCCGCAAGGCTCCTCTGTCCGTGAGATTTTCCAGGTAATAATACGGAGGTGGGTTGCCATGCCCTTTTCCAGGGGAATCTTCCCGACCCAGGGATCGAACCTGTGTCTCTTATGTCTCCTGTATGGGCAGGCAGGTTCTTTACCACTGTGCCACCTGGGCTGAGGAGACACTGTCACTAGCTCTGCTTAAATCCGGCCTGACTGGCCTATCTGCTTACTCAGATTACCACATAAAGCCTTGCTCTGATCAGGAAAAAAAAATTCCTTGAAAACACAACTTAACTTATACAGTACCATACAGTGTGAATCAAACACACAGCAAGCCAAGAGGGAGCTGCTGGCCAAGGCAGAGGCGATTAAACAGTGATACAGTCCATTCCTGGCAAAATGGCATTTTCTACCAACCATGCCACCGTTAATCCTCAAACTGCTTCTTTTGTAGTAACGAAACCTTGGGACAGTCCCTGCTGGAACCACAGTCTGCTTGCTTCCTACCTCTCCCACACTCTCCCGCCAGACGAGCGCACACTGGCTGCCACCAGCGCTAACCCTACCATCTCCCAGTTCATCAGCCACGTAGACTGCTGCTGCTTTCGCACCCACCTGGAAACCAAGTACTGCTACTGTTAAGTCACTTCAGTCGTGTCCGACTCTGTGTGACCCCATAGACGGCAGCCCACCAGGCTCCCCCATCCCTGGGATTCTCCAGGCAAGAATACTGGAGTGGGTTGCCATTTCCTTCTCCAATGCATGAAAGAGAAAAGTGAAAGTGAAGTCGCTCAGTCTGTCCGACTGTTAGCGATCCCATGGACTGTAGCCCACCAGGCTACTCAGTCCATTGGATTTTCCAGGCAAGAGTACTGGGGTGGGGTGCCATTGCCTTCCCCGTTTCACACTGTTTATCTTTAGGCATTATCTGTTATTTGCTCTTACACTCCTTCTAAATTTAGTCTTTATTTATAATTTTAAATTTCTTGAGTCCTGGCACTTCATTTTTTCTAAATTTTTATAAATTTATGCTTTTATGTCTTTTGTCATTTGAAAAAAAGTCTTTTTAGCTTGATTTGAAATAGATGACAACTGATTCAAATACTGTGGGCATGTCTTTCTTTCACTGTCTTGAAGGGTGCTATTCTACATAGTCTGTCTTTCTTAAAGGAAACTGAGTGCAATTATCCTCCCACTGGATTCCATGAATATGTGCTGCTGTGGACACTCTTCAAACCCACCTTGCCTGTCCGTCTGGGTAAACCCCACCACTCAGCAAGTATTTACGTGCCAGTCTTTGCGTCCGACTCTTTGCAACCCCACAGACTGTAGCCCGTCAGGTCCTCTGTCCATGGAATTTTCCAGGCAAGAATACTTGGGTAGCCATTTCCTACTCCAGGGGATCTTTCCAACCCAGGGATCAAACCCATGACTCCTGTGTCTCTCCTGCATTGGCAGGTTGATTCTTTGTACCACCGAGCCACTAGGGAACCCCTACAGACTATTCTGTAGTCATTAACTATAACTCAAATAACAGTTCAGTAACACTGAACTCTATACTCAGCAAAATAAAAAAGGCAAAAAGCATTGAGCATAAACAGTGAAGTGCACAAACTAAAACAGTGTCACAGTGGTTGGGTTACAGGTTTATTTCTTCTCTGGGGTTTCTGTTCTACTTTTTCTTTCTTTCTTATTTTCAGCTGCGGTGGGTCTTCGTTGCCTTTGCATGGGCCTCCTGTAGCTGTGGTGCACAGGTTTCTCTCAGTGGTGGCGCCTCCTGCTGCAGAGCACGGGTTCCAGGCACAGAAATAGCTCCAGCAAGCAGGGCTCCTGAGCTCTAGAGCGCAGGATCAGTGGCTACGGCATGCGGGCCTAGCTGCTCTGTGGCCTATGGGATCTTTCCAGGCTAGGAATTGAACCTGTGCCTCCTGTGCATGTGGATTCTTATCCAATGAGTCACCAGGGAAGTCCTCTCCTCTAGGATTTTAATTAATGTTGTAAGTAATTTTTTAAAGTCCCTATTCAACCAGGGACTGTGGTCCACTGGAGAAGGGAATGGCAAGCCACTTTAGTATTCTTGCCTTGAGAACCCCATGAACAGTATGAAAAGGCAAAATGATAGGATATCAAAAGAGAATCTCCCCAGGTCGTTATATGCCCAATATGCTACTGGAGATCAGTGGAGAAATAACTCCAGAAAGAATGAAGGGATGGAGCCAAAGCAAAAACAATACCCAGTTGTGCATGTGACTGGTGATAGAAGCAAGATCCGATGCTGTAAAGAACAATATTGCACAGGAACTTGGAATGTCAGGTCCATGAATCAAGGCAAACTAGAAGTGGTCAAACAAGAGATGGCAAGGGTGAACGTCAACATTCTAGGAATCAGCGAACTAAAATGGACTGGAATGGGTGAATTTAACTCAGATGACCATTATATCTACTACTGCGGGCAGGATTCCCTCAGAAGAAATGGAGTAGCCATCATGGTCAACAAAAGAGTCCGAAATGCAGTACTTGGATGCAATCTCAAAAACGACAGAATGATCTCTGTTCGTTTCCAAGGCAAACCATTCAATATCACAGTTATCCAAGTCTATGCCCCAACCAGTAATGCTGAAGAAGCTGAAGTTGAACGGTTTTATGAAGACCTACAAGACCTTGTAGAACTAACACCCAAAAAAGATGTCCTTTTCATTATAGGGGACTGGAATGCTAAAGTAGGAAGTCAAGAAACACCTGGAGTAACAGGCAAATTTGGCCTTGGAATGCGGAATGAAGCAGGGCAAAGACTAATAGAGTTTTGCCAAGAAAATGCACTGGTCATAGCAAACACCCTCTTCCAGCAACACAAGAGAAGACTCTACACATGGACATCACCAGATGGTCAACACCGAAATCAGATTGATTATATTCTTTGCAGCCAAAGATGGAGAAGCTCTATACAGTCAACAAAAACAAGACCAGGAGCTGACTGTGGCTCAGATCATGAACTCCTTATTTCCAAATTCAGACTTAAATTGAAGAAAGTAGGGAAAACCGCTAGACCATTCAGGTATGACCTAAATCAAATCCCTTATGATTATACAGTGGAAGTGAGAAATAGATTTAAGGGCCTAGATCTGATAGACAGAGTTCCTGATGAACTATGGAATGAGGTTCGTGACATTGTACAGGAGACAGGGATCAAGACCATCCCCATGGAAAAGAAATGCAAAAAAGCAAAATGGCTGTCTGGAGAAGCCTTACAAATAGCACTGAAAAGAAGAGAGGCGAAAAGCAAAGGAGAAAAGAAAAGATATAAGCATCTGAATGCAGAGTTCCAAAGAATAGCAAGAAGAGATAAGAAAGCCTTCTTCAGCAATCAATGCAAAGAGATAGAGGAAAACAACAGAATGGGAAAGACTAGAGATCTCTTCAAGAGAATTGGAGATACCAAGGGAACATTTCATGCAAAGATGGGCTCGATAAAGGATAGAAATGGTATGGACCTAACAGAAGCAGAAGATATTAAGAAGAGGTGGCAAGAATACACAGAAGAACTGTACAGAAAAGATCTTCACGACCCAGATAATCATGAGGATGTGATCACTAATCTAGAGCCAGACATCTTGGAATGTGAAGTCAAGTGGGCCTTAGAAAGCATCACTAAGAACAAAGCTAGTGGAGGTGATGGAATTCCAGTTGAGCTGTTTCAAATCCTGGAAGATGATGCTGTGAAAGTGCTGCACTCAATATGCCAGCAAATTTGGAAAACTCAGCAGTGGCCACAGGACTGGAAAAGGTCAGTTTTCATTCCAATTCCAAAGAAAGGCAATGCCAAAGAATGCTCAAACTACCGCACAATTGCACTCATCTCACACGCTAGTAAAGTAATGCTCAAAATTCTCCAAGCCAGGCTTCAGCAATATGTGAACCGTGAACTCCCTGATGTTCAAGCTGGTTTTAGAACAGGCAGAGGAACCAGAGATCAAATTGCCAACATCCGCTGGATCATGGAAAAAGCAAGAGAGTTCCAGAAAAACATCTATTTCTGCTTTATTGACTATGCCAAAGCCTTTGACTGTGTGGATCACAATAAACTGTGGAAAATTCTGAAAGAGATGGGAATACCAGACCACCTAACCTGCCTCTTGAGAAATCTGTATGCAGGTCAGGAAGCAACAGTTAGAACTGGACATGGAACAACAGACTGGTTCCAAATAGGAAAAGGAGTACGTCAAGGCTGTATATTGTCTCCCTGCTTATTTAACTTATATGCAGAGTACATCATGAGAAACGCTGGACTGGAAGAAACACAAGCTGGAATCAAGATTGCCGGGAGAAATATCAATAACCTCAGATATGCTGATGACACCACCCTTATGGCAGAAAGTGAGGAGGAGCTAAAAAGCCTCTTGATGAAAGTGAAGGAGGAGAGCGAAAAAGTTGGCTTAAAGCTCAACATTCAGAAAACGAAGATCATGGCATCCGGTCCCATCACTTCATGGGAAATAGATGGGGAAACAGTGGAAACAGTGTCGGACTTTATTTTGGGGGGCTCCAAAATCACTGCAGATGGTGACTGCAGCCATGAAATTAAAAGACGCTTACTCCTTGGAAGAAAAGTTAAGACCAACCTGGATAGTATATTCAAGAGCAGAGACATTACTTTGCCGACTAAGGTCCGCCTCGTCAAGGCTATGGTTTTTCCTGTGGTCGTGTATGGATGTGAAAGTTGGACTGTGAAGAAAGCTGAGCGCAGAAGAATCGATGCTTTTGAACTGTGATGTTGGAGAAGACTCCCGAGAGTCCCTTGGACTGCAAGGAGATCCAACCAGTCCATTCTGAAGGAGGACAACCCTGGGATTTCTTTGGAAGGAATGATGCTAAAGCTGAAACTCCAATACTTTGGCCACCTCATGCGAAGGGTTGACTCATTGGAAAAGACTCTGATGCTGGGAGGGATTGGGGGCAGGAGGAGAAGGGGACGACCGAGGATGAGATGGCTGGATGGCATCACGGACTCGATGGACGTGAGCCTGAGTGAACTCCGGAAGATGGTGATGGACAGGGAGGCCTGGCGTGCTGCAATTCATGGGGTCGCAAAGAGTCGGACACGACTGAGCGACTGAACTGAACTGAACTGATTCAACCAGGCCTCACTGCTGCTCCGGATCGCTTTTTACTCATGTGTGTTAATCCATCCCCACAGGGGTTACCAAAACGTTCTGTAATTCCCTCAAAGACCCAACATTAACCTCATCTACTTCATCCTCAGGTGATCTTTTCTCTCTTCAGAGTGAGAAGCTCAAAGCCATGAACTAACACGAAGTAAGTCCACGTTTGCCCAACATTAAACACGCCTGCCTGGCTCCTCTAACTTAGGGCACCTCTGAATGGTGGGTTTGCCCTGTTCCCCTATCAACTGCCCACTGGTAACCAATTCAGGCATCACGCCGTGGATGCCCGTAGCTTCCCACCTGTTCCTGGAGCAGCTCCTTCCCCATCTGCCTACAAGTACCATGAACACCCCAGCAGACAATGGAACAGAGGAGAGAAAGCAGCGAAGTGTGTGTGTGCCAGCAGCAGCCCTGACCCCACTGCACCAGCCCCAAACCCACCGCACCAGCCCCGAGGGGACATCTGACACTGTCTGCAGGCATTTCTCACTGTCACCCGCGGGGGCACGGCGCTTGCCCTCTGAGGCACGGGACCACGCCCTAGGATACAACACAGAGTCATCAGGCCCCAGACTACCAGTAATGCTGGCGCTGAGAATCCCTGCTGTAACCCCTCTAAGCTGCACACAATGCCCACCGCCATTCCTTCCTTTCTGCCTCCCCACTGGCCCTTTAAACAATTAAAGGCTTTGCCATTTGGAGCCTACTCTCTGTTGGCAGCTTGCCTGGTGGCACAGTGGTAAAGAATCCACCTGCCAAGTGCAGAAGATGCTGGTTCGATCCTTGAGTTGGGAAGATCCAGTGGAGGAGGAAGTGGCAACCCACTCCAGTATTCCTGCCCGGAAAATTCCGTGGGCAGAGGAGCCTGGTGGACTACAGTCTGCTGCTACTGTGTCGCTTCAGTCGTGTCCGACTCTGTGCAACCCCACAGACAGCAGCCCACCAGGCTCCCCCGTCCCTGGGATTCTCCAGGCAAGAACACTGGAGTGGGTTGCCATTTCCTTCTCCAACGCATGAAAGTGAAAAGTGAAAGTGAAGTCGGTCAGTCATGCCCGACTCTTCACGACCCCATGGACTGCAGCCCACCAGGCTCCTCCGTCCATGGGATTTCCCAGGCGAGAGTCGAGCTATAGTCTATGGGGTCACGAAAAAGTCTGCCATGACTCAAACACCACCACCATCGCCTCTCCTATGGCGACTAAGCCTTGTCTGTCATGGGTCTCCACTGACAAAATAAGCCCCCACATCCAGTGGCCTTTCCCCCCACCGAGTCTGAGTTTCATAGAATCTGAAAATGGCGACCTGATTCTTCTTTTATTTTCTCACTTGATGCACTTAAGAACCCTCCTACTCATCCACTGTTTTCTTTGGCTTTTTCTTTCTCTTCTCACACTTTAGTTGAACACATGTCAACTTCCTGAACCTGGGCTTCTACTAAATGGCAGGCACTTTGCTAGACGCCAGGGCTACCAGGCTAAGCATGATATCTTTCTCAAGGATAAACAAACACCGTTCTAAGGTCAAACACGGGATTTCTGTCTGGTGACCACAATGTGGCTTATGCTGTTACTGCCACCTCCGTGGAAATAAAAAGCAGAAAGAATCTCATGGGGGTTTTACCCCTGTGTGGCATATTATGCCCCAGATACATTTCATTGACTTTACAATGCTGTTACTTGTAAAAATAACATCATTTTAATGTATTACTAAGGAGGAAAATAATGGTTTTGAGTTAAATTATGACACAAGCTAGAAAAATATATATTTCAACAGAGATAACAGAGTGTAAACATAGTAAACTGTTGCTCTAAATACTGTAGGGGTGGTACAAACAGTTCAAATAACCCAACGGTCCCAATGTCATCTGCTTAACTTCATGTGGACACTGGCCTGGGAGCCCCTAGTCTTCAACACATGGGCAGCAGATACACATGGAAAAGGCCAGCTCAGAGGCTTGAGATAAATTGCACTAAAGTCACCCGAGACCCTGGTTTTCCCACTTCTATGTAGTTGAAGGGTTTCCAAAGGAAAAAGAAACACATGCAGAAACGGAGCTGCTCTGCTGATGGGGCCAAGAGCGGGCAGGAAAGGCAGAGCCCACACCTCCCCAGCTGCTCTCCTGCCGAGATGGGCTGGAGGCTCCCTCCCCACGCTCTCAGTTCCGAGGGACAGGCTTTCTTCCCAGTTTAAGTTCACTTCCCTTGTTCATAGAGTAACTACTCCCCGTTCTCCTGATTAGCAGCCCTCTCCATGCCTACAGTTGGTAACTGACTTGACCCTTGGCTTGCACTGACATTTTGGCCACGGAGAAGTGTGTGTGTGTGTGTGAAGTGTGTGTGTGTGTGTGTGTGT
>SJYX01024451.1:383435-461245 GCA_006410675.1 Oreotragus oreotragus | reverse complement strand
TTTCCTTCCAAGGAGTAAGCGTCTTTTAATTTCATGGCTGCGGTCACCATCTGCAGTGAGTTTGGATCCAAAAAAAAACCAAAGTCTGACACTGTTTCCCCATCTATTTCCCATGAAGTGATGGGACCGGATGCCATGATCTTCGTTTTCTGAATGTTAAGCTTTAAACCAACTTTTTCACTCTCCTCTTTCACTTTCATCAAGAGGCTTTTTAGTTCCTGTTCACTTTCTGCCATAAGGGTGGTGTCATCTGCATATCTGAGGTTATTGATATTTCTCTCAGCAATCTTGATTCCAGCTTGTGCTTCTTCCAGCCCAGCATTTCTCATGATGTACTCTGCATAGAAGTTAACAGGGTGACGATATACAGCCTTGACGTACTCCTTTTCCTATTTGGAACCAGTCTGTTGTTCCATGTCCAGTTTTAACTGTTGCTTCCTGACTTGCATATGTTTCTCAAGAGGCATGTCAGGTGGTCTGGTATTCCCATCTCTTTCAGAATTATGTTAGGATATATAGAAACTTTAATTCTGATTAACTGTTTGTTAACTTATTTGGTGTTGTCTCACAACACCAAATAAACATTCACTGGAATAAATACTTTAAGTTGCACATCTCTCATTCCATTTAAGCCATGTGCCCTTCAAGGAAGATTCTATTTGTAAATGATTCACGTCTTAGAAAAAATAAAAGCTGAAAAGTCAATGTTGCCACCTCGAAATTTTACAAAGAGGAGACATGCCAAAACCATGTATAGTCACTATGACAAATTATCCTCAATCCAGATATAAATGTATAAAGAAATAACAGGAAAAATGAGGTACCTCAAATACGTTTTGCTAATCAAATGTCAAAACAACAGTATTATTAAGAATACTTCAAGGACATCACAATACACACCCATGCCTCTGTATCTGCAGGAATTGGTTCCAAGACCCCCCATCTATACCTATATCCAGGGATGCTCAAGCCCTTTATAAACGGTGTATAAAGTGTGTGTTGACAATAAAACCGTTGAGCAAAACCTTGCCAAAATAACTTTTCTAGTGCTAACCAAGTTCAGCAGTTCAAGAACCTTTGAGAATCACTAAATCAAGAATCCTAGGTACAAAATGCCTCTTAGAAAACATGTTCTGGAAGAACTCTCCTGAATTATAATTTTCTAACATGTATCTGTTTAGGGACACTAGTGTGTCAACAGAAAGTGGGTATGCTCTTAAGGAATCAAGAGTGATGCAGATAGAAGCTGGTGATGCTGAGAAATTACTGCTTTTCTACTATAAGACTTTAAAAACCATTAAACATTAGTAAACACGTAGAATTTCTTTTTATACTGTTTCATATTTATTCATGTACAAGACAACTTCATTCTACACTGGTGATAGTCAGCTTTGGCTAAATACTGATTTTAGCCACATAGGTTTATTCAACATTCCTTATTTTCTTTGCTTAAAAATCATTTTCATTTCTGTTAATAATAAATGCAAGTAAGATGTTCAAGTCATTCTTTGTCCTGGTATGCCTTAAAGGAAATTTCGAAATTCATCAAATGAAAATAATGTGTAATATACTGAAGGTGTGTGCTCCTTAGAGGGCAGAGAGGGCCAACAGATCCTCATTTTCTCACAAACACCCATCAAGCCCTATGCTCTGGTTCCACGTTTTCTTCCACCTGGGTCTGTAGTCAAGTCAGAAATACTTTCAACATCACGTATTGCTGGCCACAGAAACTTTGCCGCCACTAATTAAGCTGTGTAAATTCGTAATTCTTTGAAGAAAACCTCTGCGGCGTAAATGTTACAGCAAGAATACACAGGCTGGGACTGTTTGCACGCTTACTGCAGCAGGGAGCAGAAGTGCACAGGAGGAGTCACGAGACGCGTGGAACGGCTCTGCTGTTCCAACCAACTACCAGGACCCACTCACCTTCTTAGAAAGACCAAGGTGGTACAAAAGACCATGGGTTTCAACTTAGATTTCCGATCTGGTTCAAATTACTCCCCATTACTTGCCAGCTATGGTGATCACCTGCGACCTGAGGATAACGTGCTCACCCTCAAAGGGTTTGGGAGAGGAGAAATACATGAGAATTTACCCAAAATGCCTGCTGCTGCTAAGTCACTTCAGTCATGTCCGACTCTGTGTGACCCCACAGACGGCAGCCCACCAGGCTCCCCCATCCCTGGGACTCTCCAGGCAAGAATACTGGAGTGGGTTGCCACCTCCTTCTCCAATGCATGAAAGAGAAAAGTGAAAGTGAAGTCGCTCAGTCTGTCCGACTGTTAGCGACCCCATGGACTGCAGCCCACCAGGCTCCTCCGTCCATTGGATTTTCCAGGCAAGAGTACTGGGGTGGGGTGCCATTGCCTTGACACAAATATAATAAATGGTAACCAGTGTAATTGTTAGATAAATACAAACATTATCCTCAGAGAGTTCATTTTGCAATTTGCCAGCAGGTTGCCAGATAAGGAAATCCCGAGATTAGTAGCTGAATGGGTTTTTAGAAAAGCAAACAATGAAATGTCAAAATTCTTAAAATGCTTCAGGTTAGAAATTTACCAAAAAAGGAAGGAGGAAGAGGGGGGCATTACTGAAAACCAAATCTATGAATTATTAGTTTGGTTAAAAGTCTGACAATGTACCAAAACGCCTCCTCACAAAACTGTATTAAGAGTTTTAAAATAACCAATACACAAACTTGTGAATAATGCCAATTTACTAACCACATGGCCTTGGGCAAACTAGCCTTTCTGGGTCTATCTTCTCATCTGTAGAAAAAATACTGTTACTACCTGTATTAACTCTATCTTAGACATTTGCTAAGAGGTTTTAAGTAAGAACACAGTGTAAAGTGCCAACATAGCAGGTATTCAACACTCAGTTACTGTTACCAGCCTAGTTTCCACTCAATTCTACCATCCTGTCTTGACCAAAACACAAAAGCCCCAGGTGACACAATGAGAAAAGGGGATGAGGGAACGGATACACGGAGGGAGAGAGGGATGGACAGACAAACACACGGCTGGATAGGACTTGGGCCAGAGAAATGTAAAGTTAAAAAATCGTTTGCTTTGTCCATCATTTTGAACCTAAGTTTGTACATCTGTCTGATCCTTTCTCCTCATCAGCAAGGGCAAAGCCTCCACACTTGCTTTGCAGCTGATGGGCTACCAAGGACCCACTTGCCAAGCACTTAAGAGGACCCTGAAAAGGCAACCACTGTGTTCACAGGACGTCCTGCGCAACAGGAATGGGTCCCGTTGGGAAACGCATACACGTGAGTATCAGTTACTCTACCACCTGACCGTGAACTCGGGTTTCAGGAGCAAAGGTGTCAGAAGGTGGGTGTGGGCACTGCACCCCCAGACTCTCAGAGCGGGGTCACCCACCGCTGCGGATGCTGCAGCATGAACCACCTGCGGAGGGCCTCGGTCTGCCAGGCTGGGTCTCTGCCCTGCACATGCAGTCGTGCCACCCCTGCCTGGGGAACACTGGACTCTGCGCCTGGTGTGTAGCCTCGTGACACTGGGCCACTCACTTCACCTCTCTGGCCTCAGTTCCCCTGATTATAAAAAGGGAAAGCAATACCTACCCTACCCACTCATTAGGCTGTCGGGCGAATCGAAAAGCAAAAAGGTAGCCTACGGGTAACCAAAAAATAGATTTAAAACCATATGATGGGAAATATACACACTAGGTTATTTTAGTCAGGATCTTGCTCTGCTCGGCAGAGTACAGGCTGGGACTAAATTGAAAGCTGGTTGTCCCTGAGTGAGTGACACTCACCCAGCATCCTAGGGGCCCTTCCCAAGTCTCCCTCCTGTCAAATCTGCACCGAGGGAAGTACGCTGCCCCGGCAATTCCACACTGCGTGTGCACCAGGAGCTCCACCGTTTCTATACGGCCTTGGGCCAGTTAATTCAATTCTCTGAGCCTCTATATTTCATCTATAAAACAGACAGAACCTATTTCACAAGGCTGTAATAAGGTTAAAATGAAGTATGACCTGCAACGTTCCAAGCATGATTTCTAGGGCACAGCTGATATGGAAAAGGAGGTGAAGTACTGTTAGGAGAAATACTTTCAAACTCATTCTTTGGGCAAATAAAATATTTCAGCACTTTTATGTCAACACTGGGGAGTGGAAATTCCTCAAAGAAATAACTCTTCCTGTAAGGGTGATAGCACTGTAAATGATTCCTTACCCATCTAGTTCCAACAACCCAGAGGCACCGACATCACTGTATGTATCAGAGAGCTACGCTAATCTTTTAAAGTGTTATCTGCTACACTGGGAAATAATTTCAAACTTATCAAACAGCAATGGTCAAATGCTGCCTGAAAAGACTTCCAACATTTTGGTCATATTTTTCTTAATATATGAAGGAAAGGACAACTAAGGAAGGAACGGAAAAAATAAGAAAAGGGCAGATGACATCTATGTCAGCCACTGTGCTGTGCCCTGCTCCCTAAAATGCTATGTATTCTTTTCTCAAAGCAACTCCCTGAAGGTCCCTCTTATTCTCCCCATGTTATAAACAGGCACTAAGGCTTTACATGAGTGGAGCACCCAACATCACGCAGCTCTAGCCCTACACAGGCAGACCCTGGACTCAAAACCGGACTGCCCCGCTGCAACTCTCTCAACCTCTCTACTGACATTAATTCGCAGACAACTATAATTAACATTTTAAAAAGGACAGTGTAGGCAGATCAATCAATGGGAAGGCGAGCTCCACTGACCAGTGAAAATCATTTCAGTGATTTTATGACTATATACAACACTTTCATGCAGAGTCCCTTTGACTTTAATAAGGCATCTGCACAAAGCTCACTTGGCTCTAACCACCTATGGTGTAGACAGACGAGATCATGTCCATAAGGGAGGAGAAACGTGAGACTCAAGTGGGAAAGTGACTTTTTCTGAGTCACTTGTGCTACTAAGTGGGGAAACAGATATTTTTTCATCCGTAAGCAATTCCACCATACTATACTGTCTCTCTTCAAGCTGATACATATTTATAGTTCCTTTACGAGTTCGAAAAAGTGACCATGAACTCTGTGATCAATAAACCCTGATTTTTGACACTGTACACGCCCAGCCCTCAGTCATCATTCTAGGAAGTAGCTATTACTGAAGCTCAGAGAGGAAAAGTTACTTCATGGGTCCAAACTAACACAGCTAAAAATGGCAGAGCCAAAACACAAACTTAGATTTGATCCCAAAGTTTGCACACTTTGACTTTACCATGAATCGCCTCTGGGTCTCAGCTCTGATGAGTGACCCAGGTCCTAAGGTTTCTTATTTGTCACTAAATGAACGAGATATCAGGTAGCTCCCAGCTCTAACATCCTCCTGTTAGACAATGCCGATGCAACGCTTCTCTAACGCCGTCATTCCCGAGCATCCTAACCTAAGAGCCTGAAGACCTGGGTTGTCTCCTTGCTCTGCCCATCACTGAGGGACCTTGGGCGGGGTGTGCAACTAGTTCCTCAAAACATGGGAGGTGACCGTGCATCCACCTAAAAGAAGCAGGTGCAGAGGTGCAGGGTCCCCTTCGAGGAGTGAGATTTCTCAGGCAAAACTGCTAACACTGTATTTAAAGGGAATTTTCAGATTATAAATGCATCCATATTCACAAAGTAAATCAAAATATGAAGACGTGTGCTTAATTGTGTCCAACCCTTGTGACCTCACGGACCATAGCCCACCAGGCTCCTCTCTCCATGGAGTTTTCTAGCCAAGAATACTGCAGTGGGTGCCATTTTCTATTCCAGGGGCTCTTCCCAACCCAGGTACTGAACCCACATCGTTGGCTGGCGGGTTCTACACAACCAAGCCATCTGAGCAGCCCTAGTCAAAATAAAAACTAAAGCAAAGGAGCTGTAAGTCAACAAAGTCTCTTTCTTCCCTGTCATTGAACGAAGCGAAAATTAATAGCTACAGGTTACAGAACAGGGGAACTCCTCAAAATGTCCTAAACAGAGGTTCCCTATAGACATGAGTCTTACTTAAGAGAAAGCTTTTAACCCGAAGCACATTTCACATAGAAATGACTCAGTCAATCAAAACAGACGGAAATAAGCCTTAGAGACACAAACGCAGAAAAAACTTGGACCCAAATCAGCACAGCACCCTTCCGTTCCCTGATCAAAACCCTCGGTATAAGCAGCAAAGAATCAAAACCACAGATTTCTCTTGGGAGAGGTATAAAGGGACTGAAATAAACTTGATGTTTCAGCTAAGGCTAAACTGTAAACAGTTATAATTAATGTAAAATGGATACAAACGATGCTTCCATTTCATATTAACTGAAATGGGAGGGTAAGAGACAGGCCTACGTGAGAATTTACAATTTGAAAGGGAGAAGGTGTAAGCACACCCAAGTCTAAAGATTTTAGTGAACTACTAAGAAAGATAACCATCGCACAGTGCAGCAATTCTTAACTTCCCACAAATCTCACTGTGAATTTCACAAAATGAACTCTTTATTCAGAAACACACATGCATAAACTTCTGTTAATTTCAAAGGCTGTGGATCCCAGGAAGTCTCCTCTTGGGTTCTCCGAATCTTAGCGGGGAACCCGGCCACTCTGGCCAGCTTCTCAGGAGATGTGGCTTCTGTTTCTGCCTCGGCCACCTTGTCACTCTCATCCCCTCACTCTGCCACTCTGGATCTCAGCTTCCTCATCTGCTAAAGATGATCTCATCTCTCCTGACTCTTTATGCTGGAAATTCTAGAAGAGTCTACTGACATCACAGGAAGAGTGAGGGATGTAGTAAAATCACCTCCTGATCATTTCTTAAACTGCTAACTATGACTCTTCAGAGTCCCTTGGACTGCAAGGCGATCCAACCAGTCCATCCTAAAGGAAATCAACCCTGAATATCCACTGGAAGGACTGATGCTGAAGCTCCAATACTTTGGCCACCTGCAGTGAAGAGCTGACTCACTGAAAAGACCCTGGTGCTGGGAAAGATTGAAAGTGGCAGGAGAGGGGGATGACAGAGAATGAGATGGTTGGATTGGCATCACTGACTCAATGGACATGAATCTGAGCAAACTCTGGGAGATAGTGAAGGACAGGGAAGCCTGGTGTCTTGCAGTCCATGGGCTGCAAAGAGTGGGACACGACTTAGTGACTGAACAACAATTAGGACTGGGCACTTTTTCTAGGCTGCAGAACAGTAACAGCCAGAAGGCTCTCAGCTCAGAGTCAGATCTGTGACCGGGTGGTCCTACTGCCCTGCTGTAGCCTTACTGTGGTCGAGACTTCTCAAGTTGGCTCTCCTTTACCTACTCCCTTTCGAAAGGAGCCAAGCGGCTGTCTCGCGAGTAACAGAGGTGGCGGTATAAAGCAAGGCCAAGTCTCTCCTCCCAAAACACACACTCTAGTTTCCTTAAAGCTGTGCTGCAAGAATGGTCTTGTGACATCCTCTCCCGGCATATAAAGAAGCTGTTGTAATCATTCTATTTCCCCATCTGGATGGCAATCCGTAACCATCTCTGCTTCCCAGCAAAACCTCTGTGCTCTAAGACTGAATCTGGAGAAAACTGCGCTTGAACTTCACTGCGTAATATGGGGTTGATGGTCTCAACTTCTGGGACGAGGCCTGTCTTCCGGAGGCCATGAGGCAGACAAGCAGAAGGAATCCAGTCGTGGCCAGATGGGAAGTGCGAGGGAACGGAACACGTTGCCCTCTGGAATACTGTCCCGGGAGAGCTCAAATATCCACAGCTCATCTGACATGAAGTGTGCCCCCTCCCACTGTCACTGGATCGGAGGCACCCATCAGAAAGCTTTCCGCAAGGAACCTCCTGTTTGGAGTGACTGGGGATGTTATAACATGTAAAGAAAAACAAATAACCCCCCACCCCCATTTGTATTACAGGAAGTTGCATTACACTGAGATCTCTTCTGGGCCCTTCCAGACTACCCCCCACCACATACACACACAGTTTAGAAGAGTAAGAAATAAAAGGCAACTAAATCGAATCTAACATGGGTAAAATACCTGAGAATTTGCAAAAACTTACTTAATTTACAAGGGTCCCTCGATTGCTAAAGAACACAGATCCAATGGGATTGATTCTTGCTCATGTGGTGGAAAAGATGGTGATGATTATGAAGCAGTAAAGAATACATTAAATAAGAGAAATTCTAGTTAACATTTTCCGTCTTTTATAAATACTCCAAAGAAAAGTACTGGCTGAGGAGAATGGATACACGTGTATGGATGGCTGAGTCCCTTCACTGTTCATCTGAAACTATCACAACTGTTTCTGTGTGATACCCCAATACCAAATAAAAAGTTTAAAAAAAAAAAAGTGCTGGCTGTCTAATGCACTTATTTTTCTATTTATTCAAGAAAAAAGGAAGACAAACTCTTTGAATGTTTTGACGAACGGCCTTCCTTCCAAGCACTCTCTGAAGAGTAAGAATGTCTAAGAACTGGACCCACAAACACACAGGCAGGATTTCCGACAGCACGTTTCCAGGACAACTTGGCTCCTTTTTACTGCTCCTTATATGAAGAGACCACTGCCCTCAATTTTATTTATAGAAAGTACATTCAAACCAAAACTTAGTGGTTCAGTATACTTTCTATATGCAATTATTACAAGTATTTGTTTCAGGCTAACTCTTTCAAGAATTAAAGACATATTGGGGGAAAAATATATATGGCACAGAAAGACTGTTCCCTCTTGGACTATGCTGGGGAAACTGGATGCCCTGGTTCATAGAGAGCTACCCCTACAGACCAGACTTACGAGTTTTCAGTAAAATTTAAGAGGCAAGAAACGGTGAGGGCAGAGAAAGCTGAGGAAAAGGAAGAAAAGGGAACGTGACTTACGTGTGTTCCTCTCAGACAATGAAGTGCTGAGCAGGAGCAAGCTTACCGACCTCCAGCGAAAGGCAAAGCACAGAGCTGAGGGTTTACTTCCCAGCTAAGGCTGGAGATGCCACGTGGGCGGGGTTACTGTGAATTCGGGGGCGGGGCCGGCCAGAAGGAGGAAATGGGAGAAGGCGCACTTACTCAGTCAGAAGCCTGTGCAGCTTGTGATAACCCCGCTCCAAGGCCAGGCTCACAGGTGTCGCTCCTTCCTGGTTGTGGATGCTCAGAGCTCCGCGGCCACCTGGCTTCTGCAGCAGGAACCACGTCAACCTCAGCAGCCCCAGCCGCACAGCGAAATGCATCAACGTCTCTCGGGGGCCACCATCTGCAGACAGCGGACAAGACAGAGATCAGGGAGGAGAACGTGAAAACCCAGAGCAAAAGAAGAATAGGATGGTTCAGGTCAACGCCACTGCCTCCAAGCCCCTGAGAGCATACCATTAAGCCTCAACATATAGCATGAACAATTTTACCATGGCAGAGTAGAATCATCTCTCAAAGACAAACAAAGCTAGAAAAAAGGATGAGAGGCCAAATCTCCTATAGGAGACAGTCCTACATAAGAGGAACCATTTCTATATTCTGATTTAATGCGGATGTTAAGGGTGACTGCACACTTGATCTTAGCCAAAAGGCTCCCCTGGTGGCTCAGAGGTTAAAGCGTCTGCCTCCGATGCGGGAGACCCGGGTTCGATCCCTGGGTCGGGAAGATCCCCTGGAGAAGGAAATGGTAACCCACTCCACTATTCTTGCCTAGAGAATCCCATGGACAGAGAAGCCTGGTAGGCTACAGTCCACGGGGGTCACAAAGAGTCGGACACNAGCGTCTGCCTCCGATGCGGGAGACCCGGGTTCGATCCCTGGGTCGGGAAGATCCCCTGGAGAAGGAAATGGTAACCCACTCCACTATTCTTGCCTAGAGAATCCCATGGACAGAGAAGCCTGGTAGGCTACAGTCCACGGGGGTCACAAAGAGTCGGACACGACTGAGTGACTTCACTCACTAATGTTGACTGCACACATATGGGAGGGGAGGGAGACAGGAAGACAGGCAGACAGACAGAAAAAATTTAAGAAGTCAATGCAGCCTCGCTACATGGGGATCAGAATCCAAGGGGAATAGTTGCTGGGGTTTAGATGGGTGTATCAAAAAGTATAATTATTTAAAAATATATATATATATATCACCCAGAGAGGACTTGGCTAGTTAAACACTAAAAACAGGTTCTGCTTGTTAAGTACACACAGGTCTTTTTATTCTCCCACATGAAGGGCAAATCAAACTGCTGGCAGTGGCAGCTTTTTTTGTTGTTTGTTTAAGAAAGAAATGCATCTTCAGGTATAATAAGAAAGACCGACACCAAGGGGATAGGCTAACAATCTCAGAAGGAAAGCTACGTGCCTGTTTCACCTGAGGCAAAGGCCCCTTCTTGGTAGAGTCACTCTGAAAGTGGCAGAGTGAGGAAGGGCTTTGGAGTCAGACCAACCTGGGTTCCCATTTGGCATTTACCGTCCGTGTGACTGGACACAACCCGTTTCAGCTCTCGGAGCTCCCCTCCTTGCCTCCCTGGAGCGGGGTACCACCACCTCCGCTCCCACGGCCGCAGTAACAGGTCAGAGGGGTGGGCGAGACGCCTGACAGGTGAAGGCTGCAGCGCGTGTTCAGTGAATGTTGCCTTCCTGCCCTTCCCCGCTCTCTGCTCTGTCCCTCCTGACCTCCAATCACAATCTAGGTTCGAGGCAACACTCTCTGCACCTCGTCCGACTTGGAATGATGAGATTGGGCTTACCTGACCCCAGGGAGTACCACTCAGAGTCCGGAATGGGAATGGTGCCCTGGGGTTGTGCCTGCTTTCGCCCCCCCCTCAGCTGCGCTAATGACTCTCATTCTCCAAAGCTTCCCGGAGGTCTTGACCTACCCCACCGGGCACGCTCACCCTTCTTGGACCCCAGTGATTTCCCCTTACATTTTAGTCCCTGATGCTTCAGACGTGAGCAGTAGGGTAAGAATAAATGCATTGCAACCCTGCAGTTGTACGTGAACTGCACTGTCTTCTAACGTCACACGTGCCTTAGTCTAGTCTCCTTACTGCCGGGGTAAGTCTCCTGGGAGGCAAAAACCATCTTTCGTATTTGACACTGTCCTTAGAGAACTCAGCACACTAGATGTTTGTGTGATGGGTGACAGAGGCATAAGGCTGGGAAGACATCAACACTACGGAAGGAACCAGCGCACCTGTGGGTGCCGATGTGAATCAACACCTCGGAGCAGGCGGCCAGGCCAGAGGAAAGGACAGAAAGAATCTTCAGAAGAGATCAAGTATCACCACGTGACTTGGGCCTTGCGCTTGTTCGCAGGCACTCTGACACCCTCACCAAATACAAACAAGCGAATAAGGCACTGCCAGGGAACTCGGTGATTTTTCACAGACTGGTTAATCTGGTCTCACTAGATGGCACCTCCTTAAAGCAGTTCCTCTGCAACCCCAGTCTTCCTCATCCCTCACTTGCTCTGAGTCAGCTCAGCCTTCAAAAGGCAGAGTTCCAATAACAAGACACTACACCTGCTTCAAGCTGGCACCCCGATCCAGCACCCGGAGGACCCCGAATCTCATCCTACAGTCCTCAGGAGAGGTACCATGTCTGCTTTTAGGCCACCCCTCTCTGCGATCAACAGGTAATAAGAACAGTAATGTCTGGCAAAGGCTGCTCAATGCCACGCACTGGGCTAGGTGCTTTGTATTAACTCTTTCCGTTCTCACAATAACCCTGTAAGGCCTCGTTATCCTCTTTCCATGGGTGAAGACAGGTTAATAACTGCCCACAGCAAAAATCAGCAAGATCTGAAGATGCTTCTGTCTTGAGTCTAGAAACCAATCCCTCTCCGTTACTCCATCCCATCTCTTTTTGTAAAAAAAAAAAAAAAAAAAAATCACACAAGCATTCTCATGCTTTAGCTTAAGAAGCACCTTCTCTTGTTTTTCTCCAAAAGTAATTTTTCTTACCTAACACACACTTTCATCAATGCTTTTGTTCCTTTCATCTCAGTTTAAAATCCAGAAGATCGACAACTTAGAATTGACCTCTGTTCTGTTTTCTCTCTAACTGTGAGAGCTGCTCAACTTTGCTACTCAGATCACTAACTGCATTTCCTATGATGTCAATCGGGCCTTTGTCCCCAGTCTGAATTTAATTATGCTGCAGCATTCTGGTTGTCCTTGTTTAAGACAACTCCCTCCCATCTTTGCCCTCACTGTGATGGCTTTTCTGCAGATATAATTAAAGGGCCTAATCAGTTGATTTAATAAGGAAGATTATCCTGGTGAATCTGGGAAGGCTGGATTCCAAGCCAGCTACAAGGCTTTAAAGGCAGAGCTGAGATTCCCCTGGAGAAAGAAGAAACCCTCCCAAGCCAGCTAGAAGGCTTTAAAGGCAGAGCTGAGAATCCCCTGGAGAAAGAAGAAACCCTCCCAAAGAGGACGGTGTCAGCCTGCAGCCGCGGAGTCCATCCAGCGCAAGACTTCCCCTCCTGTCCAGGGAGGACAGCCCTGGCTCACGCTGGTGGGCTTCAGCTTGCCCCGATCTTCTCTTCCACTCTCGCCCTCCAAATTTTGGACTTGCTTAGCTAAGTCCCCACATCTGTGCAAGACAATCCCTGAAATAAACCTTCCTACCGGTTCTGGTTCTCTGGTCGACCCTGATTAACACAGTCATTAAACTTATATTTTTTTCTCCCTCATTGCTTCCTTCTCTGATTTTGTAACAGGTCTGACTTCTTCAATCTCTAAAGGGCAAATGAAAAACCTCTTCTGAGTTTTTCTTGGGTTTCTTAATGAAAATCAGAGAGGCTACCATCTGAATACTCAGGACCCTCTTCCATTCCCTTTCTGTTTCAGTGTTACTTCAAGGGCCTTACGCTGGTTGGTTGATTTTCCTGTTTAACTATTTTCAACTGGAAAAAAAAAAAAAAAAAAGCTCTGTGGGCCCGGGCCCAGCTTCCCATGGAGAAGGCAGGAGGAAGCGTCTCACTTCCTATCTGCTCGCGTGCTGGAAGCCTCCCTCACGCTCAGCTTGGCAGAGAAAGGGGCTGTGCCCCGTCCTCGTGAAATGGCTGCACCTTTTCAAGTCATTGGCTTTTCTGTCTAAGCAAAGGGTTCCGAATTCTGTGAACAAAACGGTATCCAAGGCTACACGTGCTTCTCCTACCACCGGAGCCGCCCTGCTCGCAGTGCCCTTTGAATGTGTACCTGGGAGACTCCAAAATCTCTGTTCTTCCTACTGCTCTGGTCTCCTTCTCAAATAAACCTCAGGTCCAGCGTGATGCAGGAATTCTCACGCCTAGTGGGGATGGGCAACCGCAGGCCCGTGGGAGAAATGGGCATTTGGAAAAACGCCACACACAACCTTGTGTGACGGAATCAAGGTTTAAGAGGCAATAAAACCTTCTGGAGCTAAAGTGCTCCATAATGAGGACAACACCTGTCTTGGAGTCAATCCTATAGATTATTATTATATACTATAAAATATCTTTACTAGCTTATTTTCTTTTTTAGCAGCTACGAATAGGTGAAAACATACAAAAAGTCTAGTGAGAGCAGCTAAGGAAAATTTTCCATGGAAAGCTATCAAGCAATTTGGAAAAGCTATGGGAATTAAAACCCCAAATGATTACCATTGTGGTTTCACTAACCAAACACCAGATACAAAGAGCTGAGAACACAAGGGCTGGTGTTTAGTGCAAACTGGCTGAAACCTGTCTCATCCTTCTCTCCACCCCAAATCTCTCTACCCCAGGGATGATCAGATCTTCTCGGTTATACAACACCATAACTAAATAAGAATGTAGGTTTGCCCCAGGACCTTGCTCCTCTTTGCTTTCTTCAGGGCAGGGCTTTCAAGGCCCACCTTCTGTTACCAGAAAGTTATGTTGACTGCTACTGTATGAGGGTCTTTCAGGGGAAAAACCATCTTCGTTCACCCTTTCACTAAAAACCTAAGACAACCTCAGTGAAACTTGGTAGCTCAGAGGGAAGATACTCCCACCCCACCATTCACCCTCCACCCAGATGAACCTGTATTATTTGCCTTTAAGGCAGAACTAAGGCAAAAAAAAAAAAAAAGTCCAGTGCTTCATGTAACTAGGAAGTAAAGAACACTGAGGAGGATAAACAGAGAAGGCAATGGCACCCCACTCCAGTACTCTTGCCTGGAAAATCCCATGGATGGAGGAGCCTGGTGGGCTGCAGTCCATGGCGTCACGAAGAGTTGGGCACGACTGAGCAACTTCCCTTTCACTTTTCACTTTCATGCGTTGGAGAAGGAAATGGCAACCCACTCCAGTGTTCTTGCCTGGAGAATCCCAGGGACGGTGGAGCCTGGCGGGCTGCCACCTATGGGGTCGCCCAGAGTCGGACACGACTGAAGCGACTTAGCAGCAGCAGAGGAGGATAAAACGGACAAACTCCCTCTTGATGAAATATGGGTAAGGAAAGACTTTAGAAATAAGTTCAAAAAAATCTCATTCTGCTTCAAAGAAGTTTTGGGTTTTTTTTTTAAAGTCCTTTTATAGAACTTGCTGCTTTCCCACATCAGAGCTCATCACTGTCTTGTCCAAAAGGTTACCGGATACTGGTAATGGCATGCTAAAAATGAAGAGCCTGGAACTTTCTTGCTGGTCCACTGGTTAAGAATCCCCCCTGCAATGCAGGGGACATGAATCCGATCCCCACTTGGGGAAGCAGGATCCTATATGCTGCCAGGGAACTAAGCCCACACGCTGCAACTGCAGAAGCCTGCACACTGCAACTACCGAACCTGTGTGCTTTAGAGCCCAGAAGCCACAGCTAGGGGCCCAGCGTAGCTGCTGCTGCTGCTAGAAGCCTGCACACTGCAACTACCGAACCTGTGTGCTTTAGAGCCCAGAAGCCACAGCTAGGGGCCCAGCGTAGCTGCTGCTGCTGCTAGAAGCCTGCACACTGCAACTACCGAACCTGTGTGCTTTAGAGCCCAGAAGCCACAGCTAGGGGCCCAGCGTAGCTGCTGCTGCTGCTAGAAGCCTGCACACTGCAACTACCGAACCTGTGTGCTTTAGAGCCCAGAAGCCACAGCTAGGGGCCCAGCGTAGCTGCTGCTGCTGCTAGAAGCCTGCACACTGCAACTACCGAACCTGTGTGCTTTAGAGCCCAGAAGCCACAGCTAGGGGCCCAGCGTAGCTGCTGCTGCTGCTAGAAGCCTGCACACTGCAACTACCGAACCTGTGTGCTTTAGAGCCCAGAAGCCACAGCTAGGGGCCCAGCGTAGCTGCTGCTGCTGCTAGAAGCCTGCACACTGCAACTACCGAACCTGTGTGCTTTAGAGCCCAGAAGCCACAGCTAGGGGCCCAGCGTAGCTGCTGCTGCTGCTAGAAGCCTGCACACTGCAACTACCGAACCTGTGTGCTTTAGAGCCCAGAAGCCACAGCTAGGGGCCCAGCGTAGCTGCTGCTGCTGCTAGAAGCCTGCACACTGCAACTACCGAACCTGTGTGCTTTAGAGCCCAGAAGCCACAGCTAGGGGCCCAGCGTAGCTGCTGCTGCTGCTAGAAGCCTGCACACTGCAACTACCGAACCTGTGTGCTTTAGAGCCCAGAAGCCACAGCTAGGGGCCCAGCGTAGCTGCTGCTGCTGCTAGAAGCCTGCACACTGCAACTACCGAACCTGTGTGCTTTAGAGCCCAGAAGCCACAGCTAGGGGCCCAGCGTAGCTGCTGCTGCTGCTAGAAGCCTGCACACTGCAACTACCGAACCTGTGTGCTTTAGAGCCCAGAAGCCACAGCTAGGGGCCCAGCGTAGCTGCTGCTGCTGCTAGAAGCCTGCACACTGCAACTACCGAACCTGTGTGCTTTAGAGCCCAGAAGCCACAGCTAGGGGCCCAGCGTAGCTGCTGCTGCTGCTAGAAGCCTGCACACTGCAACTACCGAACCTGTGTGCTTTAGAGCCCAGAAGCCACAGCTAGGGGCCCAGCGTAGCTGCTGCTGCTGCTAGAAGCCTGCACACTGCAACTACCGAACCTGTGTGCTTTAGAGCCCAGAAGCCACAGCTAGGGGCCCAGCGTAGCCAAAATTAAAAAAAAAAACAAACTTTTTAATAATAAGGTTTTTAAAAGCCTGCAAACTAGCACACACTCCAGGATATATTTTCCTCCATTTATAGATGAAGAAATTGAGAAACAGAGAGATTAAATATTCTGCACACACTCTTGCAATGAAGCCAGGATATTCACAAATTGACCCTGCAGCCTATGCTTTTTCCACTTCATAATATCAAGCCTAAGCCAAGAGTTCTTTTATTGTTTTTTATTTTTAATTGAAGGATAATTGCTTTACAGTATCGTGTTCGTTTCTGCCAAACATCAACAGGAATCAGCCACAGGTATACATATGTCCCCTCCCTCTAGAACCTCCCTCCCCATCCCACCCCTCTAGGTTGTTACAGAGCCCCGGGTTTGAGTTCCCTGCTAAAGCCAAGAGTTCTTAATGTCATGTTCACGCCTGTGGTTCAGGGAGATTGACTCCTGAAACAATATGTAAAATTTTGCAGGTAGGTTCCAATGTGTATTTTTCCCTCTGGAGAAATTGGAGCTATTTTCAAAGGAGTTAGTGACCTGAGCCTTAGAAGTTAAAAGCACTGCATCTAAACAATTAGAGTGGGAGGATCAACCATAAATCTTTCCCCACTTCTTTGTATAAGTATCAGGTTGGAACACCTGTAAACACCCAGCTTTCTACAGGAAGCAGTCCTGTTATGTAACAAGTGCTCTATTTAGCTGCGTGCTTACCCCAGGCACCAAGCTGATTTAATTTTTTCCTTTAAACATCTTTCAAAACGCATCTGATGTGCAACTCTCTGCTCTAAGCAGACTGTTTCTTTGCATTTGTCCCCCTTCCCTGGTGGCTCAAGCAGTAAAGAATCCACCTGCACGCAGAAGATGTGCAGGAGACCCAGGTTCAATCCCCGGGTCAGGAAGATCCCCTGGAGAAGTGAATGGCTCCAGTATTCTCGCCTGGGAAATCTCATGGACAGAGGAGCCTGGTGGACTACAGTCCGCAAGATCAGAAAAGAGCTGGACCCCACTGAGCGACTAAAGCCACCACCACCCAGCGAGCAGCGAGGACCTGCTGTTGATGCTCTTTGTTGTTAACTTGACTCTTCTGCAACCCCCGTGGACTATCACTGCAGGAAATCTCCAGGATTCCCAGGACTACCACCAAGACACACGACCATCCAGCACCCAGAGAACTTCCCCAGGGCACCCCTTTGTGTTCAGACCTTTCTCCTACTTCACGCCCCTGGAAACTACTAATCTATTTTCTATGCCTACAATTTTGCCCATTCTAGTGAGTGAGTGAGTGAGAGCTGCTCAGTTGTGTCTGCCTCCTTGCGACCCCTTGGACTGTGGCCCACCAGGCTCTCCTCCGTCCATGGGCTTCTCCAGGCAAGAATACTGGAGTGGGTTGCCATTCCCTTCTCCAGGGCCCTTTCTAGAGAATCATATAAATTGAGTCACAGAGTAACTTTGGAATCTGACTTCTTAGTGCAACACATTTAAGATGCATTCAGGTTCCTGCGCACATCAACAGATTACTCCTTTTTACTGCTGAGTAGTATTCCACTGCATGGATGTACCACCGTCTGTGTGTACAGTCACCCAGTGAGGGAGATCTGGGTTGTTTTCTAGCTTGGGGTGATTATAAATAATGCTGCTACAGGTACATTAGGGCAAAGATTTCTTTAAGTAAATGTAACTTTTCATTTTTCTAGGATAAAGAGCGGAAAGTGGGAATGCTGGGTCACGTAATCAATCTAACTTTATAGGAGACTGCACACTGGTTGCTGGGGCGGCTGGCTCTCTTCCAGCGAGGTCTGCAAAGTGGTCGTGCATCCTCGTGAGCGCCTGGCCATCCTGAGAATGTGCAACACTGCCTTGCCGTGGTTTTCAGGCATTTCCTTAAATGCCCAAATTTGAGTTAGCCTTCCTGTACAACAGAAACTTAAGAAGTACACGGAAAGACCTTAAAAAGATTAAATCTGGCAAGCCTCCTATTAAAGACAAAGATGCTAAGACCCAGAGAAGAGAAGGACATATGTCTAACATCTCAGGTCTGTCTTTCCCTACAGCTCTTTCTAACCAGGTGACATGGACAAACTGTCCAATCCCTGCGCCTGCTGTAAACAAGACAGAGCAGAACCACACAGAACAACGTTATGCCCCATGAACAACTGACGCAGCCCTTCTTGATGCTGATTTATGAATGGCAACCAGAATCATCGTTCTGATCACAACACAGAAACAGCAGGAGCGGACTTCCCCGGTGGAGCACTGGAGAAAAATCCTCCTGCCAATGCAGGGGTCAGGGGTTCGATCCCTGATCGGGGACGATTCCACATGCCGGAGCAACTAAGCCCGTGAGCCACAACCACTGAGCTTGCATGCTGCAGCGACTGAAGCTTACCTAGAGCCCGTGGTCTGCAGTAAGAGATGCCGCTGCAGTGCGAGGGGCCGCCGCAGAGAAGCCCACACACCACAACGAAGAGGAGCCCCCTCATCGTAAGTAGGGAAAGCCCACACAAAACGATGACGACCCAGAGCAATCAGTCAATCAGCAAACAAGTCAATGTGGGCTGGGGGGGACAGGAGGAGCTAGAAGGGTCTGAACATTAGGTTTCTGGAAAAGTGCCCACTGTCCTGTATAATGGCAAATCTTCTGATCTCTAGATCTCAGTAATGCAGAGGTTTCCTAGGCACTATGTTAAAAAGAAAAAGGATAAATGCTTTTTCCCTTCATTTGAGCATCCAAGGTTCCCTTTGTATTTCACCTGGCAGGAGTGCCCAGTCTTATCTTGACAGGAAGCCCCTGACAGTGGGGGCCCCTTCCTGCAGCTGGTCACCGCCCCAGTGGTTAAAGCCAGCGGGTCTAAGAGAACCAAAGCTAGCAAACCTCGCTGTCCTTATTCCACGAGAAGCACACAGCTATCCGGTGGGTCTAGAGAGCGGGGAACTGGTCACCCTCCCGGTTCAGCCCCGCGGGGCGCTCCTGCTCAGTCAGGGTCTGCCTGCCTGCGGGGGGCCAGGGCCTTCTGGGCGACCCCTTCCTAACACAATAACCGAAGTCGGGAACACTGCACGGCGGCCCTGTGACTGTCCTGTTCTTCCAGAGATAAGAGTGGAGAGGATAAGCAACCCCTTCCGGCAAGCGGACTGAGGTCAGCCTTTCCATTCAGTTTCTGTCAGGGACAAAGCAAACACTCTGATCTTTCCATTAGATCTGCACTCAGGGGGGAAAGATGATGCTGTTCGTTGGACTCCAGGTATATGCTGCTTCATCAGATGTGTGTGTGTGTGTGTGTGTGTGTGTGTGTGTACACACAGACATTTACAACATCTAACAGGTGTCATTTACCACAAGAATGACACAGTCAGAAAAAGAGGAACATATATATATACCTACTACATCACTGATTTTTAAAAAGTGGAGCCCCAAGCAGATGAAATAGACCAGAGTGAGGGCACTCTGGTTACAAACGTTCAGGTGGGCACTCCAGGCCTCGGCTTGCTCCCCTGCGCACGCCTCCTGATTATTCCAGTCTTTTCCTTCTTCCAACCTCATGGAAACCCTAGACACCTTGAGAATACAACAATGAAAATCCTGTCTTTGATCTTTAGACAGAAGTGTCAAACATTCCTCTGCTACCCTCCTCATGAAGGACGAGCCTCTCTCTACACACGGGAGATCAAGCGTGAAGTCCGGGCCACAGAAAGGCATCGAGCCACCGGCTGAGAGCTGCCGCTGCGAGTGAGCCTTCTGTGGGGTCGTTTCCCAACAAGAACAGGCCTGACAGCTTGGCAGGAGGACCCAGGAGAGGCGCCACTGAGGCAACTCTGCTCCTGTAACGGCACAGCCTAGGCAGCCACCATGGAGACGGGAGGATCATCCCCCCAGGAAAGCAGCCCCATCCAAACACAAAGAATCCCAAGCTCAAAGGCTGCGGGTCATCCGGGCTCCTTACCGTGTGAGGCTGCGTCTGTCCCCAACACATTCCACTCCGCTGGCAGCTTCAGGTGCCTGAAGGCCAGAGCGACTTTCTCATCGAGGGAGTTCACGTCCGTGGACGGGGGTCCTGAGCGATCCAGGAAACGGGTGAAGTTCAGGGCCTGCTGGTTGCCGGCGCTGGTAGCCAGGAACTGGGCTGCATCATAAGCCTCGTCCTGGATGAACCGGAAGTCCTCTTCCGCCACCACGAGCACGGGCAGGCCCTCTTTGGAAGCGCAGAGCAGCACCTTCACTGTCTCGCAGCAGTCATGACCTAAGGAGGCACAGGCAGCAGGGAGACAGATCAGAGCCCTCCTCCTGAAAGACGGGGTGGCGGCGGGAATCGCAGCTCTTCTTGCGTGACATGCACGCTCCCCATCCTGAAAGGAACCCACTCCTTCCCCCAAGCTCTGACGGCAATCTCCCACACTTCACAAAACTCCATCTCTAAATCATTTTTCACAAGTGCTATTTGCAAATATCAACTGGTTCCCCTGTTGCTGTTCAGTCGATCAGTCATGTCTGATTGTCTGCGACCCCATGGACTGTAGCTCACCAGGCTTCTCTCTCCATGAGATTTCTCCAGGCAAGAATACTGGAGTGAGTGGCCATTACCTTCTCCAGGGGATCTTCCCGACCCAGAGACTGAATCCGCATCTCCTTGTCTCCTGCACTGGCAGGCAGGTGCTTTACTGCTGAGCCACCTGGGAAGCCCCAGTTCGCCTACAACAGATTAATTTTGTATTCCAGTTGCCACCATGCTGGCAGCATAATGTTTGGCACTAACAGTCTCTGAAAACCTCAATATACACTAATCTATTCAACTTGAACAAATTAAAGAATGAAAGCTCAAGGACCTTGCAATGAGGCCTAGTGTCCAGTGGGAAGGCTCCTGAGCCACCCTGGATCTGGAAACCCAGCAGGGAAAAAGTCACTTCCACGGGTTACCCGGCAGGAACTAGATTGAGGCCCTAGCACCCCACGGACAGAGCCTGGCAGGGCACGGTCCATAAGATGGCAAAGAGTCAGACGCGACTGAAGCGATTGAGCAGGCACCAAGCACGCAACCTGATTTCACCTCACTGTTATGAAGCGATTCAAGGCAGAGAAAATGACTTTTGCTCTGAGATGCCCATTCTTTCCTGTAATGCAAAGAGAACTTCAAAGAAATTGCCCGGTTTGCACAGGGATGATGCAATGCCGGGGCCAGAGACCACGGTGCCCACTGCCCAGAGGGGCAGAGAATGCATGAGCTCTGACATCAGGCAGCAAGCTACCCACCACCCTATGGAGCTCCACTGGTGTCTAGACCAGGAAGGTGTGAGCACTATTCCCGCAGGGAGGCATTCCTGGAAAATCAGATCTCCCTGGGGTTTTCAGCAATGTTATTCATTTCCAAGATGCGGAATGTATTCATCAAAACACACTTTTCTTCCACCTTCAGGCACTGATCTCAGCTCGTTGGAACTATGCTCCTAACATCATCATTTCTTCCATAAATATCTTTCTGATGAGAAAAAAAAACTGGAGTTGGTGTTTCTGAGTGACCTGTGCCCCCTGGCGGGCTGCCTGAGGAACTGCAGGCACCTGAGGGCCAGGCTCCCAGAGACCACCCACACGCAGAGCCCATCCTGGCTTCTGGATGAGCTGGAGGGTCCCTGAGTGCCACTCCCCAGACCACAGGCGCAGCCAACAGAGGTTTCCCACCCAGCAGAGCAAACTAAGCTTTCTGCTGTCTTTGAAAGAGAAAACAATCATTTCCCCCGCCATGTGACCAACGAGAGAAGTAAATTAATATTCTGCAGACTTCCCCCGACCCCCAGGGTGTGTGTTAGTCGCTTAGTCGTGTTCGAATCTTTGTGACCCCGTGAACTGCAGCCCATCAGGCCCCTCTGTCCATGGGATTCTCCAAGCAAGAACACTAGAGAGGGTTGCCATTCCCTTCTCCAGGGGATCGTCCCAAGCCAGGGATGGAACCTGGGTCTCCTGGCATTGCAGGCAGATTCTTCACCATCTGAGCCCCCAGGAAGTCCCTTTCCCCCCAGGAGCCTCTTTAAAGGCTTTCCTTTGTGACGAAAAGTCTCTCACTGGTGTGTAATTTAAGGATGGGAACAAGTACCTATGACACACCAGGCATCTGATGTGTCATTTTCTCAACACAACAAATTTATAAGGTGTGTACTGTCCTCATGTTACAGATAAGAAAACTGAGATTTCTAGAGATAAACCGCCCAGATTCACACAACCATGAAGCAGAACCTATCGGGTCCGATGCTAAACATCACGGTGTGAGAGTTCTGTAAAGCGTCGCTTTTGAATAAAGTAACAGTGACAGTTATGTCCCGTCTGCAAGGAGCCTGCCTGATACCTGGAATGACAGGCCAGGACGGCTACTAAAGCCAGAGGGAGAGGCTCACGAACCCCGGAAATCAGTCTCCATACAAATGCATAACTCCACCAGTTGCTCCCACTGCCTTCCCCGCTGAATTCCTTCTGGAGAGGCTGTGAGAATCAAGCATCCTCTGCCCGCGTGGGCGTGGCTGCGTAGGTATACTCAGGTATGCATTTTGATTCAAATACGCTGAATTTATACATCTATTACACAAAGTGAAATTAGGGGGAAAAAATATTCATCTTTCTTTGAAGGGCAGCCACACAATTATATAAGACAACTTCAGCAGGAACAAATCAGCTGGTTCAGGTAGTTAAGGTTCAGATGGTTTTCCTGGCAGGAAATACTTTGAAACTGTTCTGTCACATTTAACAACTAACATCTGGGGGGTTCCCTGGCGGGCCAGTGGTTAGGACGCGGTGCTTTCACTGCTCAGGACCAGGCTCAATCCCTAGTCAGAGGGGAAAAAATTACTAATATCTATCTGGACGTCTACCAAGCTCAGGACACTGAGTAGAAAGCCAAACACATACACATCCACACACATACCCACCCCTACCCCCTGCCCCCAGCAGCGGCAGCTAATCACAGGGATCTAAGCCCTCCAGGTTTAAAGAAAGACAAACCATGCCATTCAAGGGAGTGGACCAGTGCATTTCACAAGGTCACACGGGGGTGAAAGGTGCCAGCTAAGGACCTCCCCCACCACCCCACCCCTGCATTTGTCTTTACTGAATTTGTTATACTGTTACTTCTGCAGCTAAGGACCTCTCCCACCACCACCCCACCCCCCTCATTTGTAAAGTCTTTACTGAATCTGTTACACTGTTACTTCTGCTGCTTCTGTTTTGGGCTTTTTGGCTGTGAGGCACGTGGGATCTAAACTCACTGAGTAGGGATCTCCCTGTATTAGAAGGTGAAGTCTTAAACACTGGACTTTTCTGATAGGGGTCCTGCTCCCAACTCCCCAACCCGAGGTTCTTCATTGCAACCCTCAGCACTCAAGATGCTCGGTCGGGCACATCCTTCCTTCCTACCTCTATCACTAATAATACTGAGAGTAATTATCTCTATCACTAATAGTCTCTGTTCCAGGCACCATTCCCAGTGCTTTCCAAATAATAGCTGGTTTAACCCTCATCACAACCTTAAGCGGTGGTACTACTACTACAATTCCCGTTTGTCAGATGAGGAAATCAAGGCACAAAAAGGTTGAATATCTGCTCCAAAGTTCTAAAGCTCCTAGAATCATAATCTGAACCCAAGTTTCCTTGCTCTCACGTCTGTCCCTACACCTACACGGAGACAAGGAGGCTTAAAGAGGAAACGGTGCTACCATGGAAGAACCAGTGGGAAAGTATGGAAAACTCCATGTTCAAATCCTGGCTATGAGACTCCTCCTAAGTTGCCTGACCTCAGACCATCTCTGCTTCTCCAGGCCTCACGTACAGCGTGAGGGGGCAGCCCCTACAGGCGCTAGGTGCCTCCAGCTGTACGAGTCTGTGGGTTTCACCAGGCAGAAGGCGGGAAGAGAGAAACTCAGGTTCCAGGAGTAGGAAACGGTTTCAAAAATGTAAAAATGGAAGCAGAGTCCAAAGGATGCAACAGTTACTGTAAGAGACAGCGTCAGTAAGATGACTAATCACGCTACTTCTAGAGGCTTTGTGTGGGGACAGACCCAGGCTCAAACCCAGTTTCTTACTTCCCAGACTGTGTGGCCTGAGGTAAGTGATAGCTCGCTAACACTTTTAAATCTAGAAAGTACCCTCATCTTCAAAGTGAAGGCCTAAAGTTTAGAAGACTCCTCTCAAATTCTTTAATACTTATCATCCCAAACAACATACCACAGCCTCATTTCAATACCAAATTAGACGGACGATAGCTATTTCAGTCAGAATACCTATAGCTGACCCTTTAACAAGACAGGCTTGAACTGCATGGGCACACTGACAACGTGGACTTTTCCCCACTATATGTGCTACTATATTTACGACCCACGGTTGGCTGATGGAACCACAGACACAGAGGGTGGATGAAAGGACCAGAGCGCCTGCGGATCCTGAGGTCTGTGGGGCTCCTGGAACCCTGCGCCCTGCAGATACTGAGAGGCGACTGGACCTGAACAATGTGATGGGTCTCCCTCACGAATCTCAGCAGTAGTGACAGCGTTTCCTGTTTATGCAGAGCTTCCCAGGGGGCTCACATTTAGCCCTTCAGGGCTATTTTTCTTTTAAAAGGGAACTGTCGTGTGTGTGTGTGTGCGCGCGTGCACATATATGTATACATACATGTAACACTCACATAGGCTGTATATAAACATATACACATAGGCTGTACGTACATATATATGCTTCCCTGGTGGCTCAGCAGTAAAAGGATCCACCTGCCAATGTAGGAGATGTGGGTTTGATCCCTGGGTTGGGAAGATCCCCTGGAGAAGGAAATGGCAACCCACTGCAGTATTCTCGCCTGGGAAATCCCGTCAACAGAGGAGCCTGGCAGGGCAGGGGTCACAACAGAGTTGGACAAGACTCGGTGTCTAGAGAACAGCAAAGCTCATCTTAAAGCTCCTGACAGTCCTTCGAGGTAACTGAATGTCAACAGAAGCTAAAATTTGAGGTTTCACAACTCAACGATGAGAACGTGAGTAACGTGGGATCCAAATTGAATTCTACCTTCAAAACTTAAACACACTCTTAGCAGAGATCTTACACTAACCTAACCTACAGTAATAACAGCCACTGCCCCACCCATCTTTCTTACCCATCTGTTCCCCAAGCCTATATCTTGGTGCTGGGCCACCTGGGAGCCAGGCGTCACACCGTCACTACGGTAAACATCAGCACTGCTCTGTGAAGTCACCTCCTGTATATACAGGGGCCAGGCCACCGTCCAGACCTTCAACTTCATCTCACACTCCCCTGCACAGGCACATGCATGCGCGTGCGCACGCGCACACTCTCTCTCACAGCCAAAGGCCATGGTGAAGCAATACCCACGTAACCCAAACTGGAAAGTGCTGGACTAATGTATCTGCACAGAAATCTAAAACTGCTAAAATGACTGTTTACTTGGCTAATAGGGTGGGGACAACAAAGGGGGCAGAAATAGAAGGTTTAGGGTGTGTTTGTGTGTGTGTGCGCACGCACACGTGCGTGGTTTAAGGGGGTGTATGTGCCTGTGCGTGCGCACGTGCATGGCTTAAGGGTATATGTGTGTGTATGGTTTAAGGGTGTGTGTGTGCGTGCATGCATGTGGTTTAAGGGTGTGTGTGTGTATGTGTGTGTGTGTGTGTGCACGCGCATGCCTAATTCTCTCTGCAGCTTTAGCTGTCAGAAGGCGCATGAGCACACCATGGTCTGATCTGTTTACGTGGAACTAAAACAAAATCGTGTCCCAGAGGCGGCGGAACGTGAGCAAAGGCCATGAGGCAGACATTCAGACGAAGAGATCCAACCATGTGCCCGATGTTCTCCCTTCAGACATGAACTCACAATCTGAAGAAGAAACTCTGAATCATGCTAAGTACAATGTGTTTCGTATGATGATAGGAATCTGTTTCGTGCGATTATAGGCTCCGAGGGTTAAAAGAAGACTGGAGAGCTGGGGGTCTTGGCACAGTCTTTGTTAACCTTCCAGTCAGCTGACAGCGTTACTACTGAGCACGAACCAAGGGCCTCCCCTACGTCTGGAAAACCACCCTGCAAGGCTGACAAGGCTACCCTCTCACATCATGTTTTCTATTAGGCTCAAGTGGTTCACAGAATTGGTTTTTAATCCCTAGGACCTTTCAGATAAAGCATATATATATTAAAAAATTTTTTTTCAAAAGCAAAAGTTATATGATAATATGGACCCATTAATAAAACTTAAATCACTGCATCTGCCCACATAAAATACCTTACTACCACACATTAGCTCTAAAGACTCAACTATTTTCAGGGGCCATTAACTTAGGACTGCCTTTGTACACACAAAATACAAGGTATTAACAAGGTCTACATCTTCATGGCAAAAGAAGGGATGGGCTGGGAAACCATATCCAATTTGACATAATGACCACAATTTAACTCCTTTTTACATGAAAACAGAAGCTACAGGATAAAGAAGAGTAATAAGGTTTTCAGCTAGTTCCACGGCGTTTTTCCTTCCACTCAAGTTCCTGGTAACTGAGAGAGGAAAGAAAAATCACAAGTCCTTTTAAAGAGGTGGGAAGTACTGGAAATTCTACTGAGACCCTTCTGAGGGAAAGACCTCCAAATTGAGAGAGGAGAAGGAGAGAGACAGACTGTTAAAGAAACAAGGTCTGAACCTCAATTCCATTTTTTTTTACATGACTTCTGAATATAATGCACAGTCAGGTCTGATAAGTTTTACATCAGAAGTATGGAGTAAATCATGGGCTGGGAGAGGTCTGACCATTACTGAGTGAATTCTAAGAGGTCCAACTCTCACATCCATACATGACTACTGGAAAAACTACAGCTTTGACTAGAGGGACCTTTGTCAGCAAAGTAATGTCTCTGCTTTTTAATATGCTGTCTACGTTGGTCATATCTTTTCTACAAAGGAGCAAGCATCTTTTAATTTCATAGCTGCAGTCACCTTTGGAGCCCAAGAAATAAAACCTGTCAATGTTTCCATTGTTTCCCCATCTATTTGCCATGAAGTGATGGGAACAGATGCCATGATAGTCATTTTTTGAATGTTGAGTTTTAAGCCAGCTTTTTCACTCTCCTTAAAATGCTCCTATTCAGGTGACTCAAGGCAAACAGATCTCTATTACTGTACCAAGAGCTTCCACATAAGCCCAACACAGCTTCTGAGCTAAACGCTGCCTCTGACACACTGGAGAACTGAAAATATAAAGGGGGAAGAATGAAGAAAAAACAACATACAACCAGGAGCACCTGGGCGGGAAACAAAAATTTAACTGCTCATGGTCCTCTTAAAAGCATCTAATCCTTTTTTTTGAGCTCAGAGGTCAGGAGATGTTGTGTTCCTGAGGTCACCGAGCTTTTCCGCAGGCTCCTTATCACTGTATGAAGCACCTGTATCCATGGCAACGAAATGGCGCTACAGATAAACAAAAGTGCTTAAGCATGACCCAACAATTACTTCATTTCCTATTAGGCTAAAAGTGGCACACATCCCATCCGGGCCTTCTCTTTTAAGGATGAAACAATCAGGACTTTGTTTTGCCCACGCACCAACAAAAGGGAACCCTGGAAGTGCTTGCTGGGCCAGCCAAGCCCAGATCCCCTCAGTCGTTTCCTATGACAAAGACTGCATTCGCAGTCAGTGGTGGAAAAGACAAAAAGAGTACACTTTACTACTTCAGTTTGGCAAAGTATTTGAAATTTTGGTGTCTTTTTCTTCCCTCTAGAGTGGCTACACAGTTAAAGGAAATTTTTGATCTTCAGACCCACACTCTAACAGGAGAGAGGACTATTTGCTAAAGTATACCTACCTACTGCTAGTTTTCAGTGGTCTAATGGTAGATGTACAAATTTGCATAAAGGTACCAAAGATCTCTGTATGTGTGTAGAGAAGCATTTAAGGAGAGGGGGAGAAACAGCAGGCACAGGAATCACGTACATTTGGGGGAGAAAGGGCTGAACTGACACTAAAAATCTGATGAGCTATAATACAGCTTATTACTCCAAGGCACTATGCTCAATCTTTTAGTCACCGACATCTCCCAAGCAGCTTTTCCAAACATTTCTGTTTGACATCCCCATCCCATGAAATTTCAATACTACAGACATCCCATACATTAGTATGTTATATCTGGGCTTTATATGTGAAGAGTGAGATCAGGGAAGTGGGCTCTCTCCTGGTGGCTCAGTGGTAAAGAATCTGCCTGATGCAGGAGATGTGGGTTCCATCTGGTCCAGGAGACCCCACATGCACCAGAGCAACTGAGCCTGTGTGCCCCAGCTGCTGAGTCTGACTCCACAACAAGAGTAGTCCTGCTCACCGCAACTAGAGAGAGTCTTCGTAGCAACAAAGACCCAGCACAGCCAAAAATAAATAAATAAGCAAACAAAGTTATTATTATTTTTTTGTTTGGAAAAAGAGTTTTAAAAAAAAATTTTTTTTAAACCACCTAAGAACCAATTCTCACCCCTTTGGAAGGATACTGGCCCCACTGTGACACGTGAACTCCATCCCAGTGCTGTGTCCATAGCTCAAGAGGGTGCAGCGTCCACACAGGCATTTTACCTGGATACCAGAGAGCACACAGCTTCCTTCACCTGGTCCTTCTCAAAAGTAGCCATGTACACTGATTAGCATTGGACAGTAACTTAAGTCTTTTAAAATATAAAATCATGTCTGTCTAGAGACAGCCTTGCAGTAGGAGTATTTTAGGATAGGGAGACTTAGAGTCCAGTGAAAAAGTAACTGATTACTTTGTCAGCGAGCAAGGGCATCTCTGATTGGGCCAGTTAAAAGCCTAGAGCTTCTTCTCAAGTGTTATTTGATTTGGAAACCTCTGGACATCTACTGCTGGAAACAGAGCCTTGGTTCACAGGAGCTGAGCGACAAGGTGGTTTCGCTGCAGGCTACCTGTTGAGACCTCGGCTGTAAGCAAAGATTTTTAATTACGCCCCCAAGGACTTCTGATCATGGTTGATGTACTTTTTTCCTTCCTTTCAATAACAAATCTGCTTTATATAGTGCCTTCCCCTTGATAAGTGAGAAAGAAAGGAAAGATACCAAAGAACTGAGTCAAATTCTGGGTCAAGGAATGTTTGCTATAACAACCTTTGCTGTGAATTCTAAAAGTAAATGACAGACATGCAGGGCGATGCTAGGATTTCGTGTTATGACAGATTCTGCACCAAAGCCCTTCACAAGGCTTCACCCACTGAATGCCCTGCCTCAATTTCCATCCTGCAGTTACTGCCTGCGTGGTTTATCTTCACATTTAATTAATATTAGTGCGCACAGGACAGCACCTCACACCCCCCAGGATTACCTTCAGCGGGCACTCAGGTTTCTTTCTATTACCTACTCATCCTACAGCCTTTGAGAGAAAACACCTGGACCTCAGCCCACAAGGAGAATCACTGTTTTGTTGAAATGGGATTTGGGGTTGGATTTGGTTTATATGAAGAGAAAAGAATCGAGGTATTTTATTTTTATTTATTACAAAGGCAACGCCTTTTGTCTTTAGACGTATGTTTCACAGCAAATTATATTCTTAAACTAATCAATTTCATAGGTATTTTGAATGTAGTATTATACTATAAAAACTTTTTTTGGTCTAGTGTTAATTAGCACAAAGACAGCTTTACTTTCAAAAGAGAGGATAGGCTCCAATTAACTGTCCCAAGATGCTACTAATCTTAACCTAATTTCATTTTTTAAAAAGTGGAGACTGTATCATGTCTACAGCCTGTCTATGGTGATAAGGCAAGAAAATGCCTTAACAATTTCTTTATAGCTAAACATACATATACAATTCACTGTTAATTTTATCATCAGAAAAGCCAAAAAGTGAGAAAATATGAAAGAAACGGGGCGGGGGGAGATGTGTATAAGAGACAGCATTTAAGGAGAGGGGGAGAAACAGCAGGCACAGGAATCACGTACATTTGGGGGAGAAAGGGCTGAACTGACACTAAAAATCTGATGAGCTATAATACAGCTTATTACTCCAAGGNAAAGAAACGGGGCGGGGGGGGGGGCACGATGGACTGTAATCTCAATATCTGGAGTCAGAGAGGTTTTTTTTCAGGGACTATCAAAAAATGTCTCATTTCCTTACCCACCAAAATCATAAAAGGTCACAGATGACTAAACATCAAGGAGTAGCTGTCTTAGGAAGGTCAATCAATCATCTCGTTTTCATGAAAACTAAAATATTACACAACACTGACAGTGAAGCACACAGAGGACTCCAAGAAAAATCAGAGCCAGCAATCTGGATGCAGCCTGACATTTGCAGACACAAAGCTCTTTTTCTTCCATGGTCGGCCGGACGACTAGGACCCGAGGAGTGAGCCCCACACGGCAGCAGGGGCGGGGGCGGGGACATCGCCCCAACAGCGCTGCTGCAGACGGACAGACAGCCCGGCGCGGCCCCCTCTACCCAGGGCGCACATGGCGGGAGCGGACTCCTCGCGGGGAATCGTGACTAATCTGATGCCGCGCTCCGCACAGAGTCTGAGCCCATCAACAGGACACACAGAAATCATCAGGTGCGGCTCTGGGCAGAAAGCACAGGCTCCTGCCCCCAGACAAGCAGCAACTCAGGAAGCCCGAGAGTCCTCTGGCAGTTTCCCAAAGAAAGGGGTGGGAGGCGTTGTGTGTGTGTGTGTGTCTGTGAACACACGTTATGTAGAACCTTTCTAGCAGAGCAGTTTCTGAGAGCCAGGATGAGCTTCAACATGGTAGAAACCCGGTCCCATCAAGTGGGAGGAATTCACAGATACACCAGAGACTGCGACAGACACAAATCCATGCCCTGGTGAAGCTGACACTCCAGCAGAGGCAAGCAGAAAATAAACGTATAAATGAGTTGGAAGTTGATCAGTGCAGGGCAGAAAAGTAAAGTGTGGAAAGGGACCAGGGAGTGTGTAGAGAAGGCAGGTTTATATATATATATATATAAAGGAGAGGCTAGACTTTTATAAAACAGACAGGGAAGGCCTCATTTCATTCAGAAGGTGATCATCTGAGCAAAGGCCTCAAGGAAAATAAGGAACAAGTCAAAGAAATGCCCCAAGGCAGATTTAAGGCCATTTACTTCTACATGGAAATATTAACTCTGTACTATAAACAAGAAATTCAAAACTAGCTTATTAACCCCCAAATCTGCCCCTCTCTCCCCTCTCCTCCACAACAGTTCCTGAACCAATCTGGACAACAGCAGCTGAGAAAGACAAGAGAAGAGGAGAATCACACGCCTGACGGCCAGAGCACTGAGATCACTCAGACGTCTTTCCTGCCTCAGTAGCCAACAGAGGCCCTCCTTCACCAAGGGAGGCTCACTGGAGCCCTGCACACACATCAAAGGCTCCGGGGCGCCTCGCTCTTCATGCGGCCTGCTCGTTCAATGGCGTCTTTCAAGGGCTCGAATCCTTTGTCACCTCTGCTGTGATTAAGGGCCTCACGCAGCAGCCTGACTGAATCAGGCGGCCTGCAGAATATGCAGGCCAGCTGGGAGCAGAGGGGACAGGGATGGTACCAGGTAAGATCATAACTTGAGGGGAGGAGAGCTGCTTAGTGGCGAACTAGGAGAGGTCAGGCACTGGGATCCCAAGCCCCAAGCAAAGGGGTCAGGAAGGTACTGAGGATTCGGATCAAATTAGGGAGAAAGAGCAGAATACAACATCCATTCTGGCGGGCTGGAGCCAGCAGAACGAGGGCACCCAGAGTCAAGTGGTATAAAAGGCCAGCCAGCGATGTGTGGGGCTGGGAAAGAAGGGGTCCTGAGACCTATTACAGAAGTGGTAGCCCAAAGGCAAGAGGGGGAATGGAAACTGAAGTCAAAAAAGTAGGCTGGGGACAGTATACAAGGATCTGGTAAGAACTGTGAGCTCTTGGCTGTCATACGATACCATGGACTTATGAACCGAAGACAGTAACTGCTTGCAGCCCACGCTAACTTAAGCACCTTCACACTGAAGTATCAGGGCCGCCGGGCACAGCCCTCTGCACCAAGAGGCCGGGCCCCGCGGTGGCCGAGGGCAGCATCCAGGACACAGGGCGCTGTCCTGACAGCTGTCCCTCCTCTGGGTCAGTCGCTCAGCCGTGTCCCACTCTTCGCAACACCAGGGACTGTAGCCTGCCGGGCTCCTCTGTCCATGGGGATTCTCCAGGCAAGAATGCTGGAGTGGGTTGCCATGCCCTTCTCCAGGGGATCTTCCCAACGTAGGGATCGAACCTGGGTCTCTTGCACTGCAGGGTATTCTTTACCGTCTGAGCCACCAGGGAAGCCCATCCTCCTGGTATCTGCTTGCAGGCTTTCTTACTATCTATCTTATCTACCTATACATACACATACACACACACACACACACACACACACACATCCACAAACACACAAACTGCTACAGTACTTCTAAATCAGGAGGAAAAGCAAGTTTATAAATTATCCTCATTCTTTTCCTAATAAGAGAGCAGTCAGGGACTGATGGATTCTGTTAATACCCATCTGAGGGGCTGTTTCTCACTGCCACGCACACAGAAGACGTGTCCAGCAGGGGTGACACTGGATGGCTCAGCAGGTAGCAAGGTCTCAGATCAGACCCTCTGACATGATGCCCATCACAGGAACAAGACAACTGGAGCTTTATGTTACAAAGGAAGGTACATAACACTCTTTAGGGGAAAGAAAAAACAATCAGCACCTCTCCTGAATGTCTTGCTCAATCTCCTGTCCCTAGTAGTTTGAGGAGAATATACATAGGGATTGCCGAAATCTTTAAATCCTGTATTTTCAAAATCACTTTTTGTCAAGTAGGAGGATAAATACAGGAGGATAAATGTCAGAATCTCAGTTTGTGAATGTGGTGTAACTTCCAGGATCTGGCAGGTATCAGAAGTAAAGTCAGTTTATGTAAAACGGCACAGCAGCCACCAAAACCTGGCAGTTTTTTACATGATCGGATTCAACAAAAGTGGAATTGATGTTACGTAAAAACACTGAGGACAGGAAAAGTTTCAGTAAGAACTAAATCCATTTTGTTCTCTGAAAGCAAATGGTTCAATGGTCAACACTTTTTATGGGTTCCCCCTAAATCTCCCCTCTTTTGCACTCAGATGAAATTTAACCAATTATTAACTTCGAAGCAAGGTTGAGGAAAGACAGAATAAGTTCATTTCCAAACACATATCAATATGCCTTTAGATGCCTGGGATCAGTCAAAAGCCATTTCTGGTGGAACTAGCAATGATATAATGACTTTGCAAAGGATTTTTAACAAGTAAACAGTTTCCTTTTAATTTCATTAAATGGATAAATGCAACAGTGATTAAGTATTCATTTCACCATGAACTATAATCTGTTAATTTGGGGGAACTTTGGTTTTTACAGTCTTTCCCTCACAGTTACGAAGGACTGTGTTAGTAATTGCATTTTACCTTTGCTTTTGCCGCAAGCAAGGTCAGAATTAAAACTGCAGGCATACCACAGTGGCCACATGAACTTTTATCTTTTAAATGCATTTTACTTTGCTTCAACATTCCAATAAATTAAAATTTTTGTTGATCTTAACGACTGTCTTCTAATTTATGACACCATCTTATTTCAATTATTTTTAGTTAGGCTCAGATTTTGTGCAACAAGCAAGAAATAAACAAAATGAAGTGTATTTAAAATAAAAATCCAACTGCAGTTTCATCACCCTGATTCATTCTTCCTATCACTCTAGGCTAGAACACAGAATAAATAAAGGCGGGTGAAGACTGCATTCAAATACTTACCAGGAGCAATGGTCTCCAGCGTATTAGAACTGACCTTCCGAGTACTTGTACAGTGGTGGAGGGTGGAACCCGAAAACACCAAGTAAAAAACTACATCATCTTCCACTTTGTCCTCTTCCGCGAGCAGTACAGTAACGACACAATCGCCCTAGGAAAGGGGAAGAGAGGGCAGGTTTGCATTAGTAAGGTTCTTTTGGGGAGCTGATTTTTACAAAACATCAAACTGAAAGGGAAATCAATGTATCAGACAAACTGCACCCATTCTAGCAAGTTTATACAATACAAAATGTGCCAGGAAGTGGTCTAGGTACTGAGGATACAAAACAATCTGTCTTCTTTCAGCTTACATTTTAGTGGAGGTAATGAGAAAAACAAGTAAACCAACAAGATAATGGGGTATTTACTTGGAAAAATTTTTTCAAAGAACATAAAACGGCTCCCTTAAAAAGCTCTGTAAAAATTCCAGGAAAATCTAAAAATAAGGCAGAGAGGATGGAGGAAGTATATTAAACAGCTACATCCTTATACTTCGAATGCCCCTTCACCTCTGTGTTCTGTTTGCGGCAATAACTCTCTGAACTCTACATCCCACGAATCCCTGCCAAGTCCACCCGTTCTCCAGTGAACACGGAGCGCCTCTCAAGAGCTGTCCTGGAAGCGGCAGAGTGCAAAGGACTTGGGCTCAAGACCAACCTGGGTTTAAACTCCATCTAAAAAGATTTTGCTTAAATCCTCTAAATCTCAGTTTCCTTGACTGTATAAATGGAGATAATACCTTCTCTTCTTACAGCTAATATGTGAGAACTCTTGAAACACATTCACCACTCAGCCTACGATAAGACTTTCAACCTGTGAGGGTGGGAGGGTTGCTTTTCCAACAATGTGTGTTTCCGGACCATCTGGAATTGCTCTTCTTCTTTATCCCACCCCTCCATCAAGCCATAAATCTAATCCGGTAACTCTTGCCTGTGACTCTGCAACTATTCAGAAGTTAAGACATCTTCATCCTTCATTTGCTGATAATCTTCTTCCTGGTAAGGAATCTGCCTGCAATGCAGGAGACCCAGGGTCGATCCCTAGGTTGGGAAGATTCCCTGGAGAAGGGAAGGACTACCCTCTCCAGTATTCTTGCCTGGAGAATCCCATGGACAGAGGAGCCTGGCGGGCTACAGTCCATGGGGCTGCCACTATCATTTTCAATAATCTTTTAACAACTTTTTTTTTTTTTGGCTACACCACGCAACATGCGGGATCTTAAGTTTCCCAACCAGGAACTGAACCCATGCCCCCTGCAGTGGAAGCTGAGTCCCAAACCACTGGACCGCCAGGGAATTCCCTCCTCCAGCAATTTTTATAGGTTAATCTTTTTTAACTGAGATCAATGGTTAAATTAAATTTATTCTATGAAATAGAGTCCTAGTTACCATTCTCCAAACAGTATATAATTTATGTGGTAACCATAAACAAAGGACTTTAAAGCACTGAGGTTTAGGCTGTGTACATCTTTAATGATGTGCAATGGAAAATCTAATTTAGAGAAAGTCAGGCCATTTTAACATTAAATAGGGGAGAGAATTCTCATTACTTACAGCATTTTTTTCTCTTTCTACTTTAGCAGTGATAAAGCCAATTAAAGAACCATGCCACTCTGTGGCCACAACTTAATGGCCAGCAGCAGAAGAGAGAAGCAGGCAGTGTTTCAGTAGATAATGAAAACCAAACATCTTAAAATCAAACTTGAGATCAAGGCTAGTAATAAGAATGCTCTGAATTCCAAGTAGTTCCCATAGCCCTAAGTGCCTCTCTCTAATTTTTTCCCCAGGGTTCTGTGCAGTGCCCTGTGTCCGATATGGGTTCCAGTCTGCTGTAAGAAGTCAGAATGAACGACAAATAAGCTGTAACTGACTAAGGCTGATGAACTGGAAAGTTCCCAAGCACCCTAACACAAGGACAGCACAGCCAGTGCAAGAGCACTGCCACTGACTTCAGGCACTGTGGAGAATGAGACTTTAGGGCTTGGAAGTCCCTGTTTCGGAAACGTTTTTGAAAAGTTTAGGCTGGTAAAATGTTTACTATCCTTTGGCAAAATAAACGACAACCAGAAAAAATGTCTGCAGCATACAGAGAAGAATCCATTTTTCAAGGTATTGAAATATCACTGTAACCTGAAAAAAAAAAGTTACTGCAAGTTCTAAAGTTTTATTTTTTAGAGCACAGGTCGGCAAAGTATGAGCCATGGGTCAAGTCTAGCACTCTTGCTTGTGTATGGCTCACAAGCTGGGAAAGGTTTTTACATTTTTAAGTCGTAGAAAAGAATAAATAAATATGTGTGTGTATACACACATACACAAGCGCGCGTGTTAAGTGCCAGGTTGCGTCAGTTGTATCCAACTCTTTGTGACCCCATGGACTATAGCCCACAGGATTCTCCAGGCAAGAATACTGGAGTAGGTAGCCATGCCTTCTTCCACGGGATTTCCCCAACCCAGGGATCGAACCTGTGTCCTGCAGGCAGATTCTTTACAGCTGAGCTACCAGGGAAGGGAAATATATACACATATATACAAATACATACATACATACACACACACACATATATATGTATATACATGGAAAAGTAAATGGCAACCCACTCCAGTACTCTTGCCTAGGAATTCCCATGGACAGAGGAGCCTGGTGGGCTATAGTCCACGGTGTTCCAAAAGAGTCGGACATGACTTAGTGATTAAACACACACACACACACACGCTTAGGCCTCGTAAGCCCCTATTTTGGAAACATTTTTGAAAAATTGAGGCTAGTAACCCTGAGTGTTCTCTGGAAGGAATGATGCTAAAGCTGAAACTCCAGTACTTTGGTCACCTCATGCGAAGAGTTGACTCATTGGAAAAGACTCTGATGCTGGGAGGGATTGGGGGCAGGAGGAGAAGGGGATGACAGAGGTTGAGATGGCTGGATGGCATCACTGATTAGATGGACATGAATCTGAGTGAACTCCGGGAGTTGGTGATGGACAGGGAGGCCTGGCGTGCTGCGATTTATGAGGTTGCAAAGAGTCGGTCACGACTGAGTGACTGAAGTGAACTGAACCAAAACTATCCTTTGGCATGATAAAACTACAACCAGTTAAAATATGTGCAGCATACAAAGAAGAATCAATTTTTCAAGGTATTGAAATATCACTGCTGATGCTGCTAAGTCGCTTCAGTCGTGTCAGACTCTGTGCAATCCCATAGACGGCAGCCCACCAGGCTCCCCGGTCCCTGGGATTCTCCAGTCAAGAACACTGGAGTGGGTTGCCATTTCCTTCTCCAATGAGTGAAAGTGAAGTTGCTCAGTTGTGTCCGACTCTTAGCAACCCCATGGACTGCAGCCCACCAGGCTCCTCCACCCATGGGATTTTCCAGGCAAGAGTACTGGAGTGGGTTGCCAATAACCTGGGAAAAAAAAATGTTACTGAAAGTTCTAAAGCTTCATTTTTTAGAGCACAGGTTGGCAATCTGTAAGCCATGGGCCAAGCCCAGCCCTCTGCTTGTTTGTGTGTGGCCCTTGTTGTGTGTGGCTCACAAGTATTAACACGGGAAAACTCTGACATTCAAACTTCGATATCCATAAATAGTTTTATTGGAACACACTCACTCATGTTATTTGTTTATACATTGTCTACGGCTACTTTTGCAATACAATGGGTCACCAAAGAGTTGACTTCAATTGTGTCTGACTCTGCGACCCTGTGGACTGTAGCCTGCCAAGCTCCTGTCATTGGGACTTTCCAGGCAGGAATACTGGAGTAGGTTGTCATTTCCTCCTCCAGGGAATCTTCATGACCCAAGGATTGAACCTGAGTCTCCTGCCTACATCTCCTGCATTGGCAGGCAGCATGTTTACCACTTGAGCTATCAAGGAAGCCCGCTGAAGAGCTGAGTTATTGCAAAAGAGATCACACAGTCTGAATGCCCAAATTGTTTACAATATGGACTTTTACAGGGAAAAAAGTGTTTTGTTTTTTCCACTTAGATATCTAACCTGAAATTCTAAGAATACATCTTTTTTCAATATCAAGAAGGTCCTCTCCACAAGAGCCCCAACATCTTGCCATGAGACTTTCTGTGCCCAAGACACTAGCGACACCTGGGGCCTTCTCTTAACTGCGGTCAGAAGGGATGGCTAATAAGCAGTTGGAATTCCTTTTAACAAAGCTTTCAGGATCAACCTCTTTTTTCATTCCCAAGACAAAAGTAAGTTTTAGATTGCTTTCATAGTTCTAATTCTTTTTTTTTAAACACTGAGTTTAGCTACCCACAGTTTTAAATAGAAGTGAACATAGAACCCTGCTGCTGCTGCTGCTAAGTCACTTCAGTCGTGTTAGACTCTGTGTGACCCCATAGACGGCAGCCCACCAGGCTCCCCCGTCCCTGGGATTCTCCAGGCAAGAACACTGGAGTGGGTTGCCATTTCCTTCTCCAATGCATGAAAGAGAAAAGTGAAAGTGAAGTCGCTCAGTCTGTCTGACTGTCAGCAACCCCATGGACTGCAGCCCACCAGGCTACTCCGTCCATTGGATTTTCCAGGCAAGAGTACTGGGGTGGGGTGCCATTGCCTTCCCCCACATAGAACCCTAATTCACCTCAAACTCACTTGTTCAGGTTCTGAAGGCACCTGGAATTAACGCATCTGTTCTTGCAGGAGTATTCTCGGCTCTCTGATAAAGCTGCTAGGAGCAAGCAATAAACATTTGGCTTCGCATTTCAGCCGCATGACTCCCGTTTTACTGCGGTAGTAACCAGACACTTAGAACTACTCAAGATGGCCTTAAAATAGGCGATTAAAAAATAAAAATGGAAAACAGGTCTAAGTAAGAAGCTCAGGTGAAATGGCCGCTTTGATCACACCTTCCCTGAGAGATCCCCAGGTAATGGATCTTGCTGCTCAGGGTAAGGGCAGGCCCCAGGGAATAGACAGGTCAATCAAGCCGGCTCCTGCCCAGTTAACATATCTGTTGTGTTTTTACCTATAACAGATGAACTTATTAACAAGGAAAACTTTCAAGACATTCTTGATCAAAATTTTACTTTGACCCAATACCAAGGAGAGAATGCATCTACATCTGCATCTCTCCAGTAATCTGAACTTAAAAACCATGGTGTATTATTACAAAAATAATTCCATGTTTTTTCATTCATGAGAAATGTATCCTTGAACCTGACCGTTTCTCCAGGGTCCTAACTAGTCTTGCTGACAGATGACACAGGAACTAACTGAAAGTGCCATTAGTTAGTGCCACCAGGCCTCATTTTGCAATTCACAGGTGATCCCCAATATATAAACACATTGTAATTCTAAATGCCACGGATCAATTACTTTCAGGGCTTTACATGGTAGCTATGGTCTCCGCTTCCCATCTTTAACTCATTTACATAGTAGATAAACTGTATTAATAGAACTAAAATCATCTTTATGTACCTATTAATAAGCAGAAAAAAATTTTTGTTTTCCACTTAGACTTCTATCCTGGAGTCCTAAGAACAGATTTTCTTTTCTTAGGATCAAGGATTCTCTCTCTGCATTAAACCTACCATCTTGCTGAGAAACTCTCCTTGCCCCAAGATACTAGTCATCATGTCTGGGGCCTTCCTCTAACTGGGACAAACTGAAATGGGGCAGAGAAGAGCAACTGAGGCATGGGAAGGAGCGACTCCCAGTGTGGGGACAAAGAAGGCCCTGGAAGCAGGCAGGTTGCCGGGTGGAGATGAGGGGGTGAGCGAGACAGAGTCCTGTGGGAGAAACGCTAAAAGAAGGGACAGGGCTGATCTCAAAGGTAGCAAGACACTGTCAGTCACAAGGTTCCTGAAGGTGGGCCCCTTCCGCAGCAAGATCACTGCGGTGGAATGCATGCTGGAGCTGGCCCGTAGAGGCCTGTGAGGGCGCATTATGTTTCCAAGAATCCCACAAGCCAGCTGTTAAACATGGCCATTATTAAAAGTATATGATATTTGCTTTCCTGAATGGAGAAAGTAACATCAACATATATACGCTATCATGTATAAAATGGATAGCCGGGAGAAGCGGCTTTATAACACTGGGAGCCGATCCTGGCACTGTGATGACACAGAGGAGCGGGATGGTAGGAGGCTCAAAGGGAGGGGATATGTGCGTCATTATGGCTGATTCACATTGCTGTAAGGTGGAAATCAAGACAACACTGTAAAAATTAAAAAACAAACAGAAAGACATGTAATTAAATGCCAGATGAAATGCAAAAAAAAAAGATATAAATATTAAAAAGAGATGTAACAAACATTCAAAACATCATGTTGTAATTCTTTTGCCACCTGAAGCAAGTGACACAAAAAAATGAAATGAACTGATATCACCTGTCTCCTGATCCTACCCACTGAGGACACAGCATCGTAGTGTTCCTCAACTGAGTCAGAAGAAAACATCACACAAAACCAAATTGCGAGGCTATTTAAAAAAAAAAAAGGTTGATCTGAACCTTTCAAAAATGTCACTGATGAAAGACTCAGATTATGGAGACTGAAAAGACTTTCCAACTAAACGCAGTACATGATCCTAGGCTGGAGCCTGAACAACACACTGCCATTAAGGACACGAAAGGGACATGTGTCCAGATTTAAATGAGGTTTACACACACTTAACACTGTACCAATGTTAGAACTGTCCTGATTTTCGTGACCGTGCTGTGATTTATATGAGCCCTGTTCTTAATAAACACACAGTGAAGCATTTGGGGTAAAGAAGCATGTCTACAGGTTACTCTCAAATGATTCGGGGGGTGGGGGGAGAATGATTAAGTAAATGAGGCAGAATGTTCACAGTTGGTGAGGCTGGGTTTAAGGCATATGGGATTTCTTTATACTATTCTTAAACCTTTACTGTAAACTTGAAATCATTTTAAAGTAAGTTTTCAAGAAACAATTTTTCAAATAATTTATATAGCCAGATATTCAAAAAGGTGCAAAATTAAGTTCCATTTCTGAGGCTGTTTAAATTTTTTTTTTAACATCTTGCACTAATCTTGGTCACTAATACCATTCTCCACTAAAAGGAGCCAAGGCTGCTGGAAGAAATGGCTGTTTCCAGGTTTAGGTCAAGGTTATGTACAAGATGAGCTTGGAACATCTTGTTTTGACAAAAAGTAAGGAAACGTCCTCCTCCCTCCCCCTAAAAAAGGACAGGGACATGCTGACATGATGCATGTCGACGTAGCTTCCTCTGGCCAAATCTGGGACAATTTTAGACCAAATTGTCAATTAAGAATAGTAATGAATTATAAACAATTAAAAAAAAAAAAGGAAGGAAGCCATGACTCTATACTAACAATAGACAAAGGGAGACAGGTGAACACCTATGTATAATGGAATGAGGAAGGCTGATGTTCAAAGTGGGAAGAATGTCAAAGTAATGAAATTATTTGCCATCATAATGGGAGAGATTGAGTCTGGCAAAAATCTTCACTGAGTACTCCATTTAGGGGGAAATTCTGATGAGGAACAAGCTATTTACATTGCCTTACGAGTGCCTCCCCCGCAGGCTGTCACGTTAAGTGGCAGCCTGGATGGGAGGGGAGCCTGGGGGAGATTAGATACACATACGTGGACTGCTGAGTCCCTTCACTGTTCACCTGAGACGATCACAAAACCGTTCATCAGCTGTAAGCTGTACTCCAATATGAAGTTTAAGGGGAAAAAAAGGAGAGGGATACTGTATTCTTCAAAATGGTTGATGCCATAGAAGATAACAGAGAGGCTGTGGGCTTGTTTCAGATAAGGAAGGCTAAGAGAGACAGGACAGCTAAAAGCAGTAATTACCTCTACTGTGATTTACAAGAGAAAAGCTCCTGCCTTAGGAAATGCATACTGAAGCATGTAAGGGGTAAAAATCCATCACACAGGGCACTTTAGCAAAAGACAGGAAAGGAAACACTGAGCGTGTACAGGTTTTTAGCTAGAGAGTACAAATGATAAATCAAATGGGGCAGAATGTTTGTGCGAGTTAATTACCCTGAGTGACTAGTATCTGGGTATTCTTTGCCCTGCCTTTTTTAAAAACAAAACAAAACAACTTTTTATGAATTGCAAATTATTTCCACACATAAGATTTTAAAAACAAAGATAAGGGGGAAATCGTTAATTCACAAAGATTTAAAGGACTCACGGACTAGGGATATGGCAAGTTCTATCAACACAGATGTGGACAAAGGTCTATACTGACAGCAAACTCTGTTTATAGAGTTCCCCTGGTGCTCCGGCCCAGGCTGAGAGTGTGGACCACCGCCCACCCCCACGCACACAAATGCCTCTCACCCAACAAGAAAGGGAAAATAATTAACACACCACAGAACCATTTTAGTCACTAAATTAGTTTTCTACAAACAATAAATACACGGGAGCCTGGGGACCAGAGAAAGGCACGTGGGCTCAGCACAACCATCTTCAACCATCTTCTGAGTGCCATTGCAGGTCAGAGGCAGAACCAGCTGCTTTGCAAACTCAACCAAGTATTTGCAAGGCAAGTATCTTTACCCTTCTTGGAGATGAGCAGAGCAGCCCAGAGTACTTTAACGTCTAAGAACAAAGCTAGGAAAGGCTAAAAGCTGGGATTCAAATCCAAGTAGGATTCCATAGTCTGTATTCTTTCCACGATTCTGACACCAAGGTTAATTCCAGAGACAGAAGTGGCAGAAAGGAGAGAAACGCAGAGGTAATTCTCAGAAGAAACACATGTTCATAGCAAGGGACGACATCCGAAAGTCTGCAGGTAGAAGGAAGAGGATGCTGAAAACAAGGGAGACAGAAGGGTCCGGAGGTGAAGTGAGAGTTCAGGCAGGAGACAAGCTGAAACAGGGCAAACTCAAACCCGGGCACACCGGCTGCGCAGCACCAAGGATGCGTGATAAGGCCGAAGAGCGTGTGTAAGTGTACACTCAGCACACCAGGGCTTCCCCAGTGCCCCGGCGGCAAGAGTCCACCCACAGTGCAGGTGCTACAGGAGATGCAGGCTCGATCCCCAAGTTGGGAAGATCCCCTGGAGGAGGGCATGGCAGCCCGCTCCATCATTCTTGCCTGGGGAATCCCATGGACAGGGAAGCCTGGTGGGCTGCAGTCAATGGGGTCACCAAGAGTCAGACAAGAATGCAGTGACTGTGCACGCATGCACGCACAGTCCACTATGCCGTATGTATGTCTCATCAGCATCTAAAGTTTATGGGAAGCAAAACTGTGTCTCAGAGGGCACTTCACACAGTGCCTATGGAGAAACAACAAGTTCCTGAGTAACTACATGAATGAACAAAGGGAGCAGGTATCACTTTACACAGAATATTAATGGCAAGCCAGAACATTCATATTTGAACCTGAGTGTAGGCAAGAAAAAGAAAGAAAAAACAGCTTTGAGTGGCATGTTTTGGGAGAAAATTGGATGTAGCAAGTGTTCTAGAAAGGTTTATCTCACAGAAGTATTCTAAGAAGGAAAAAGAGAACAGAGGCAAGGAAACCAGTCTGGGAAAACATTCCAAAAACACAGTGCAAGGAGGCAAAAGGCAGTTAAAACTACTTTGGCACCAAGATGACCTGAAAAGAAATAAATGTGAGAAAGGCATGTGGCTGAAAATAATTTGATGAAATATGACAGCTGACGGTGGGAGCTGGACAAATAGACACAGAGGAGGAGAACAGACATGAAGCAACACTAGGAGGAGAAAAGGGGTATCTCTCCAAGGAAAAATGGGAGGGGGCTGTGGGAATGATTTGTGAGAAAGAGGATGATAAGCTTTAAATGCCAAGTTTCATCTGCCAGCCGGAGGGGAAACTGCAGACATTCTACAGACAGGACGTGCTCAGCCACATCGGACTCTGCGACCCCGTGCACTGCAGCCCGCCAGGTTCCTCTGGCCAAGCAGGACAAGGCATCAGAAAAGGTCTGGGTTGGTGAGGCAGATCTGAGAGTCAACCGCACTAAGTTGAGAAGCCTTGCCAGCAATGAGGTCACCATGGTAACAGAGAGCCAAGGCCTAGACCCCAAGTTCCTGTAGAGGAGGGCAGGGAGGGAGAAACAGGCCGAGCAAGGAAAGGCCAGCCAGCGAAGAGACGACATGGAGGAACACAGCATCAGTGATGCTAAAAGAGGTGAGGACCAAAGGATTTGCAGCTTTAAAAGCAATGATGTTTAAGCAGTCTTCAGAACACACAGGGGAGGAGAGTTGGGAAGACAGGAAAGCAGCAAACTCAAGAACTGTTTCATTTTTCTCCAGCCTTAATTGGGTCTTTTCACAACATACTATTCCAGGCCCTCAACCCCAGAAACAAGACCCTTTGGACCCAACAGGAACTCAAACTCAAATGCCATCAAGGAAAAGAATGAGACTTACCGTATTTCTCTCTGTTTAATGGCAGCCACAATCGAGTCCTCTCTAGCCAAAAACTTAAAATACTGAGTTTTTTCATTTTGCATACTCCAGAGAGCTCACAACTAAAATATCACTTCCTAGATTTGTGATGCAGTTAATTTCCAACCATTAAAAATATTTCAAATTTCTCTTTACTTTTACCATTTTGTTAATAATAACCTCAATAACTACAGAAGTCTTTGTATTTTTTCCAAGTTCATATTACTCACAATCATTGATCTGTACTAATGAGGTAGAAAGCCAGACTGAACTAATGAAAGTTAAAGGACTTTCAGAGGACTTATTGCTATACTATAGGACCACTAACCATCAGTTATTGGGGTTATTTTTAAAATAGGAATATCTGAAATTTTAATGTTGATATGTAAATAAGCCTTAAAATACTTGAAAATATTTTATTACTTGAAACATTTCCTTGAGTGTGTTTTATTAGTTTGTAACATTTTACTGCTAGTATAAATTTTTATTCCAGTCCATCCATCAAGTAGATAAGTTAAACAGTTGAAAGCTATTTAACAGCCCAATATTAATGTGTTCGTTCCCTTCCCTTCTGCTCTGTTCCCATTACCAAAGCCTTAAGTTATTCGTCCATTGATGCTTAACAAGCACACAGTGCCTCTGTTTAATGCAGTTTGTCTCTGGTATCATCTGGTACTAGAATTATAAATACTTCCTGTCTACCAGGAGCCTAGACAGACATGATGCCTATGGACCGAAGGCCACCCGGTAAGTGCTATAATTAGCATAAACACAAGCGTCTCTAGGCACCCATACTCTGTCCTGAGGCGGGTATGAGGAACGCCTCCACAGGGAAATGGCTGCCTCGGAGTCTGCTCATGGCTCAGGATGGATCACCCAGGGAGGAAAGAGTCTTCTGAACGCTTAGCCATTTACAGTGGAGCTGGGGCTGGGCCCTCATCCAGCTCATCTCTGTACATGCAACATCTCTTCAGAAGGCCTGAGACACTGCAAGTGCTTAATGTCTGCTGGGCTGAACCAAAAACATGTCATCCTTTTTCAAAAACAAAATGTAAAACGCCACAAATTAAACCCAACACTAAGTCTGTCTTCCTTATCACTCACTTAACAGTGGTGGAGCATTTGGGGAGAACTCTACAGCATCTAGAGGCGAGATGGTTGCATGGCATCACCAACTCGATGCACATGAGTCTGAGCAAGCTCGGGCAGTGGGTGATGGACAGGGAAGCCTGGTGTGCTGCACTCCATGAAGCTGCAAAGAGTCGGACACGACTGAGCAACTGAACAACAACAGATGTTAGAAAATACTGTAACCATTTTATTTGACATTTGAGGCTAGTTTTTATTTCAACCAGGCTAGTCTTTTGCCAGATAAAGATACAGGTCAGTGAAATCCCTATAACCTGCTTTCATTTTTGATCGTATATCTATATTCCAGCCAAAAGGCATTCCCCTTCCCAATGTTAACATTAAACTATTAAATATTATTACTAATTATGGTCAAAATTCATATTGTCTTCCAGCTTCATAATTTTGCAACATTAAGATATACATAAATACTTAAAAAGATTTCAAGCACCACCGACATGGGCCGTTAAAATAAAACCAGTAGATGGCGCTCAATTTGTCTGTAGAGTGCTCCGTATGTACTGGTTTTAGGGACTACTCTCTCTGAACATGGAAGAATCTTGAAACGTCATCTGGAAAAGGAATCAAAATTACAAAAAGTTTGGAAATCATTTAATGTATGGACCCCATAATGGAAAGTGCTCCTTAAAAAGAAGTTTTTTACAATTCTAAGAGGATGAGCTTTCTGTTTCAATGTACAGCCCTGCCTCTCAGTCTATTCCTGTTAATAAGCAAAGCTAAATTCGTTGAAGGGTGTTGGCTGGCGGCTTTAAAAAACAGCCTCACCCTCTCACAAATGTTTCACAACTCTCTGGAACTGCTCGAGTAATTGGGTCAACACTTAAAGAGACAGTCCCCCTTTGCTAACAGGACCAGGTGTTTGGTTAAAATGCAGACACCATGAGGACTTTTTTAAAATTAATTCTTGACAGAACATCTCTCTTCCTTCTCTGCCCTCCCAGGAAGCAGAGGATTGAAGTTGGGGCATTCTATCACTAAACTCTGACAAACTGGGCTTGTGCCCATCCCACCCCCACACTTACCTGTGCCGCTACCTTGGCCATTCCTTGGTCAGGTCTTTTTTTTCCTCTAAAGGCATCTATGAAACTGGGCCTCCAGGCTTCCAGACTCACCCTCCAAACAGTACAAGGCAACAGGACAAATCTCCAAAATACAATCTGGTCAAGTTACTCTCCTGAGACTCACGGACGACCAACAGGATGACATCCTAACTCACGAGTGTGTCCCTTCAACTTGCAGGAAACAAGGTTCCCCTCAACACGGCCCTTGCTCCCCAGCCGCCTCTGCCTCCCAGAGCCCCTCCCGCTGTTAGTGGTGGTTTGGTTGCTCAGTGGTGTCCGACTCTCATGGTCCTATGGACTGGAGCCCCCCAGGCTCCTCTGTTCATGGGATTCTCTGGGCGAGAATACTGGGATGGGTTGCCATGCCCTTCTTCTCTACCCAGGGATCGAACCCGGGTCTCCAGAGTTGCAGGTGGATTCTTCACCGACAGCCCACCAGGGAGGCGCCACACAAACACTGCAAGCACACAACTCACGGACAGGAGAACACACCAGAGGCTGAAGCCTGACTCATATTACGTGTGCCTCACCACCTCAGCACACAGCTCCCTTCACCTGTCACGTCCTCCTCTCACTTGACCGGCGATGCCCAGGAGGGGAGGGCGTGAAACCAGCTCCGCCTTTCTTTGCTGAGGAGCCACCCGGTCTCCTTTCTCGGGTGAAAGGCCTGCTTGCTGATCTCGGACACTGTGCCTGCCTCCTGGCATGGAGTCCAAGGCCTCCAGTTCCTTTCCTGTCCGTGCAACTGGCAATGTCTCCATGAGGGGACCCAGTGAGTCCAGGGCGCCTGCTCAGATCTCACTCCCAGCCCACTCACTCCCCTCACTTTGTCAGCAAAGGAACGTCTCTGCTTTTTAATATGCTGTCTAGGTTTGTTGCTGGGAAGATCCCTGGAGAAGGGAACAGCTGCCAACTCCAGTACTCTGGCCTGGAGAATTCCATGGACAGAAGAGCCTGGAAGGCTACAGTCCATGGGGTTGCAAAGAATCAGACACAACTTTCACTTTCAACCACAGGTGTACATTATGTCCCCGCCCTCTTGAATCTCCCTCCCACCTCCTGCCCATGGCTGTCATTTTTAAAATCACATTTAGCCTTCACAGAAAACCTGTAATTCTGGCATTAACCTGCTGAATTTTACAGAGGAAGACTAAGGCTCCCACAGCCGATTAGTGTTAAAGCAGGAATTTTACCCCTATCTACTTCACACCTACAAGGAAGTTACATTTCTCGAACCGGGCTCTCCAAGTGCTGTCCCAGAACCAAAGCATCACCCAGAAGTTGATTAGAAATACATGTTTTCAGCCCTCCCCAAAATTAAAGAGCAACAAAAAATGAGGCCATTTAGGATTACCATTTTTTCCCTGAATATATATATTTTCCTGAAGTGTAGTTGACTGTTTCAAGGGCACAGCAAGGTGATTCAGCTATACATATGCACATACATTATTTCTTGATTATTTTCCCTTATAGGTTATTAAAGGATATTGATTATAGTTCCCCGTGCAACACAGTAAACCTTTATTGCTTACTGCCTATTCATTTTTTTAATTAGAAATCTAGCATTCTATTCATACTAAGTCAAACAAGTGCAGTCAGTGTGTCACAAACTTTTTAGCGAGGCAAAAATCCATTCTTAAGGGTTACCATTTTCATACCACCTGCATTTCTGCTGCCTGAGTTCTCCTCCACACACATAAACTACAGCAAGTAAGCGATCAAGAACTGAATTCTCCTTAATCAAAGTAGAAGTGAGGAATGCAGGAAGTGTGCAGAGAGGAATGCACAGTCATAAGGGGAAGTTAACATCACCCCAGGATTTTAACTAGCTGAAGATGATAACAGGAATGGCAGAAAATAAGTCCACAATCAGATCGATGGATCCCCCAGACCAAAAAGGGAATGTACCAGTGCCTGGGCTCAGTTCAGTTGCTCAGTCATGTCCGACTCTTTGCAACCCCATGGACTGCAGCACACTAGGCCTCTCTGTCCATCACAAACTCCCAGAGTTTACCCAAACTCATGTCCATTGAGTCGGTGATGCCATCCAGCCATCTCATCCTCTGTCGTCCCCTTCTCATCCTGCCTTCAATCTTTCCCAGCATCAGGGTCTTTTCCAATGAGTCAGTTCTTCACATCAGGTGGCCAAAGTATTGGAGTTTCAGCTTCAACATCAGTCCTTCCAGTGAATATTCAGGACTGGCTGGATCTCCTTGCAGTTCAAGGGACTCTCAGTCTTCTCCAACACCACAGTTCAAAAGCATCAATTCTTCGGTGTTCAGCTTTCTTTATAGTCCAACTATCATATCCAAACATGACTACTGGGAAAACCATACATTTGACTAGACGGATCTTTGCTGTCATAGCAAATTCAAAAGAGGACAATAAAAATCTTATAATGAATTGATTAGAACTTTATTTTACACTGAAGTATAGCTGACGTACAATATAAGTTCAGTTCAGTCGCTCAGTTGTGTCCGACTCTTTGCGACCCCATGAATCGCAGCACGCCAGGCCTCCCTGTCCATCACCAACTCCCAGAGTTCACGCAAACTCATGTCCACTGAGTCAGTGATGCCATCCAGCCATCTTATCCTCTGTCGTCCCCTTCTCCTCCTGCCCCCAATCCCTCCCAGCATCAGAGTCTTTTCCAATGAGTCAACTCTTCGCATGAGGTGGCCAAAGTATTAGAGTTTCAGCTTTAGCAATTTTCACTCTGCTCTTTCACTTTCATCAAGAGGCTTTTTAGTTCCTCTTCACTTTCTGCCATAAGGGTGGTGTCATCTGCATATCTGAGGTTCTTGATATTTCTCCCGGCAATCTTGATTCCAGCTTGTGCTTCTTCCAGCCCAGCGTTTCTCATAATGTACTCTGCATAGAAGTTAAATAAGCAGGATGACAATAAACAGCCTTGACGTACTCCTTTTCCTACTTGGAACCAGTCAGTTATTCCATGTCCAGTTCTAACTGTCGCTTCCTGACCTGTGTACAGGTTTCTCAAGAGGCAGGTCAGGTGGTCTGGTATTCCCATCTTTCAGAATTTTCCACAGTTTATTGTGATCCACGCAGTCAATGGCTTTGGCATAGTCAATAAAGCAGAAAGAGATGTTTTTATGGAACTCTCTTGCTTTTTTGAGGATCCAGCGGATGTTGGCAATTTGATTTCTGGTTCCTCTGCCTTTTCTAAAACCAGCTTGAACATCAGGAAGTTCACGGTTCACATATTGCTAAAGCCTGGCTTGGAGAATTTTGAGCATTACTTTACTAGCGTGTGAGATGAGTGCAATTGTGTGGTAGTTTGAGCATTCTTTGGTATTACCTTTATCAATGTATGATTCACAATTTTTAAAGGTTATACTCCATTTACAGTTATGATAAGATGTTGGCTATATTCCATGTTGCACAATATATCCTTATAGCTTATTTTATACTTAATAGCTTGTACTAAAACTTTAAAATATAAATCTTTCCCCATATGTAAAAGAAAACAATTCCTCCTAATTCACAGGCTTGTCAAACTAATAAAATGAGATTAGTATAGAAAGAATAAAACACAGAATTTCAAGTAAATAGACCATACACAACACAGAAGTATTAAACTATTTAGAATGAAATGCAGTTTTTCATTGAGTATCATTCCCAAGTTTTCTTAGAGACCCTATCTCAGAGGTCCAAGTGACACAGTGTCACTGGTTCCAGGTAACAGAGCCCCCTGGGTTAGGAAAATCCACTGGAGAAGGGAAGGGCTACCCACTCCAGTGTTCTGGCCTGGAGAATTCCATGGACTGTATAGTCAATGGGGTTGCAAAGAGTCAGACATGACTGAGTGACTTTCACTTACATGAAAACTACCATTAAACTTTTTTTTTAAATGTGGACTTCCCTGATGGTTTAGAAGTTAGGGCTATGGGGCTGCAAAGAGGGGGTGCTTCTGCTGCAGGGGATGAGGATTTGATTCCTGGTTGGGGAACCAAGATTCCACAAGCTTCTCACATGGGTTGGGGGGGGGGCGAACACACACACACACACACACACACACACACACTCCACCCCAAGCACACGTGCACACATATACACACACACACACAGTTTGCAGGGCTCCACCCCAAGCATTCACACAAACACACTCCACCCCAAGCACGCACGCATGTGCACGCACACACACACATGCATGTGCGTGCGCGCACATGCACGCGTGCACACACACGCGCGCGCACACACACACTCCACCCCAAGCACACACACACACTCCACCCCAAGCATGCATGCACACGCACGCGCATGCGTACACACGCGCACGCGCACACACACACACACACGCACACACACACACACACACACGGTTTGCAGGGCTCCACCCCAAGCATTCTGATTCAGTGGGTCTGGATGGGGCCTGAAGATCTGCATTTCTAACAAGCTCCTAGTGATGCTCATGCTGGTGGGACCACACTTTGAGAACCAATGCTCTAGAACAATTCAACTGCAAGTCAGTCTGGGAAACTCCTCACACCAATGACTGCCCTGAGTATACAATGTTTACAAGATCTCCAGCTTACATTTGAAGAAGCGACGGCAAGGGGAATCCAGTACTGACGCCAACCTCTAAATGTAGAATGTGATACAAGCATCAGGCTTCGAGTTCCCAGGTTAAGAGAAGGTGGCAGCAATTTAAGGGACTGGGAGTGAAACCATTCTTATAACACGGGCCTCAGGCGGGTGAAGAGATAACGTACGTTAAGTCACCTTACGTGAAAGGTACTCAGTAAGTGCTGTTCTCCTCTTTCTAAGCAAACAAAGGAAAGAGCTACCAACCCAAGTGCTTGTGCAAGAGGAAGCCACACACTTATGTTTATATGTATGTTTATATGTTCTCGCGTTACGCAAAATAAAGCAGATGGGTGTCTTTAAAAACCACCTATATATTTAAGGCTTCTACCCATCCTGGCACCCCTTGCTCTGGCTCTACATTATCCCTCTTCCTCTTTTAGGAAAATCCTTGGTGGTCACATCTGTGGCTCTTTGATGCTTTCCGCCACTCTGTCAGACAAAGTCCACCTGCTCTCTGGAACCGCTTTCCCGTCCTGCCGTGCACCCCGCACGCTCCGGCGGTAACCAGGCCCTCACAGTCCTCCTCTGCTCTCTCCACACCACTCCTCCATGTCCTTTGGGCACTGCTTCCACCCTGCGACCCCCTGCCTAGTCAGAAGACCTCCAGTTGTTCCCTATTCTGCTTGTAAAATGCCATACTCCCTCTATCAGTGCTGGCCAAGAGAATTTTCTGCACTGATGGAAATATTCTATCTGCGTTGTCCAACGTGGCGGCCGCCAGCCAGCATGGCAGCTAAGCTCTCTACAGTGGAGGAAGTGATTTTTAAATTTTCTTTTATTAATTTCCATGGCTCCATGGGGCCAGTGGCTACCCTAATGAACAGAGCAGACCTATGCAATCTCCTCGCCACGTACCATGGGAACTGTCCTCTCCAGTCCAGCCAGGCCCCTCACCACCCCTGAGGATACCATGTCCGCACCTTCACAGACTATTCCCCTCTCTCATTCTGCTCTTTCCTTCCTCCAGAGCCACATCTGTCCAGGCTAACAGAACCCCATTTTTCCTGAAGGCCTTCCTATCATTTCTGCCAACATCTCATCCCTTTTCTTGCCATGAACCATCACTGCCTATGTAACAAATCCAGCATCTGAGCCAATATAACCTATGCTGTCATCTAACTCCTCACGCATGTGAGCTCCTGCAAAAGAATCTATTCCTCGAAGACCAGGTCCTCCATTCACTTGGCAAGTGCTTTACGAACACTTGATGAGTGAGCTAAGGACACAGAGCATTACAACTTGGTCTTCTTCGAAAGCAAGACTTCTCTTCACTGGAACCAAATGGAAAAGTTAATTCTACTGCCCTGTCCCCACCACCATTCCCCTCCCCAAATATCCAGATGCTTGGGAAACATCAAGTTAGGGTAAAAGCATACTGCAGAGAAACCCTGAGAAGGCTTTTGGCCTTTATGTATCTCCACCTGCTCGTAAAATGCCAAGGAAAACGAAGAAAACGTTATCTGCAAATGCAAAATCTGTAAACTTCAAAGCAAGTTGCTGCAGATGGGCTAACAAGCCCAACAGAAGGAAACTGAAGCTCTTGCTCTGTAAAGTCATCAAATCTAAATTGAGGAACACTAGACTTCCTTATTTCTTCTGGCACTAGTAACAATATTGTCATTATTTAAAACACAGTACTCAGATCTGGCTGGAAAGAGCCTCCAGTCTACAAAACACTGCAGCTGACCCATCAGACATGTATTGTTGAGGCAACGACAGGTGATTAACTTAAGAGATCAGAAAGCTGACAAAGCTCTCTTCTTAGGAGCAACACGTAACGCAGCAGGCAAGCAAGAGCGACAGCCTTGTGAGCTCAGCTCCTGCCAGGGAAACACATTCATCAGGAAGAGATGAAATGTTGCCACTGCCAAGCAGGTCCCCTTCCCTCCAAAGCGCAACAGAGGACACTGAAGCTGGAGGTGACCTACAGTAAAGAATCCGCCTACAAACCATGAGGACTTGGTATGATTCCTGGATCAGGAAGATCCCCTGGAGAAGGGAATGGCTACTCACTCCAGGATTCTTGCACGGAGAATCCCCCTACAGTCCATGGGGTCGCATAGAGTCAGACACAGCTGAACAAGTAACAATGCTACTTTTCTCAGCTATCATTATGCATGCCAACTACACTTATGCAAAAACAGACTTTTAGTAGTTCATGTTAAATCCCCTACTTTCTCAGCATGACAGCTCCCCACGGACTCTCATCTTCTGGCACTGAGGTCAGTTCTGATTAACACACACAGTCGCTGCTGTTCAGTCACTAAGTTGTGTCCAACTCTTTGCAACTCCATCGACTGCAGCACGCCAGGCCTCCTGGTCCTTCACCATCTCCCGCAGTTTGCTCAGCCTCACGTCCATGAGTGGGTAATGCCATCCAGCCATCCTGTCTTCTGCCACCCCCTTCTTCCTGCCCTTGGTCTTTCACAGCATCAGGGTCTTTTCCAAGAGTCTCAAGTAATACTTGTATTCTAACCCACCCACCCATTACTTGACAGAAGAGAGAGCGACATCATCTAAAAATGTGGTTCCCTACTCTAACAGAAATAGTTATAATCACTGGATGTTGTTTTGTTTTGTAAGTTTTAAATGGAGAAAGGAATCCAGTGCCAAAGATATGTCAGGATGCTTTTCCTCCTCCCAGAAGCAGTTACAGGCAAAAACATTCAGTGCTACAGAAAATGGGAAATGTGAAAGGACATAATAAACCAAGTTGTTGGGGTTCTGAACATCTGCTTTGTAATTAGAATAGCTCTTCCCTTTGAAAATCTAATAAATGTGGGTTTCATTCCAGTCATAAGGCAGGTAATGATAAGTTTTCCATACATAACCTGTATTTCACATCTATCTCTCTGCTTTTAAAGGAGTACGTAGTTTTGGGATGGGAGCTTTTGGTTTTCCTGAGGGAGACCTTGAAATGGGTTCACCTGACCACAAATCTTGGGGAAACCACCAAGTTTATAACTGAAGGATCTGAAAAATGAACCCCAAGTTTTTCCTCTTTAAATGTGTTCTTACGGTGATTCTAGTTAGTGGATCATCAAGCATCCAAGATAAACCTTCTGAGTCAGTGTCAGAGTCAAGCCATCCATTCTAGGGTTTCATTAACCATCAAGTGTCCAATGCCCACTGGAACACTTCAGCAACCAGTAAGGACATTATTCTAACACAGAAAAGCAGAAGAAAAAAAAAAAACCCTGCAGGAGCTGTGCTTTACACAGAAACGCCTCAGTCATTAATCAGGAGCCTTGGCTGCCTCTTCCTTTCACAGATCCAGGGCTAAAGAGCCACCCGCATCCTCCTGTAGAGGATCTAGGGGCAAAGGTAAGTATCTGCCCGAGTCACTCACCAGAACGGTTATTAACGACCTCTATACTCAAGTGTTACAACCCACATTTTATTTTTACTCGTGGTTCAGACAGTTAAAAAATCTGCCTGCAATGCTGCAGATTCGGATTCAATCCGTGGATTGGGAAGATCCCCTGGAGAAGGAAATGGCTACCCACTCCAATATTCTTGCCTGGCAGGCTACAGTCCATGAGGCCACAAGAGTCGGACACGACTTGAGCGACCAACACTACTCTGAAAGAGAACTCAATGCTATCTTTTCAAATATTTCTCTCTCCTTCCGGCATTCCCACTGCTCCCTTTTTTTCTCTTACACAGCCCACGTTGTCCTAGACTTCTACCACAGCGGCTCAGTGCGTGTACTCTGAACCCTAAATTCCAGCCTCTGCCTCTGGCATGCTGGCTGGGCTAGTTACTTGCAGATCCTGCCACCTGACCAGAACCATCACAACCTCCATGAAACGTGGGGCAAATCCGTCAGCCTCACAGTAGCTCAGCTTCTTCACTCTTCCAGCGGAGTGAGGTCAACCACCCTGAAAGTACAATGACCCCCCCTGACTCATCCACTGCTCTACAGTCCTGACCTTGGTCACAAAGTTCATTCCCACACAGGGTACCACCCGTGGGGCCGTCACCTGGGGGCATCATCCCGGCTTTTTCTCCAGAGAGGTAAAGGCAGGGCAGGGAAAGGAAGTGGCTTTCTCTGGAATAATCCAGATCTGCTCATTCTTGACCCCTACTGTCTCCTTGTGCCCCGAAAGGACAGAGTGTGAATGAGCTATCAGAACAGAAGAAAAACCCTTCAGGGCTGGTCTGCCCAGATTTCTTCTAGAACAAGCCTGGGGGCCTTAGATAAGAGGCATTTAAAGAGACCCTTTCCTGCTCCTCCTCCTTCCGGAAGTTTGAAATCTTGCTTCCTTTTCAGCTGTTGGTCTGGGGGAGGATTTATTTACTGTTGTTCTTGTCCAGTTGCTAGGCTGCTAGGTGCTTGGTGGCGGCGGGACCTATTTTGTTTGTTTTATAAATACCAACTTTTGTCTCATATGCCTGGCTTTTTCTTTCATCATCTGATAGCATCCCTGACACCCTATCCTTTCTGGGGTAAGTATGTGCTTTTATCAGTGAAAAGGTTCTACAGCCAAAGGGTACATATGCTCGTGGAAACTACTTGCTGCCTGTTGTTTATTGCGAGAAGTGGCTTAAGTCCCATAAGGACTAAAGACAGTGACTCAGGACTCTCTGTCTACCTTTTCAACCGGCTAAAGGAATGAGCAGATTATTTACCCACAGAATACATGTCTAGAAGAAAATCAGACATTCTCTGCTACACTTTGCAAGGATGCTGTACACATCCCCTTACAGCTCTAAGAAGTTAGAGGTGCACAATAAAGACACTGTTTTCACATTTATTTCCTTGTGAGCAATACTCTTAATCACAAGGATGACAGCACTGTCGATCCAGGACTCACACAGGGTAAATCAAATGATGAAACCTGGGAAGCAAGTAAGCATCTTTATTTACTTTTTAATGAGCAACTGTGAAAAGCCAATTGTTCCGTCAAAAAGAAGCAAAGTTGACTTGAATTTATGTAGTATTCCTGACCAAATCCAGAAAAAATTCAGCAAATAAGTAGCTAATTGGCCAAATTCTCTTCCAAAATGTCGGCACCGGGAAAGGAAAACAAAGGAACTGTACTCAGTTAAGAGACTGTAAATAAATACAGGGTGTAATACCAGATTAAACCCTGAATTGGAGAGAATTGCTAAGGAGGATGCTTTAAAGGACATTTTGGGATGATCAGAGAAATCTGGATATGGACTTACATAAGAGTATTAGGTAAAGGTTATGATACCTGTTTTGTACTGTCATCATGAAAGAGAATGAGTCAGTCTTTAAGAACTATTGATACATGCTGAAATATTTAGGGGGGGAAAGATATGATGCCTGCAACTTTCACACAGTTCAAAAAATATGTTATAAAGAACATTTAGGTCACACCTAAATGTTAATAAAAGGTGAGCGGAAGTGAAGCTGCATTCTTGTCATTTTTTTTTTTGTAAATGTGCACTTTCTTCAAACAAAACATTAAAAACATTTTTAAACGTGAGAAATTGAAGAGTAAATGTGGGTCACTTAGTTTCAAAAGGACTTTATTCGTGCAAGTCTGTGTTGTGCTGTGCTTAGTCACTCAGTCATGTCTGACCCACCAGGCTCCTCTGTCTTTGGGATTCTCCAGGCAAGAATACTGGAGTGGGTTGCCATGCCTTCCTCCAGGGGTCTCCCCAACCCAGGGATCGAACCATGTCTCCCACACTGCGGGCAGATTCTTCACCGTCTGGGCCACCGGGGAAGCCTATTTGTGCAAGTCTCTATCACATAAAGTGTAGTGAGATTTGTCGTGTTTTAGGTAACAATTATGGATAGCAACCTTGCTTAGCAGCTTGGTATACGGAAGAAAGACCATGGATTTGAGATTTACAGTCTCTGGGTAAAGCATATACTAAATGAACCATCTTGGACTCTGATTTCTTCAAGTATTATGAGGGTAAGAAAGAAGCTTCCTACCCCCTCACAAGATTGTGAAAGAAAGAATGTGAAAGTTGCTTAGTTGTGTCCGACCTCATGGACTATACAGTCTATGGAATTCTCCAGGCCAGAATACTGGAGTGGGTTGCCTATCCCTTCTCTAGCGGATCTTCCCAACCCAGGAATTGAACTGGGGTCTCCTGCATTGCAGGCACATTACACAAGGTTGTAATGAGAATCAAATGATATTCTGTGTGCAAATGTGCATTTTAAACCTGGAGGCAATATACAAATATGAACTCTTTGTTTTTAAGGAGCTGTCATCCAGAAAGGTTATGGGAGATGCAGGTGAGTGCCACGCCAGCTGGTGAAGCAGTCACAGAAAACCAGAGGCTGAAAGAACCACTTGTGAAATCGCATCACACGTCGTTCATGAAGGTTCACAACAGCAGGTTTTTGGAAAGACTTCCTTTTCTCCCCAAAAGCGATTCATCCATGAAAGAAAACAGCAGAAATTTTTAATCCCACTGTCCTCGGATGAATGAGAGTCGGATCTCCTTTAAAACATTCTTCCATTCAAGGATGTTCCATTTACATCAAAACACAGATCTTAAAAATGACTACAGAATATGAAAACTGTTTCTCCTCAAATGGGGAATCCAAAACAATATGCTTCAACTGCCTAAGAACGCAGTCTGCCCAGGGCTCAGGGCTCTGCCTTTCGATAAATCCACTGTCCCTGAGAGGCCAGACCTGACGGTGAGCCAGAGGCTGGGGTTCAGAGGACACTCAGAGGTGGGCTTCAGCTCTGAGAGAAGGCAGGCCTGTGGGAGTCACCCAAGGGTCTGTGAAACCCTTCCAGGTCAGGCTTTTCCCGTCTCCTCCCTGAGTCTCCAGTTTCTTCCAGGAGAGGACACACCCCGCCCCCTCTCAGCCCAAGCCCAGCCCTGGCTTCAGAACTCTGCACTTGTCGCCTTGGGCTGGAACACTAGGCCGAGATCCACACACAGCTGGCTCATACCGGTCACTCAGGTCTAAGCCTAAATGGCCGGTCCACTCTGCCCCCTAGCTAGAGGTACTTCCCAACCCCTTCCCCGAGCACCCCTAAAAGAGCCCCTACTCAGACACAGCCACATCACATCTTCTTGTTTTATTTTCATGAAACTGTTCTTCCGGGCATTTTCTTGTTTAAGTTATGCCTTCTCCTCACTATAAGGCAAGCAGCACAGGAGCCTTCCACTTTGTTCATGGCTAAATTCCCAGCCTCCAAAAAGGGGTCCGCACAACGCAGGCATCTAAGAACTCCCCAGCTCCAACCCCAAATTCACTCCCAGTACTAACGTGTGACTGAAACTTAAGAATTCCAGGGATAAAAGGCCAGAAGTTCAAACGCAGCCCACATTTCTGGAACTCCTCTTTCGACTCAACTTCACCTTCTCTTGCTACAGGCCACCACCCTAATTCTATTCACTTTTATCTTTTGTCTCTTCTTAAGAGTCACAAGTACCAATTTCTTACAAATGACTCAAGCTCGAAACCAACTTTTTCAGCCCACAGTCCCAAGCCCACATCTCCTGCTGTAAATGGAACATCAACATGCCCTCAAACATGCTGAAAGAACAAAGTCATCAACTGCCTCCTCTTCCACATCTGGCAATGGCACAGGCTGCCATTCACATTCGTTCTCAATCCATCGTCATTCTTTCGTTTTTAAAGAATTCCAATCTACTGCTCCTTATCAATATTTCTTGTGCTGCCACTGCCTCTCCACTTTTACTTCCACTAAACAATCCAGATGGTACAGAATCTGCCTGCAATGCAGGAGACCTAGGTTCGATCCCTGGGTCAGGAAGATCCCCTGGAGACCTGGGAGTGGCTACTCATTCCAGTACTCTTGCCTGGAAAATTCCATGGACAGAGGGGCCTGGCGGGTTACAGCCCATAGGGTCGCAGAGAGTCGGACATGCCTGACCGCCTAGCACTTCCACTTTCCAACAATCCAGGCCCTTACCACCTAGAGGGGTGTAACTAAACCTGTCCAAGTTTTTGCCACCACCACCCAATGGTCCTGAAACTGCGATTCTTATAAACATCCATCTGGCAAACATCAGTCTTTTTGTAGAGGCTAAGGCATAACCTGACCTGGTAATGTAACCAGCTGATCTAACACAAAGGGTGTAGTTGTGAAATCAGAGAGCTGACAGGCAAGGAAACCAAGGCACAGCCAGGTTACAGTTCCTGGCACCCAAAGTTTCAGGTTCTGTGTGTTCCACCATTAAGAGTCCACAAAAATCACCCATTACAATAGCTTCACTGAAGCATTCGACAGTGCTGCTACCTGTAAAATCTGGGCCATTCCTTACATTTTAACTACTGCAGCTTTTTGTGGACTCGTTTTTTACGCAAAGCCTGGTTAAGATGTTTATTTGGTATATTTGGAATCCAGCCTATTTTTCTTAACTTTCAGGTAAAAGTTAATCTCAGTGTACATAGTTTTTCCTTACAACTAGGAGTTTTTTCTCTTCTGTTGATGACATACACCCTAGCACATCTCAAATCATCAAGAAAAATTTCAACACACTCTTTCTATTATTTTGCTTAGTACCTGTCGAGGTGCAGAGAACTGACTCCCTGACCAACGGACTGCCCTGTAACAGTTACGGCAGCTCTCCCATCCGGGAGGTTACACTCACCACACCCCAGTAGAGGCTTGAAACCGTGAACAGTCCTGACTTTATATATATGGAACATGTTTTTTCCCCTACACATACACACTTGTGATAAAGTTTACACATTAGGCACAGTAAAGAGATTAACAATAACTAATGGCTCATATGGTAAAGCGTCTGTCTACAATGTGGGAGACCCGGGTTCGATCCCTGGGTTGGGATGATCCTCTGGAGAAGGAAATGGCAATCCACTCCAGTACTACTGCCTGGAAAATTCCGTGGACAGAGGATCTTGGCAAGCTACAGTCCATGGGGTCGCAAAGAGTTGGACATGGCTGAGCGACTTCACAATAACAAAACAGAACAAAATAACAATTCTAAACTGAAATAAAAGTGAGATGAACGTGGTGCCTCCCTCCTCCTCTCAGAATCGCTTACTGCACAAATTTAATGCCTTTTCCATCCTAACTAAAGCACTTACCACACTTTGTGCCAGTTTGAAGTGCGAAAGCAAAAACAGCATGAATTTCTTTTTCCTTCCTCACAACTTCATGGCTAGAAGATTCATTCTTATCATAGGTCTTAGTCACCTCAGCACATAAAATTTCCTTATTAAGTCAAGAACTTTCACCTTTTCAAGGCTCCTCTTCAGTGTAGCTGAAGTGCCAGCCTCACTACTCTTGCACTCTGGGGCCACTGGCAAGTAAAATAAGGGTCACCTGAACACAGCACCGAGATACCACAGATGATCTGATAACCCAGACAGACACTAAGCGACCAATGGGCAGGACACAATGGAAAAAGGAATGATCCATATCCCCTACAGGATGAAGCGGGATGGTGCAAGATTCCACCACACCACTCGCAACAGTGGGAGACTTAAAATTTATGAATCGTGGGGCTTTCTGGTGGTCCAATGGCTTAAGATCCTGTGCTTCCACGCAGGGGGTGGGTTCGATCCCTGGTCGGGAAAGTAAGCCTGCATGCCTCTTAGTGCAGTCAGAAATAAATGTATAAAATACACGCATTGTTTATTTCTGTAGTTGTCCATGTACTATTACCACCGTGGTGACTGCAGGTAATTGAAACCACAGAGAGTGACGCTGTGGTGCTAGATCACTAGAAGAGAAGGGGGCATGGCCATACTCTGCTTCACCCAAACAGCGTGAACCCCTGAGACCTGCCTCAGTTCACTGAAAACGGTCTTCCCAGTAGAGCCTGTCCAACTACACTGAACGCCTAAGTCATTATAAAAGCACTATGTTAAGTACATTCTTCAGAACTGATTTTTAAGAGCCTTGCTTCCCAAACAGAAAGAAGCGTTTTTATACTTCACAAGTTTCACAGTGATTTCTATGACTAAGCCCCCCAAAATACAGATGTAAATCACATTTTACCACCAATGAGCTACGTGACCTTATCACGGTATCGTCAGAATGCATTTCCTCTTCTCTAAAATGGAGAGGTTGAAGCAGGTATCATCTATAGCCTCTGTTAGCTCTCAACTTCTCAGATTCAATGATGGCAAGACAAGAAAGTTTCTAAGTGACCTCTCGGCCTCTGCTCACTCCTTCTAAGTTATCCTGCACACTACTAACTGAGTTTCCCAAACTACCGCTGTATTAGCTTTCTCCTGCTGTTCCAACAAACCACCACAAACTCAGAGGCTTAAAACAGCACAGGTTTTATTATCTTATACTTCTGAAGACCAGAGGCCTGAACGACATTCACTGGGCTAAAACAAAGACGTCTGTGCTCCTCCTGAAGGTCCTAAGGAAAAGCTGTCCGCCTGCTTTTCCCAGCTTTGAGAGGCTGCAGTCCTTGGCTCATGGACCCTTCCCCATTAAAAGCCAGCAGTGTGGCATCTACAAACCTCTGCCTCCCTCTCAAACTTAGGAACCTTCGTGATTACCTTGGGCTATCCAGATAATTAAAGGATAAACTCTGGTTTTAAGATCTTTAACTTACTGAAATCTGTGAAGCCCCGTTTGTCATGTGAGATAAACACTCGAAGTTTCTGGGAATCAAGACATGGACACACGTGAACCATTATTCTTCCTACCACAACTATGCAGTCGTATCAGCCCGTAACTAAACTCATTCAACGGCCAAAAGCAGACAAAAACACCAGGGGAAAACTTGCATAGACATAAAAATACTAGCAAACCAGATCTAGCAACACACAAAAAGGATTATACACCATGACCAAATGAGATTAATCCCAGCAAGGAAAGGTTGGTTTAAAATCAATCAACGTAATACAATCATGGAATGAAAGAAAAAACCCACACAATACATCTCAACAGACAGAAGAAAATATTCAACAACAAAATTCAATAGTGTTCATGATAAAAATACTCAAATTAGAATAGAAGAGAACCTCCTCAACCTGATGAAGTCTCCTATGAAAACTCACAGCTGTCATACTAATGTTAACAGTGAAAGACTGGATGCCTTCACTTTAAGATTAGAAACAAGACTGGGATGTCTCCTCTCACTATTTTATTCAACTCTGCATTGAATTGAAGGTTCTCCTCAGGGCAATTAGGCAAGAAAATAAAATAAAAAGACTGGAAAGACAAAAACTATGTCTATTTTCAACAGGGCTTCCCAGGTGGAGCTAGTGGCAAAAACCCTCCTGCAAATACAGGAGACATAAGAAACGCAGGTTCGATCCCTGGGTTGGGAAGATCTCCCGGAGGAGCGCATGGCAACCCACTGCAGTATTCCTGCCTGGAGAATCCCACAGACAGAGGAGCCTGGCAGGCTACGCTCCATAGGGTTGCAAAGTTGGACACAACTGAAGCGACTTAGCACACACAGGACATTTGCAGCTGACATGATCTTGGATACAGAAAATCCTAAAGAATCCACTAAAAAAAGTACTAGCTAATAAACAAGTTCAGCAAGACTGCAGATTAAAAGATCAATGCACAAAAATCAACTGTATTTCTATACCAGCAATGAGCAATCTAAAAATGAATTTAAGAAAAAAAGTATCATTTACAATAGCATCAAAAAGGATATAATACTTGGGAATAAATTTTACAAAAATTTAAGACAGGTACACTGGAAAATATCAATCACTGTTGAAAGAAGCTTAACCAATGAAGGATGACATAAATGAAAGGAACAGAACTGAGTGTCTAGAAATAATTCCTTACATTTAATAACCAATTGATTCTCAACAAAAGTGCCCAGGAAAAATCAATGGGGAAAGAATAAAGTTGGGCGCCTACACAAAAATCTGCTGTTCACAGCAGCATTAACCTTAACAGCCAAAAAGTAGAAACAGCCTAAATGCCCATCAACTGAGGACTGGATAAATAACACATAATATATCCATATAATGGATTATTATCTGTCAATAAAAAGCAACAAAGTACTTATACTCACTCTGATATACACCTTATATATAAGATGCTAAGTGAAAAAAAAGAGACCAGTCACAAAAGGCCAGAGACTGCATGGTTCCATTTATATGAAAGTTCCAGAACAGGTAAGACCATAAAGACAGAAAGTAGAGAGCAGATGCCAAGGGCTGGAGGAGGGGGAACTGGTGAGTGGCTGCCAAGGGGTGTGGGGTTTCTGTTTAGGGTGCTGAAAAACGCTCTGAAGATGACACAACTGTGAATATACTAAAACCCATGGAATTGTACACTTTAAATGGGTGGATTTTATTGTGTGTGAACTTTATCTCAGTTGTTTTCTTACGTCCAAGGTATTCAATTCACGTGCAAACCCACTGGTAAACATAATAAATAGTCCCCAAGTGGTCTGGAAGGAATTTAAGAACATAAGATATCGCCTATGAACACGTGTTTTGCTTTCTATGAAGAGCAATCATATGACTGCTTTATGTTAGGAAAGTATGTGACTTTTACTAACACAGCATGGTTAAAAAAATAAACACAAAAAAGGAACAGCCAGTTTGAACACCATTAAAAGCTCCTCGGTGGCCACAAAATAAACTCCGCACACTTTTGTGTGCTTTCACAACTGAGCATCACCCATCTCTTTAGATCTGACGTGCATCGCCATGAACACAGACTCAGCAGGGCCAGACTCTGCCTGCCCACTGAACACCATGCTCACTGCCACCTGACCCTCTACCTTCTGGTCTGTGCCCTCAACAAATTCTGAGCATTTTTCAGCCACTGAAACGATCCTTAACCTTCAGGATTAAGGATCTGCCTGAAGTCCTATGCCATCAAAAAAACATTTCTCACCTCTCCAGACCACACAAACAGCAAACCCCGCCCCCCCCCCGCCCCCGCCCCTCACAGCCGAGCTACACCTCTAAGACGGCTGACCACCAACCAGGCACTTTTCACCACCTCGATTCAGCTAACTCACTCTTACAGCAGTTTTGGTGCTTTGTTTCTTTTTTTACCAGACCACACAAACAGCAAACCCCGCCCCCCCCCCGCCCCCGCCCCTCACAGCCGAGCTACACCTCTAAGACGGCTGACCACCAACCAGGCACTTTTCACCACCTCGATTCAGCTAACTCACTCTTACAGCAGTTTTGGTGCTTTGTTTCTTTTTTTTAAACAAACAAAAACACCTAGAATTTACTTTTTTCAGCCTCAATTCATTCATTTATCCATTTCATCTTATAATTTCCTCACTTTCTAAGGCCGAGGATGGATGGCTTTCACCCCGGTTCTTAAAAGAAAATAGCACTTTTGCCAATGACAGAGCGCCACCTAGTCGTGGCACAGAGTAACTCGCAACAGCAGTAGGAAGCTCGACACACTACTTTTACAGAAATGAACTGTGGGTTAAAATAAGAAGTTGTAGAATCATTTTGCAAGGCAATGCAACTGCTTTATACATGCTTCTTATCTATCCGATCAGTCTACCACACAAGGCTTACAGGTGTGATTTGTTCTCCGCTCAGTATCATGTATTATTCATCATTTAATATTCACTAAATCAAATTCAATTTCTGATGTGCATTATGTCAATATATTCATATGTAGATGGTTCAACATTCCTTTGATAATCACAGGAGAACATTTTTGAGTTTATTATAAAATTTTAACAGCAGAAGTAAGGATAAAATGAAATCTGGTGATTTACTCACATATAATGGAGCTTGCTGTGGATTAAGTTTCATGACCCAGGACACTGGAACAGAAAAGAGAGAAATAAATAAGAATAAAATTTAAAGTTATCATCGAAAATTTAAAACCCACTGGAAAAGTCCTAGATGTCAAGCAAGGTTACATGAGCAAAATCAGGAGTCTGGGGTTACAAATACCCAGCTTTCCTCAGAGACAGAAGTTCAAGGACTGTAGCATGCCTTGTGGCCCACATTCAGTCTTTACAAGTGGGGAGAAAGATGTTCTGATTGAAAAAGACAAAAGTCTTTGCAGTCATAGAAGATGTTTCAACAACCAACCAACAGGATATTAAAAGCAGTTACCAAAAAAAGAACAGTGTGTGCGCAAGTTACACTTTTATATAATCCCCCAAACTCCTAAGATGCTTCCCCAGTTATCACTAGGGCACTCAGGGCGGAGGGGGGACCTCGAGACAGCCCTCTTCCTCTCAGAGGAGGGGGCTACAGGCGGCCTCCATCAACTAGACGCTTTCGGTCTCCTGAAAACCAGCGGCTGGATTCCCCGTCATTACCGCTCTAAATGCATTCTCACAAAAATCTTAGGAAGAACTTTAGAGAAGACTTACAGCATTATATAATACATTTGTGAATATGAAGAACAGCATGTTCTTAAAATCTCACCTTGGTGATTTGACCAGGATTTCATCTAAGCTAAAATTAGTAGGCCAGAATTACTTCAGATGGTCACATCTTTTGTTAAATAAACCAATCTCAGAATAAGCTAATCCCATCTTCATAAGAATCAGAGAAGACCCAAGTAATTTCATTCTAATAGATTTTGAGTGTCTTGCTCATAATAGGGGACCTGATCAATTACGATCTTAGCAGTATTAAAAAAACAAAACAAAATGTACAGAACAGCATTCAAGGTGCAAAAAGAAAAAGATAAAATCCCATACTTGGCAAGATGCCAGACCAGATCACAAAAACTTAATGATCAAGGTTTAGTGCACTCTTTCCTTCCTGCCAGCCTTCATTTAATGATTCTGTACCCTTAGTTGCTAAAATCACCTACAAAAATCCACACTGAAAACCAAACTTGAGAAATGGAGCAATTGTCAACTCTTTAACCAACAGATTAAAAAAGCAAGCATGAGTGATTAAAAAAAAAACAAACAGGAGAAAAGAAAGATTGAAGATGGAGTACTTTCTCAACGCATTAAATATCCTTTTAACTTAAAATTAAGCACCATGTTCACTAGTCTTTTAATCAGCTTTCTAGGTCCTGTTCAGACTTGCCTGGGACAAAAGACTGAAAGAATCTATAAATGCATGAACCAAATCCATTTGCTTTAACTGACCTATGAAGTATTGCTGACCATCCCAACAGAAGAAACATCAGTGGAAACAACACAAGAGTTAACCCCTTGTAACCAGACCTGTAAGGTTTGGAGAAATCTATGGAGACAAACTAGTGACCTACCAGCCTTCTGATGTTTCTTGATTTGCCAGAAGACCTAGAATGACTGTGTGTACAAGGAACACAAGCAAACTCCTCTGCTGTGCCCACTGCATCTGGGCGAAAGGTCTCGTGATGCCCTCTGAACTGTCTGGAATTGTGGACTCACCTAAACTTATTTCAAAGCCAGAACCCATACAAGTTATTCTGATATGAGGATTAAAGAGGGCTGACAAACTGTCTGTCCACACACACTGGTCAAAGGGACAGTTCATTGTTGTGCTGGCAACACAAGCTGCTGGAAGAATAAATCTGTCAGAAGTCATCAAGGTAATGACCCTAGAAGCATCGGATTGCTAAATTCAGACTGCCTTTAGGCTTCTTCAATGCTGACAAACCAGGAGAAAGCAAGGACTAACATTTATAGAGCTTTATAGCCAATATCAATAACCTCAGATATGCAGATAACACCACCCTTATGGCAGAAAGTGAAGAGGAACTAAAAAGATGTATAATACAAAGCCATGAAAGATCTCTACTTTCTCACTACAGTCATTATTAATGTAAAATACTATATGTTAATTCTAATTTGGGAGTAAGGGTAGACATATAGAAATTTCAAGATATTTTAAGGACATACGTATGAGGTAATTTATTTTATCTAAAATTCCTCTCTGAACTTTTATTACTATTTTGGATTGAACTGAAGGGTTGAAAGACTCACCTCTTGGCTATAAATATTGTTTTATATAATGTCTAATATCATTAAGTAAGGATTTATTGGGATTTGGCCCCTAAATGGGAGAAAATGCCATAATAGAAAGCAAAGCAGCCTCAAAGTAGCTGGAACTTCATCCAAACCACAGGATGCTTGAAATCCTGTGAGAAAGCATTTTCCTTAATATTTGATGTGAGAAAAATTAGAGTAAAATAAAACCATAAAACCATCACTGTGGTTACATAGCTATCCCTATATGATGCGCTACAAAAACTCATGAAACCAGAACCCAAAGATCATCTTCCTTCAAATTCAGATGTCTGAATCCAAACCACAGGATGCTTGAAATCCTGTGAGAAAGCATTTTCCTTAATATTTGATGTGAGAAAAATTAGAGTAAAATAAAACCATAAAACCATCACTGTGGTTACATAGCTATCCCTATATGATGCGCTACAAAAACTCATGAAACCAGAACCCAAAGATCATCTTCCTTCAAATTCAGATGTCTGCATCCCCCCTCCCACCTTCTCTCATTGTTAAATAAGCAAGTTTGCTCTTGGTGAACTCAGAGGAGAAGCTACTCTAGGGCATTAGTCACTTTTAATTTTTTTATTTATTATTATCATTTATTATTATTTTTTTTTTACTTTACAATATTGTATTGGTTTTAAAATTGTACCTGGCTAAGTGATACCATTGTTTCATCAAAAAAACCTCCGTAGAGAACTGTTTCAGTGAAACGATGCCTGGCTCACAAATTACACTTGTGATTTTTAGGATGAAAAATGTTATACATTCTTTCTGGATTTTATTTCATTAGTGCACAAGTGTATGTATTTAATGGTCCCATTAAATGGCTCCATCAATACTGAGATATCACAAAAACCAATCAGGAATAAGGGGGACTGAAAAAGTTGGCTTAAAGCTCAACATTCAGAAAACTAAGATCATGGCATCCGGTCCCATCATTTCATGGGAAATAGATGGTGAAACAATGGAAACAGTGTCAGACTTTATTTGTTTGGGCTCCAAAATCACTGCAGATGGTGAGTGCAGCCATGAAATTAAAAGACGCTTACTCCTTGGAAGAAAAGTTATGACCAACCTAGACAGCATATTGAAAAGCAGAGACATTACTTTGCCAACAAAGGTCCGTNGGGAAACAGTGGAAACAGTGTCAGACTTTATTTTTTTGGGCTCCAAAATCACTGCAGATGGTGACTGCAGCCATGAAATTAGAAGACGCTTACTCCTTGGAAGAAAAGTTATGACCAACCTGGATAGCGTATTCAAAAGCAGAGACATTACCTTGCCGACTAAGGTCCGTCTAGTCAACGCTATGGTTTTTCCTGTAGTCATGTATGGATGTGAGAGTTGGACTGTGAAGAAGGATGAGCACCGAAGAATTGATGCTTTTGAACTGTGGTGTTGGAGAAGACTCTTGAGAGTCCCTTGGACTGCAAGGAGATCCAACCAGTCCATTCTAAAGGAGATCAACCCTGGGATTTCTTTGGAAGGAATGATGCTAAAGCTGAAACTCCAGTACTTTGGCCACCTCATGCAAAGAGTTGACTCTTTGGAAAAGACTCTGATGCTGGGAGGGATTGGGGGCAGGAGGAGAAGGGGACGACCGAGAATGAGATGGCTGGATGGCATCACCAACTCGATGGACGCGAGTCTGAGTGAACTCCGGGAGTTGGTGATGGACAGGGAGGCCTGGAGTGCTGCGATTCATGAGGACACGACTGAGGGACTGAACTGAACTGAATGAGATTAATTTGTTTCCCTTGGGTTTCATATCTATCCAGAATGATATCTTTTCAGAGGATTTCCGCTTTATCAGAGATGACAGACAAACATTTAATCACCCCCTCACCTCTGTTCCTTTCTCCTGACCTGTTTCCTAAGAGGGAAGACCTGGTTGCTGAGCACAGACCATTCTGAGGAGCACACAGCACTCCACCTGCCTCACTTGGTAAAAGGCAGGCAGTGCAAAGCTAACGTAACCAAGGCGTGGACACCAGGAAGGGGACTGGGATGGGTCTCTGCTCCCCAGCAATGACAGCACTGTAGTCACTTGTGGAGTCCAGCAGCCAAATAATTGCACAGCTGCAAAACATCAAATCCCTTTGTAAGAAGTCACTAAATTAGAGTGAACTAAATGTTTAAGTACTAAAAATGACCAGCCTAAGTCTCAGAACATGTAATAAATCAAAAAGTACTGTTTAGTTTCTAGATAATAACTTCTGTTTTCTCATGTGGGTTAGATCAGAAAGCAGAGCAATATCTAATCTATGCAATGCATTTACTTATTAACCTATGTGTCTGTCTATACACTTATTTATGTTGGATGGGATATTTTGATATATTAATAAATACACATAATTAATTTCACCTAAAGGCTATTCATTAGATTTTTCCCTGACTTCAACTGTACTATCCTGTATTTACATAGTTGATTTTAAATTGAAAATTCACTTAGTGTTCCAGAAATTAAGATATTTCTTGTTGCTTTCTGTGAACAAGAGTAGCCAAGTCCGCATAATCTCTAAATCTTTTTTAAAATTTCAGCATATTTTTGTAATCAGACATGAGTTCCCATCTCTTCAGTAAATTTGCTGCTCTGTCCAAACTTTTAAGCAAATCAATAAGACTCAATAAACTTGATTTTTGCTCTATTCCAGGACTAAAATGAGGCACAATTTCATAAAAGATATGTTTAGTCTCTTTATTGAAAGTAAAAACTCTGAGGAAAACTTTAAATCAGCTAAGCATCAGTAATGTTTTAAAAAGTTATGAGAACCTTGCAAAAATGCTATACATTTCCCCCAAATAATGCCCTTTGCAGCAACATGGATGGACCCAGAAATCACCATGCTAAGGGAAGTGAATCAGAGACAAGTAACTATCATATGACATATCACTTATATGTGGAATCCTAAATAAATGATCCAAATGAACTTACAAAATAGAAACAGACTCACAGACACACAAAACAAATCATGGTTAACAAAGAGATGGAGGGATATCTTAGGAGTTTGGGATTTACAGATACATACCACTATATATAAAACTGAAAAATAACAAAGCCCTGCTGTAGGGTACAGGGAACTAACCCTGTTCAGTATTCCATAATAACTTATAATGGAAAGAATGGAAAAGAATAGATGTATATATAACTGAGTCACTTTGCTGCACACCTGAAACTAATACAACACTGTACATGAACTACACTTCAATAAAAATATAAATAAATAAAAACAAAAAAAATCCAAAAATAAAAGAGCTCTATTAAAGTAACTAAAAGGATGACTTCTTTCCACTTTTACTGAGGCACAAACCAGTCCTCTAAATCACTGGATTCAACTTTGTTAGAAGCAGCCACAGTCTGGCACATACAGTCTTGTAAAGCTGACGGACATACACTTATTTTTTAAAAACCTGTGTACCTATTATGCTTTCTGCACTGTTTAGGTGCTGAGGATAGAGCAGTAGACAGATGTAATCTTAACTCTCGGGAACTCACAACTGCAGCTGGATGATGCAAACACTGAGCGAAGACACTCATCTGTTAGCTGGTGAACAGTTCCACGAAAATAAAGAAGGAAGGGAGGAAGCAAAGTAAAAGGTGATAGTGACAGACAGCTGACAGTGCAGGTGGAGAAGAGGGACTGGTTTACAAAAGTGATGCTCACTGCTATTAGGTAAAAAGTTTGACTCCACCTTTGATGATTCATCATGGATGGCGTTTAGGCCCTGGTTCTCACCCTTTCCCCCTACCCCACATCTGGGCAACCAATAAGAAAGCCTGTGCTCTCCATTATGCAGTTCTCCACCAGTTTAGAATCCAAACTTGCGAGCCCCCACCCTGCCTGGGAACTCTCACCTCACCTCCCTCTAACCTCAAGAAAAATCAAAGCCATATGCCTCCCCCAGCACCCAAGCCACTTGCAGATCCCCTTGGCAGCCCACCCTGCATTCCCCAGAGATCCTCTTTATATGAGTGGCACACCTCTTCACACCCTTGCAGTGTATGTGCGGCCTCATCAGTCTCCACATTCAGACAGATTTGGGGTGGGGCGATGAATCCCACCCTCCTCAGGGCAACAGGACAGCAATGACATGGAGTTTCCAGTGAGCTCGAGGAATTTACAACCTTCAGAGAAACAACTGGACCACTGTACATGAATGATCCCATCATTAACTCTGGAAATGGCAACCCACTCCAGTGTTCTTGCCTGGAGAATCCCAGGGACAGGGAAGCCTGGTGGGGGTCACACAGAGTCAGACATGAGTGAAGTGAGACTTTGTGAAAAGCGAAAGTATTAGTCATGTCCGAATCTTTGCAATCCCACGGGTTGTAGACCGCCAGGCTCCCCTGATCCATGGAACTCTCCAAGCAAGAATACTGAAGTGGGGTGCCATTCCCCTCTCCAGGGGATCTTCCCAACCCAGGGATCAAATAGTTACCTAAAGAGTACCTTTAAACAAAAAGGACACACATAGAAAGGTCTAGAAGCTCAACTGAGAAAAGATAGTGTGTCATAAACTCTACCTACATCTTCACATTTGTTGTAATTTCTTGTAAGTCCATTAAAGTTTTTGTAAAATAATACTAAGTAAATAAATGTACTGGCTTATTCAAACAAAACATTCATATGAATATTCACCCCAGTGACAAGAGATTCCTGAGGCAAGAGCACAAAATTGCAAACATTTATTCCAGATGCAAAACATCTAGGTGCTAATCTACCTTTAGGGCTTTCGCAAGTTTGATCCCAGAGTCAGGAAAATCCTCTGGAGAAGGGCATGGCAACCCACTCCAGTATTCTCGCCTAGAGAATCCCATGGACAGAGGAGACTGGCAGGCTACAATCCATGGGGTGGCAAAGAGTCAGACACTACCGAAGTGACCCAGTATGCACACAATCTACCTTTAGCTTTGCCCTATGAACGGTGTAAATCTCCACATTACTGAGTAGGCCTGATGCCCTTTCCACTCCAAATGCAGAGTGGTGTGCAGGAGCAGTGGGACTGAGATTTCAGGAAGATGGGAACCAGAGATGGGTGAGGGTGAGCAGGGGACCCAGGAGCATCACTGCTCCAGGAACAGGTGGCCGTTCCATCCAGGGTCACTTTTGGGGACAGAGCAAATATTTGAAACCTCAGTTCCCAAGTCTAAACATCAAGAGTATTTCCTGAGTAATTTCATATTATATAAAACAAATTGACCTCTTTATCTCTAGAAGTTGCAAATTGCAGCTATTTCAAGAGAAGACACATAGGTGAATAGTTTGGCCTGAGGTAAGCATTTCATGCATTTTGTTAAAGCAAAATCAAAGTTCTAAAATAAGAAATAATAGGAGAGAGAAATGTGGCAGAGCCACTGGGAATTGCCCCTGATCCCTCATGTAATTGAACAGCCTGGATAAAAACCCAACTGCATATTACCTATCCTGCCACAACTGTCTAGGCACCTTTCAAAACAAAATGAATATTCCCTAATATTATTCACCTTTTCTGCCACTTTATTCTGATTTAATACTTTCAGTATTTTTCAGGCATCTTACCTGTATCCAGAGCTTTCTTAACTTCAAAACAAACTCTCAGCATTATGGTGTTCTAAAGAGGTTTGAATACTGAAAATAATTATACCCCAAACCATAACTATTTTAACATACAATAATTGCAAAAACAGGAATTCAATTTAAAAAAATTATGTTTACCTGCTTGGTTTCACAATGTTTTGGTTTTTTGGCCACAAGCATGTGGGATTTAAGCTCCCAGACCAAAGATTGAACCCACAACACCCCTGATATGGAAGGCGAAGTCTTAACCTTTGGACTGCCAGGGAAGTCCCTCCAACACCATTTTTAATCCCCTTTTTAAAAATACTATTTTCCCCATTTTTTCCCCATCTCACTGATTGGGGGAGGGGGGTGTTTCCTTTAAATGATTAAATTATTTAATATCAACATAAGAGGTGGATGAACCTAGAATTCAAGCCCAGTCTGATGTCACCAACTGACCTGCCCTGCTTGCCTCTAGCCCTCATTCTACAGACAGTACAGATTCTCCTCGACTTCGTTAATTCAACCATCACTGGGCGTCTACAGTGTGCTGCGCACCCTGCTCAAGGCATTGAGAGTACAGAGTTTATCTGAGGACTAACAGAGAGAAAGCACTAATGAGTGCTACAGGAAAGCATCAATAAGAGGGAACAGGCAGTGAGTAGGATACAGTTTTAAATATGGGGCTGAGGGAAGGCCTCCTGGGGTGACTTTTACACCCACAGTGAAGGAGATTAAGAAAGCAAGTAATACAAATTAATAGATCAAAGACCCTCAAACTGGTCCTAAAACCGAGAACTCAAGAGTTCTGATGCTAAACCATCAAGCACTTGCTATATACGTGCATCAACTTACTTCACACATTTAAACAGACAATTTACTTGAGAACTGTGTTCTAAAAAAAAGGAGACTACGTATTACAGGAAGGCAATCTTCTCAGTCAGAGCAAATGGCTCTTGAAAACCAACCTATACCCCAAGCCCAATTTGGAGACCACTGGAGTCTCTGCTTTGTCTACAGACTTTTTATCAAGAGGAAAACTGAACAAAAGCACCATGTCTATCCAATCATTTTATCAAGGAATTTTAAGAGAAAATCCTGAAGTGTTTTCTGTCTGCGATAACAAACCAGTGAATGACTTCACAAGCACAACATGTGACTGGCGCCGTGGGGCCAGTAAAGGCTGAACCCCATTTGAAAGAGACCATGAAGAAAATATGGTTGGATGGCATCACTGACACGATGGACAAGAGTCTGGGTAGGCTCCAGGAGTGGGAGATGGACAGGGAGGGCTGGCGTGCTGCAGTCCATGGGGTCGCAAAGAGAGCCGGACACAACTGAGCGGCTGAACTGAATAATGAGCAACCTTGAGCATCTTTTCATGTATTATTGGCCATCTATTTGGAGAAATATCTGCTTAGGTCTTCTGCCCATTTTTTTCACTGGGCTACTAGTTTTTTTGCTGTTGAACTGCATAAGCTGCTTATATATTCCGGAGATTAACCTTTTGTCAATTGTTTCATTTGCAATTATTTTCTCCCATTTCGATGGTGTAGCTCAAATCAGGTGCTCTGTGACTATCTAGAGGGGTGGGAGGGAGGTTCAACAGGGCGGGGACATATGTCTACCTATGGCTGATTCATGCTGATGTACAGCAGAAATCAACACAATAAAAAGCAATTATCCCCCTATTAAAAATATAAATGAGAGAAAGAGGAAAAAAAAGTCTCAGGGTGCTGCTGATTTAGAGAAATGAAGACTGTCGCAACGATCCCTTCCTGTACTTGAACATAAACTAGCACCAGCCTTTTCCTCACAGGGTGCAAAGCACAGGCCATCATCAGAATATACCAGCACTGCGCCTGCAGCACTGACCAAGTTGACAGGAGCAAAAGTTCTGGAACGTTTTACACCTCGCTCTACCTGAAGAATGACAGTGCAGAGATTCAGTCACTACACAGGATCACAATAAGCCTGTTTGACTAGTTTGCAGGTCGGACAGGACAGAAGGCACTTCCAACAACCGATGTGCCTGAGCAAACAAATACAAAATCTTACCAGGTACCCCGCCCCCCCTCCAAAAAAAAACACACCTAAATAAAAATTGGAATCCTTAATAGGTGTCAGCAAACATTTCTGTAAAAAGTCAAACAGTTAGTATTTTATGCTCTGCAGGTCACAGGGTTTCTGCTGCCACATGTATGACTGGGTGTAGCTGTGTTCCAATAAAACTTTATTTACCAAAAGAGGCAGAAAGCTAGATTCAGCCAGTGGATCACAGAATGCCAACTCCTGGTCAAAAGCTAGAAAAAAACCAACTCAATAATCCAAAGAAACATTATGTCCTCATTCAACAGTTTTATAGGTCTCAAAAGATATTTTCCATCTTTAAAAAAAAAAAAAAGCATGTCTCAATACAGGAAAGGCATAAGTCCCCTGTTACAATGGACCTGCTGCTGCTGCTGCTAAGCCGCTTCAGTCGTGTCCGACTCGGTGCGATCCCATAGACAGCAGCCCACCAGGCTCCGCCGTCCCTGGGATTCTCAAGGCAAGAACAGTGGAGTGGGTTGCCATTTCCTTCTCCAATGCATGAAAGTGAAAAGTGAAAGTGAAGTAGCTCAGTCGTGTCCGACTCTTAGCAACCCCATGAACTGCAGCCCACCAGGCTCCTCCGTCCGTGGGATTTTCCAGACAAGACTCCTGGAGTGGGGTGCTAGAAAGGAGTAAAAAGATCTGTTTTTTCCCCTCAGTGTCAAACTGAATGAATCTACCAGCTTTACTAGAGGTCCCTAGAGCTGATAAAAAACAAAGCAACTAAAACAAGAATGTCTGCACCCATATGTCTGTAAACACAAACCAAACTCACTATTCTGCGGTCACAGTCACACTTTACACTAAAGAAGCCTTTAACAGGTGCTCCTGTTAAAGTCAATGTTCAAGGAGGGGCAGCGGGCAAGTCACAGGTGCCCCCAACACCATAGCAGGTAATTATACTCTAAACTCTCTTTTCCTAAGGACCAGCTGTCCACGCCTGACAAACTCGGCATGGTTTTTGTCATTCACAACAGGGAAGCATCTAAATCCATAAAAAAGATGTGCAAACTGCCCCCCTAAACACAACCACCCCAGTCTCATTAAGGGAAGGACAGCTGTTTGGGATGCAGCCAGGCATAAATAGAGTATTTATACCTGCAGGGTATTTCCATGGAAAAGTGTGCTTCAGATGAATTTCCATGGCCAGGGACCTGGCTACGACTGGGCTAAAGTAAATCCTTCAAAACCCACAAACATCTGGGTGGGGGTTAACGTGGAAATGACAGCGCATACTCTGGATTCTTGCAGAACCGTCAACATTCAGGTTTTCCTCAAGAAAAACAGAGAGAGTCAAAAGACTCTCCTTCCTAAGGAGTTTGGGCTGCTGGCTATAAACATGTCATGTACTGGCTGAGGGTAGGAGCCAGGAATTCTGAACAACAGAAAAGGAAGCACAGTAAAGGGGTAGATAGACTTTTCCTGGTAAGGATGTCAAGTTCTTTAAAAAAAAAAAAAAAAAAAACTACACATACCAAGTATATTTTCTGAATAAGGAACTGAGGAACTCTTACGGAAGCCTTGTACATGTCCAAGCTCTTCTGTTTAAAGAGATGCACTCACTGATTAACTGAGCAGTGAGCTTTAAGTAGTGATGCTCAAACCTCATGGCACATGAGCATCTGTTGTCGCATTCTCAGATAATGCCAATTCTTGCCCAGCCCCTCCCTGCCTACTTCCACCATCAGAGTCCAAATCAAAAAGAGCTAACCTTGTGATGTTTTCCTTTGAAATCACAGCCCACACTTTTGGAAACAGTGTTGAGACTCGGATCAGGTGTCTAGATTCTCACGGCACAGTGAGCCTTGCTCTAACCCATCCTCTACACCAAGAAAAAGGCAAAGCACTAGTCAGAAGCGGGGCGGGAGGGGAAGGGGGTGCCCAGGAGAGGTTGTCAGGACACAGAGTCCAACAGAGGGCAATACTCACAGGAAATCAAAAGGATACCGCAAACTGAGACAAGAACCCAATGGCCGCATCCACTCATTTGATTTATTCTTCATCGGTGCTGCATTACCCAGTAGGTAGAATGACCCAGAATTTACGGCAAACATACACACACAATCAAAGTAATTCTCGTGGAATAAAACAAAGCAGAATTTTGTCACAATAGTTTATCAATTAATTAAAATAATCAAAGAAATTAAATTTTAAAACTCTGATTTGCTTACACTCATCTTAGAACCTGCTCTAAAATTCATATGGGTAAGCACACCATAGTTTTTACTGATTGGGGCCTCATTTTCTTTACATATGTTTATAACATCTTCCTGGCAAGTAAAGACTTAATAATGGTAGATAATCTCATATTACTGAGCCCTTAAAATAGTCCACGGACAGCTAGATGCTGAGCTTTGGGGACAAGCGCCATTCACTTGCTAAGTCGTGTCCAACTCTTTCTGACTCCATGGACTGCAGCACGCCAGGCTCCGCTGTCCTCTATCTCCCAAGGTTAGCTGAAATTCATGTCCACCGAAAATAATGGTAGATAATCTCATATTACTGAGCCCTTAAAATAGTCCACGGACAGCTAGATGCTGAGCTTTGGGGACAAGCGCCATTCACTTGCTAAGTCGTGTCCAACTCTTTCTGATTCCATGGACTGCAGCACGCCAGGCTCCGCTGTCCTCTATCTCCCAAGGTTAGCTGAAATTCATGTCCACCGAGTTAGTGATACTACCTAACCATCTCACCCTCTCCCACCCTCTTTTCCTCCTTTTGCCTTCAATCTTTCCCAGGATCAGGGTCTTTTCCAATAAGTTGGCTCTTCGCATCAGGTGGCCAAAAGTATTCAAGCTTCAGCATTAGTCCTTTCGATGAATAAAGTGAAAGTTGCTCTGTCATGTCCGACCCTTTGCAAACCCTATTGATTCTATAGTCCATGGAATTCTCCAGATCAGAATACTGGAGTAGGTAGCCTTTCCTTTCTCCAGGAGGTCTTCCCAATCCAGGGATCTAACCCAGGTCTCCCGCAATGCAGGTGGATTCTTTACCAACTGAGCCACACGGGAGCCCAAGAATACTGGAGTGGGCAGCCTATCCCTTCTGCAGCGGATCTTTCTGATTCAGAAATCGAACTGGGGTCTCCTGCACTGCAGGCAGATTCTTTACCAAATGAGCTATGTAGTCAGTTCAGTTGCTCAGTCGTGTCTGACTCTTTGCGACCCCATGAATCGCAGCACGCCAGGCCTCCCTGTCTACCACCAACTCCTGGAGTTCACTCAGACTCACGTCCATCGAGTCCATGATGCCATCCAGCCATCTCATCCTCTGTCGTCTCCTTCTCCTTCTGCCCCCAATCCCTCCCAGCATCAGAGGCTTTTCCAATGAGTCAA
>SJYX01024451.1:297624-379609 GCA_006410675.1 Oreotragus oreotragus | reverse complement strand
CCCCCCAGTTCTCCTGAACACGTGAAGAGCAGAAACAACAATCGGTGCAAAGTGAGGGTTTTACTCTCAACAACCTCCTATTCCCGTGTGGATGCCTCCTGCAACCACGTCAGAGGCCCACTGGCACTAGAGTAAGACCCTGCTTGTTTCCTTCAGAGCTGCTCTTCCGCATCTCCAGAACCACCTTTTATCATTTTTCACTCCGATTCACTGGTCCAAATATGTTAAGAGTGGCTGCAGCCCACTGTCTTCGGTTGCTTTCTGTTTTGTTTTAATGAGCCTGATGCACCAAGAAGCAGGAAGATGCTCCAGTCTTAGTTCTGCATGTTCAGCTCAAACATGACATTTGTCAGGAAAAAATGTAATTCCTACGACAAGCAGATGGTTCAAGCAGAAAGTCTTAAATCACCAACAAAACAGTTTAGTGATTAACAGAGTGGGTTAATACAAAGACTCTGCTTTTAACTGTCCAGAGTCCAAACATGCCACCTCCCCCTACCCCACCCCCAACCCTTAGCATTAATTATACCCCGAGGCCTTGGCCTGAATCGGGCGGGGAATATCTGCTGGCAAATGTCAGTGAGGGAGAAAAATCTGATTCCTGTACAAACTTATCAACCACCTTTCTGTTTCCAGACAGGATACTATGGCAATGGCATAAGCAAAAGATTAGAGTAAGCTATGCTATCTGATAAATGGGAAGTTCTGGCTGTCAAGAAGGCCTTGACAGTCGTAAAAACCTCTAAACAAGAAGGAAGAACACGAGACTCCAAGATTACAAATGTCTGACATAGAGTACACTGGAATTGACACTTTTTACCCATTAACTCCAATGCAAATAGTATGATGATTTGAAACTTAAGGATACTGTGGAGAAAACAAGGGCTTCCCAGGCGACTCACTGGTACAGAGGAGCAAATGGCAGCCCACTCCAGCATTCTTGCCCGGGAAGCCCATGGACAGAGGAGCCCGGTGGGTTACAGTGCATGGAGACTTAGACACAACTGAGCACCCACACACGCAGGAAAAGACAGAGGTTCTCTCAATACTGATCCTTACGGCAAGTACTCCCAACCCTGTCAACAGAAATGTACGAAATTTCACGGTTCCACTGACACAAACGTCCAGCTAACGTACACTAGAAAAGTCTATGTGGAGTAGCTGATTCATTTTAGAGATGAAGAAATGGAGTGGCTTGTCTGGTAGTCAACATCTAGTTATTAGTTAATGATAACTAAAATTACTGATGAAATCAATCCAATTCAAGAGATTTTCCTTGTTAAAAATCCTAGCTCTCTTCATCTTTCTATTCAGTTAACAAATACCAGAGTTAGAACTAAGGCTCTTGGAGCTGCAGGGAGTGGCAGAGAGTAGAAGCCTTAATCTGAGCAGGACATAAGGAGACCCGGGAACTTCTCATTCTGACAGACAATAAAAGGGAGGCCACATGAGCAGGACAAAAAGGAACAAAAGAACTATTTCACCCTCTTGCTTTTAAAACTTTCCCAACCATGAAAGAAAATGCAGGTTAACTATTTTAAACGAATGATGCTCACACTTTCCCCCCGATATTCAGGTTTATCACACTCACTGAAAGACACTGGGCAAATAAAAGCAAGAGGGAGGTAAGGAAGTTGGAGAGGGGGAACAAATTTTTCAAACTGAATTGTTTAAAATTTAATAATATTCTAAATAACACATAATGTAATTTTAATACTTCATGGAGCTTTATGGGGTACAAAGTTTGGCTCACAATAGATTCTCATCAAGCATTAGCTCTTCATCTTTTCCCTTCCCAGGAGAAATGCAAGAAGACAGGCCTGAATTCATCAGGAGATCAAAATACTGTTCCCCAAAACGACGCTGCACAGGGTCCATATACCAACCACATGAAATTTAAAGTAACTGGCGGTACCAAAACCAGGTTGACAGTGGTGAGGAAAGAAAGGGTTTTCTTCATACTTTGATAATTTCCAAGTTTCTGTAATAACCTGTTTCACTTACACAGTTAGAAAAACCTGTTTTGAAAAAGAAAAAATGCTTTCAGTAGGGTCTCATCACTCTCCCAATAGAACTAGTTTTAACAAATGTGCAAGTTAGCTTGTACTATCCCAGGCTTATCCAACCCAAACTGTGTGTTAAAATAAGATTCCATAATCACCCTCAGAGGGAGAGGATAACAGAGCAAGCATCATCTTAACTAAACCCAAGCTGCCTAAAACTCTATTGCTTACAAAGACTCTGCGGATGTCTTAATAGACAACATCAGAATCAAGCAAACTATAATACAAGATCTCCTCACAATAAGGCCAAGACTCAAGACAAACCGCCTCCCTCCTTGCCCTAACTCGGCCAGGAAATGAAGGCTTCTGCTCTCTAGTGAGTCCCAGACTAAGAGGCAGCAACATAGCTTAAAGCAGCTATTACGAATCTTTTCAACTAATGACGCTAGGACAAGTGAATATCCACATGAAAAAAAAAAAAAGGAACTTAAATCCTTAGCTTGCATCACACAAAAAAATGGATCACAGGCAAGAGCCAAAGAGCTGAAAGTGTAAAACTTCTGGAAGAGAAGCAGGAGCAAATCTTCATGATTTTGGCTAAAGCAAAGATCTCTTAGATATGACGTCAAAGGTACAGAACGCATAAAAGAATACATCTTAGATATGACGTCAAAGGTACAGAACGCATAAAAGAATACATGACAAGCTAGACTTATTCAGAATTTAAAATTTGTCCTCTCCCAAAGACATCAGTAAGAAAATGAAAAGACAAGCCACAGACAAGGAAAAAATATCTGCAAATCAAATATATGATCTGTATCCAGAATATATAAAGAACTCTTAAAACTTAACAAAAAAATTAATGGTCAAGTGGTACTTCATCAAAGAAAATAAATGGCAAATGAGTACAGGAAAAAATGCTCAACGTCAATAACCATTACCAATACACACCCGCCAGATGGCTACAATGAAAACGACTAACAGAGTCCATATACCAGTCACATGAAATTTAAAGTAAATGCTGTTACTTTAAAATAACAACTATTGGCAAAAGTGTGGGGGGAAAAAATGAAACCCTCTAGTACTGCTGGTAGGAATGTAAAATGTTATAGCCACTTTGCAAAACAGTCTAACCCAGCAATCCACTCCTAAATATTTACACGTGTGAAAACATAACCACATAAAGACCTGAACAGAATGTTCAAGCTTGCAAATGGCATGAGCCTGAGCTCAGAGTGAGGTATGTTTTTGCAGTTCCTCCTGTTATCGTACTGCTGGCTCTCATAACCACTACTGCAGTCCCTTTAGTGAAATCCACTTGCATTGGTTAAACCACTGTTTAAAAAAAAATTTTTTTCCCGATTTCCACCACACTAAGCCATTCCTAAACTTAACCCTTGGCTTCTGAATAGCCATCATTTACTTTGCTAGAGGCTGGGCAATGAGTTCCAAGTAACCTTCTTCCAACTGCATATGAGAAGAGTAAGTGAATAACGGAGAAAGCAGTTTTCCTAGGACAAATAAAAAGTGTGTGAGAACTCTGATGCACCACCCTACTGACATCTTTGTGAGTGCGCCTGAACAACCGTAAGGTAACTGAAAACTAGCGAATTTAAGAAAAGATTCACCCATCTGAAATCAAATGGGACCATTCCTACCAATGAATTTAGAAGAACTGCTCTTTTTATTCTTACAACAATTGCTTGTTGAAGATTCTTGCAGCAGTCTCCACAGTATCAAAGTCAAGTCCTCCCTGGGTAGGATCGTGAGTTTACAATATAGTCAGTTACAATAAGTGAAGCATTTCAGAACATGGGACGAAATTCCAGAAGTACCTATAAAACAAAAATAGGTCTAGTAAATACAGAGCTAAAGTTTAATGAGCAAGTCTGTATGTAACCTGTCAACTAGCTGCGAACCTCTGAGTTACAGTGAAAAGCAGAGGCAACACAAGGGGACAGGCAGAGAACTCTGGACTGGCTCTTCCGGATGCACAAACTGGTTCTCCAAAAGCAACTGCTAACCACACAAGGGGTGAGCACAGAACACCACACACATGGATAGCTCTGCTGGGTGTTTCCTTCGTGGAGAATGTGCAAATGTTTGCTTAACTATTCAGTGATAGCGGGGTATTATTGAACCCACTCCAGATGTGGTCTAACACAAACACTCAGGTGTTTATTACAAAGCTTAGATAGTAATATTGAAGGGATGATCATGAAGTCCCCAGAATTGGGTTCAGACCAAAACGAGGGCCAAGGAGCTTATGAACCGACCAGGCGATCACAGCATTTCTAAGAGAGGTATAATAACTTCACTGCCTCTTTCCACCTATGAAACAAGAAATGGCAGGAAAAATAAAAGCACCTGTTGGTGACAGAGATGCAGCAAAATATTCCCTTACTCAGATGATAGGTATGAAACAGAAAGCAGTCAAAGCATTTCAGATACAACTTTATGATGTGTATAAAGAAACTTGGAAACTCTTGAAGTTTAACTTGGTAATTTTACTGTACCACAAGGAAATAATGATCAAATTGAGGAAAAACTTATTTTGGAAAAAAAAATTTCTTTTTTTCACTAACAGAATTAGTTAAATATGTTAACTCCAAGCAATAGAATTATGTGATCCCTTAAAATAGTCAAAACTGTATTATATGGGAACACACGATTAAATGGAAAAAGGCAAAAAACAGTGTATATAATCTGATCAACAGTATGTGTTTTTTTTTTTTAAACCACATACAAGGAAGAAAAAGGCTAGAAGAAAACCAGAATCTTAGCTATCTCTAGGAAATGGAACACTGCCTAGGTGATTAACAACTCTTTCATAGATCCACCAAATTCGATGCGCCACCTCTATAACTGGGAGGCGGCGGGGGAGGAGAGAGTGCCGCCTCCAGCCCAGGTTGGCAGATCTTTGAAGCACAGGCAGCAGAGTTGCTGGAAATCTTCCCAGAGCGCTCTCTCAGTAGTTTTCTGCTTTTTTTGCAGTAATAAGATTCTGCGTTCTACAGATCAACCTGTGGCAACACTGGCAGGACTGTAAACCATTTTTCTCACCTTAGAGTAGCTTCATAAAGTCCAGGTTTGCAAAGTGAACGAAAATCTAGTTGTGTAGTGAGGCTTACACACACCTAGGTCTTTTTCGGATGTCAAATTTTTCCTGATTTCTCCACTGAAGTAAAACTCTAGTCGTTCTTATTGCCATTCAGTCGTGTTGTAAGTCGTGTCCAACTCTTTTCAACACCCCCAACTGTAGCCCACCAGGCCCCTGTCCTCCACTGTCAAAATGTGAGTTTGCTCAAATTCATGTCCACTGAGTCGATGACGCTACCTAACCATCTCATCCTCAGTCACCCCCTTCTCCTTTTGCCTTCAGTCTCTTCCCAGCATCAGAATCTTTGGCAATGAGTTGGCTCTTCGCATTACGCAGCCAAAGCATTGGAGCTTCAGCTACAGTCCTTCCAATGAAAAGTCAGGGTTGATTTTCTTTAGGATTGACTGGTCTGACTCCTTTGCAGTCCAAGGGATTCTTAGGAGTCTTTTCCAGGACCACAGTTCAAAAGTATTAATTCTGCAGCACTCAGCTTTCTTTACGGACCAACTCGCACATCCGTACATAACTACTAGGAAAAACACGGCTTTGTATGGACCTTTGTCGGCAAAGTGATGTTTCTGCTTAATACACCATCTAGTTTTGTCATAGCTTTTCTTTCAAGGAGCAAGTGTCTTGTAAACTCTAGCACCTAGAACTATTCCAGAATTGTAAGCTGGGATACTAGTAAGCTGTACTCTATCACCAGTAAGCTGCTACTGGATGATGCTTTGAGAGGGAATTTGCTAGAACTCTCCCACATTTCACAAACCACTCCTACATTAAAAAGTGTTTCAGCTACCCTCAAATTCAATTAAAACATTTTTTAAGACTGGCAGAGGCATGGCAAGGGGTTATGAAAATAATGGGAGGAAAAGATAATCCAAAATAAATATGCGTTCGCTTGCATTTTTTCCCCTCATTGAAGGAAAAATACATTTTTACAACAGATAAAAAGTGGGCAGGATTTTGCAGCCAAAATAAACTATGAAGTTCAGTTAAGTTGGAAAGGAGGCTAGAATGAGTTAAGACAGCTAAAAGTAAAAGCTGTTTTCTATTGTTCTTAAGTACATAGTCTACTGAAAAGGAAAAAAGAGAGAGAACTAATCTGGTATGCAACATTCAATACTCAAAAACACAGAATTCCAGAAATAGAGTTGGAAAGAGCTCCTGATCTAAACTGAGAGAAGACTCTTGAGAGTCCCTTGGACTGCAAGGAGATCCAACCAGTCCATCCTAAAGGCAATCAGTCCAGAATATTCATTGGTAAGACTGATGCCGAAGCTGAAACTCTAATACTTTGGCCACCTGATGTGAAGAACTGACTCGATGGAAAAGACCCTGATGCTGGGAAAGACTGAGGGCAGGAGAAGGGGACAACAAAGGATGAGATGGTTGGATGGCATCACCAACTCGATGGACACAAATCTGAGCAAGCTCCAGGAGTTGGTGACGGACAGGGAAGCCTGGTATGCTGTAGTCCATGGGGTTGCAAAAAGTCAGACACAGCTGAGTAACTGAACTGAAGATCTTTTGAGTCAAGAAACAAATGAATTCCAGTAACTACTTGGCGTGACTCCATTCATGAGCCAGTTTCTTTATCCTACCCTGTAAATGAGGTAAAACCATTATAAGAAGATAAAGAGATAGTTGTAAAGCATCTGGCTTCTTATCCAGATGCTCAATGAAGATTAGCTCCCTTCCTCCTCAGGTGGAAATTCGGATGGTCAGATAATAAAAGACGGATGAATATCTCGCAGAAAAGGACGGTGTGGTCATCCCAGCACCACGTGAATGTGTCCTCTCGAGTGTCTGTCGCTTTCCGGCTCCTGTAGCTGTGTCATTCCTCCGCGCTGTCCTCAGCTACCATCTCTGATACATGCATAGCCCCAGAGAAGCTAAAAGGTAATGGTAACGTCCAGGAATCTCTCAAGTCCTTTCTGGAAATAAAACCTTAACAGCAGAACTACAAACCCACAAGTGACCATCTAAAGCCTGCGCCCCAGGCATCAGCCCCCAAAAAAGCAAAGAGGCCTCATCTTCACTGAGGTTCAGGGCCTGACTCCACAAGACACTGATAAACAATCTTCTATCCTTCACAGCTTTAAATTAGGGTACCAGGTCCTAAGCAAGCCTGGAGAAAAGTAAAAGGCGTTACTGTGATCCTGAGGCAGTAGATGAGGCTAGAGAATCATGTTAAATAAAACAAGAAGCCAGGAACACCACCCTGAAGTCAATCGCCTAGGGAGCTGCCTGGGGCGCCTGGTTTCAGGCAGTGCTCAGGAGTATCAACTGGATAGTCAGACAACTCATCTGTCACTGTTTCTCTGAAAGCAGATAACCCAGAACCAAGTACCTTAACAGCCTGAATCTTCAGGAGTGGTCTTCTCTCTAACACACCATCAAAGTCTTTTTTTGGACATTATGCTTTTACTATTGCAATTCAAGATGACTATTCCAACTCAAGGTGAATTTAGTGGTTCTGATGGCCATGTCACTCATGACTAAAATATGCCTATTATGGTCAATTAATGCTCTAATTAAATCAAGACCTCCTCCATCTATACCTGTGCAACTGGTCTTCTGGATCCAAATGCAGATCTTTACACATACTTCTCCTACAATTAGTCTTATCAGACCTGGCAGGCTATTTCAGTCTCTCTTCGCTCCTTTGACCCTTAGTTCTCTCATCAATGAAATGAACAAACTGGACAAAATGGTTTCGGTGATGTCTTCAACTTTTAAAACTATATTTTAGCATTTACCAAACATTTATGGCAAACATTTTACTTTAAAAGCAATTTTACTCCACTAGGATTTTCAAAGGAATAAAAACAAACAAAAAAAAATGCAAACAGCTACAGATTTTTGCCTAACGGAGTCATTATCTTTGCATGCCTCTCATGCCCCTGTCTAAAACCACCCTTACTGGCTTTTAGTTCAGGATAGAATAACCTTCTCCAAACTTCCTATACTGGGAGAAGGAAGAAAAACAAATCCCACCATTTCTGATGACCAGGATTCTCTACTATTCAAGCATGAAGAACAAGGTTTTAATGTAAACCACAAGATCGTGCTGAAACAGGAATTCAAACGTGCAGTCTAAATCTCTACTCAAAGTAACAATGTAGACAAGAGATGTCCACAAAAATTACCAAAAAGAAAACTCCTCAGAGATGGTGATGAAGGAGAGGGTCTGATAGAGAAGCAAGCTAAAAGCTCCTGCAGGGCATCACCCTTTAAAAAATCGTTAGGGGTGGGGGTAGAATTGTGGCTAGAAGCCTCTCCTCTTAGGATTTTAAATGACAAAATGGTGGCTCAGCAGGTAAAGAATCCGCCTGCCAATGCAATATGTACAACTGTCAGTTAAGGCGAAAAAAATTCAGACTATGTTAACTCAATACATACAAGTGAAACTGCCTAAACAAAAACTTACCTCTCTTAGCTTTTTACCTAGTTTCATATGATCCTTGACGATAATGTCAGAGGCCCCCAACAGTAAAGGCTCATTCATTCACTGTAAGAGACGATTAAGTTCTCATCTTAATGATCACTGAATACTGCTCCTCTGCTTTAATTAGCACCTGGCTTAATAATTATCAAGGCCCCATACAACAGTGAAACTTTACATTTCCACTAGTTAAGGGAACTACCCACTAATATTACTCAGTAAACCAATCCAGAATATTAAAACGATTTTGATAACAAAGAATTCTAACTGAAAAGGGAGGCCTTCGAGAGAACCACCACACTTTACTTTCAAATTAGCCATTTAGTACACCAAGCACTCAAAACTGGAAATGGTACAATGAACCATGGATTATCCTATTCAAAGTCCTTTTGGAAGCAACAGTTCTTATTCCACCAGCACTGCCCATGGTTCAAAGCATTTCTGGACCTTCTCCTTTACAACAATCCTCAAATAGCATTAGATATTTATAGATAAGTCTCTTATTTTCTTTCTTTGCACAAAACCGTTCTTATGCAATTTATTATCAACTCTTGTTTCTAAATATCTTTGGGGCTATTTTTAAAAACCAAAACTCTCGCCCCCAAAAACGTATCTATTCCCCCAGTTAATATTAATACTTTCAAAGAGGCTCTGGCCTGAAATGAAGATGACAAGTCTTCCAAGTGCTAAAGTCTCTAGAGGACTTTCTAAAAGTGAACAAATACTGTCTGATACTCCACGAATTACCTCCCAAGAACTGAAAGTTTCTACCTTTTATAATTTAAACACGCTCCCCAAATTACTGCTTGTAATCAGGCTCTTCATTGTAAGTAAAGGCAATTTCAATACAAATACAATAAACCTGAACATATAACGTTGTACAGTATTCAAGTAGCTCACTTGTACACTGGCTATGCAATATATTAGAATTAATAAGGTATCAATATCATAGGAAAATATGACACTAAGCATTTTTCAGTTATCCCTTTGACTACAGGGCTCCCACATCACTGCAGTGGACTTGCTGCCAATATAAGTGTATAATAACACAGCTTCTAACCCATAAGAAGGCGGAAATGGGCTTTTTCCTTAATTTAGAATCATGTGCAGGAATATAATGGGAAGCATGCAACGACTGATTTGGTTTGATTAGGTTAGGTAGGATTGATAAAAGGACTTACTATTTTTTAATTTTAATAATGCATTTTATTTAACTCCATATATTCAAAATGTATAGCACATAAAACAATAAATGGTATGTTTTACCTATTTTATTTCCTAAGCCTTGATATTTGATGTATAGTTCACAGTAATAGCACAACTCAGTTTGGAGACTGATAACGAACTTATTCTTTCTTAAACCCGCCCCACTGGAAAGGAACTTTGTCCACATTACAAGAGGAGTGAAATCCAAATGAAGCCATTACTCCTTACACAGGAGTCAAGCTGGGGGGCAGCCTGAGAACAACAGGGCACTTCAGCACTGCAAGGACAGGCCTCCTCGCCGCCAAGCTCTCCTGCCCCCACCCAACTCTTACCCGGCTAACCCTCCTCCTCCTTCAGGACAAGGGAAAAGAAACATCCCGTTCAGGAAACCATCACCAATTCTCTCAGTGTATGGAAAAACCGGGTCAAAGAGGCCCCCCTCTATACTCTCCAAAGCACACTTTCAAACCTCAACATAGCACCTCCATACTCTAGTCACTGGGTGACCAGTCTAGCCTCTCCTACTCAAATACACCCTGAGGGTGACATTAAGCCCTAAAAGTGAAGATCCCCAGGACCACACACACTGGTTGGTACACAGTAATCATTCAAATGACTGGGTAACCATTTGCGGAGAGAAACAACGGTCGGGCCCACCGTCACGTGGACCACTCACGCCAATCCTCCAGTTGCAGAGTGACAAAGGCCTCGGGAGCACTGACGTGTCCTGGAGGAGCTCCTGTTTTAGTGCCAGGCAGGGTGTTCCGGGAGGTGGGTGTGAAAAGGGGGCGCGGGGAGGGCAGACCTCACTCAGAGCAGTGGCAGGGGCATTGCCAGAACAAAGGGTCCCTTAGTCAACACGCAGCTGTTAAACAGCGCATCCAAACTGAAAAGCCGTAACTTGAGAAATGAGCTCTGATTCAAAGACTTAAAAACAGTATTAACAAACCTACGAAGTAACAAGTTGCCTCCAGTACCCTCCATGCACCTATGAAAGTCTGCAACTCACTCAAGAGAGAGAGGAGTCTTTGTCTCGCCCATTACATTGTCAAAATCTATGCAAGAATGAGTATTAGACTGGAAGAGAGAAAGGCAAAGGGAAAAGAAGAAAAGAATGTGAACGTGAACACACACTCTCCGCCATCAAAACATCAGCTACTCTCTTGCAACTTCTCCCATCAAATCTCACTCTGATTTTGACAGTGGCACAATCATCCAATGTACCACGCTACTCAATCCACCCCCTGGGCTCCACCCCAAGCCCCGTTCACACCTTTCTCAAAAATGCCCTCAGAGCCAGTGCAAACAGGGAGTGAGAATTACTCGGCTGGGAGGGCTAGGGAGACCCGCTCCAGCTGCTCCAAAAGTTCAAATGTGCAGATAAGCCTCCATCTATTTTTAGGGTTAGCCCTGCCCACCCTTTAAGAGTCTCCAGCACACTACCAGAGCTCTAAGGCAATCTAAAGCAACATTCTCCCTTAACCGACCTCAATTCTGTGTGCGTCAGCGTATGTCTGACACCTAGATATCTCACAAAAGACGTGTTTACTTTATGAGACTGCTGTGCTATTTATTTTTTGGTTACATTTTTTAGAAACTTAAGAAACCAAATAAACATAATCAAAATCATTATCATCAGGATTTCTGAGTCACTGTCCATTTGCACCTTTGTTTAATGAGAATGGAAATGGTTTGCAGATTTCCACGTAATTCAAGATTCTTAATCTGTGAAAAACTAGGAATGAGTCATAAATCTCATTTTTTAGGTGTAGTCCCTTAAAAGAAAAAAAAGAAAGGAGTGAAAAGAAAAATTATTCTATATTTCAGCTTCTGTTTCTACAATTCCACGCTGTTCAGGTAACTTCTTTTACGTAACGGAGTGGACTCGTTAGCCCCTTCATTTTTACCCTCAACAGAATTTCCTGGCGTCGTATTCTGGTAAAGTGAGGTATTCCCCGCTCCATGCCCCAGTCACAGTATGAGTTTTAAGTATCAACTTCCAACTTGTAGTGGCCTTTTCTGACTCAGCAGATGGTCAACTGACTAGCTGGGCGATGGTCTCCACATCCATTCCTTCAAGCAGGAAGGGTTGATGCTGCTGCTGCTGCTAAGTCGCTTCAGTCGTGTCCGACTCTGTGCGACCCCAGAGACGGCAGCCCACCAGGCTCCCCCGTCCCTGGGATTCTCCAGGCAAGAACACTGGTAGGTTGCCATTTCCTTCTCCAATGCGTGAAAGTGAAAATTGTGAGTGAAGTCGCTTGGTCGTGTCTGACTCTTAGCGACCCCATGGACTGCAGCCTACCAGGCTCCTCCGTCCATGGGATTTTCCAGGCAAGAGTACTGGAGTGGGGTGCAAGCAGGAAGGGTTAGACCGGACTAAACTGAGACTTTGCAAGAAGCTGTTCTGCAGATCATCATAAAAATGAAGTGGCAACAGTCTGCATACTGAAGCTACCACTGCTCTGTAAAGACACTGTTTCGAGGGCGAGACACCCTGTGGCATCTAGAAATGACATGGCAATATAAATGGTATGTCTTTCTGGCTATAAACCCCAGAGAGAAGATGAAGTGACCTTCTCACTGTCCTGTTCACCTGGAGGCAATGGCCTTTAGCACCCGCAAGCATGACACGCGTGCATGTTTACCACTGACAAAAGACATACACTATCTTTAAAAGCTTTTGATTTTTTGAAACAACAAATAAGTGCTGATTAACTGATCATTTCTCTTCATTTCCCCTTTCCCCTCACCAGAAAAAAGAGTGAATTTGGAAAAACATTACTTTCCTTCCCAGCTCAAGTAAACCAGAATGCAACCAACTCTTTAAATTTAAATGATGAAGCACCTCTACTTCCATCTACCTGGCACCCAAACAACCCTCCACATAATGATATCCAGCTCAATACTGACATACAGTCACACTCAAGATGATACTTGTATGAAAAGCTTAGGGGAAAATGCACACCAAGTTAATCATCATGATCACAGTTCAATTTATCAGGAACAGAAATGTAGCAACATAACGGCAAGTCACAGACTATCAGAAGGAGAACAGTATTTTTCAAACTTGTTCTGGAGCTCACAATTTAACCCTTTCAGTTCAATGTAATACTTTCTTAAAATGCACACAGAGATACACAGTTGGACTCTTCCCATCAATACCAATCAGATGGGGAAAATCTTTTTTTTTTTTCTTTCTGGAAACAACTGTTCTAATTAAACCCTTGGGAGTGAGATTCTTGAGCAAGAGAGTCTATTTTCTTATTTTAATCTCTAAACATGCCTGACACCCAGTATTCACTGAAAGTGGACTGCTGAATTTAATTATCTACCTTAAGCCCATGACACTGTTTCAGCTGTTCCCCTTTTGTGGTTAAAAGCGTTCTTAGCCACTTGTGGTCTTTATTATTAAGGACAAGTATGTGACTGGATTCCTTAAAACCTGCAGACATACTGCTTGAGTAGCCAATGCTACGACTGTAGCTCTAAGCTGAAATCAAAAGCAGGCACAACCTGGGCTGACGCTGAACTGGAATAGCAGCAACATCACAAGCACTAGGACTGCACCATGCAGTCCAGGAGCCACCAGCCACACCAGGCAGTTAATCTTTCCGGTGGGCCAGTGGTTAAGACTTCACCTTTCAGTGCAGGGGCTGCAGGTTCGATCCCTGGTGAGGGAGCTAAGATGCCACCTGCCTCAGGGCCAAGGAGCAAAGAACCAAAACAGAAAAACAGAGGCAATATTGTAACAAATTTAAGAAAGACTTTAAAAACGGTCTCCATTTAAAAAAAAAAAAAAAAAAAAGAGGGGCAGTCCAAACTGAGATGTGCTGTGTCAAATACATACTGACTTTCAGACTCAGTGCCAACAAAAGGTACAATATCTCAATTTCCATATGAATTAGTTGAAACAGTATTTTTGTGTATTTTGAGTTGAATATTAAAATTAATATCACTTGTTTATTGTTACTACAAAGTTTTAAATCCCATGAGGCTCACTCTGTACTTCTATCAGACAGTGCTAAGTTGGAGCCAGACAGATTTAGGTTTAATTTTCAAGACCAATAACTCCCTTGGTTTTGTGCAATCTGAACATCTGACCAATATTTGGGTTAAATTCCTTCTATGAAATTACAGTGATGTCATCTTCTTCACTGGTCATGGCTGAGGGTAAGTGAGGACTTAGGACATAACGGCTAGAACACAGTAGAAACGCAGTGAACAGCAGCAAACAAACAAACAGACGGTAACACATTCTGCCACTGCAGCCACTGCGCTCAAATAAGCATCACAGAAAGCCTCTCAATGGGTTAACAAAGGGCTGTTCTTTTAACACTGTGAGACTTGTCACTGTATTTCAATATTTCTATGTCTGAAAAATACCCTTCAACCATACTGATTAACTGAACTCAGCAACACTGACCAATACTCCAAAACCATATTTCAGTGATTTCTGGTTTATTTTTACATAAATAATATTTTCTAACCTAAAGGTCTATTGTTTGAATGCTGTTCCAATTTTATCAAAAGAAGCATATCAGAAAGATTCATTTGATCATACACAACAATTTTAAGACATAAAAAAGCAGTCAAAATCTCACACAAAATGAGGTTTCTAAAATTTCAAAGTCCAAAAACTACTGGAACTTACTTAGTTTACATTTAGGAGGGAGGAAAGACCTCACCCCTGCCTAGAATGAACAAATGAATATTTCTAATACCACTCTAGGACCTACTCAGCAAAAAAAAAAAAAAAAACAGCAAGAAAAAGTTACCTGCTAATTTACCTGTTAGTAAATTAGCAAACTTGTAAGAAAAAATTATTACGAAAATCAAGTTAAGTCGTTCAAGCTAAGCATTAATAATAATCTTCTGGGAAGAAAGGAAGCAAGACCATTTGGTGAATAAAATCCCATATCTCATACTGAAATCTAACACATCTCTACGATACCAACATATCAAACTCCACCACAGATGACAAATGCCAATTCTAGTAAGTATATACCCCTATGAGGATAGGTCATCTTCCCTGTTCCAGTAAACTGTTAAGGAAGCCTGTGTGTAGAATGCCTAAAACTTACCTTTAAGTGGAGAAGGAAGAGACAAGGAACCTGTGGCCTTGGTGAGAACGGACTAGAGCGAACATACTGGTTCTCAGATGGGTCAGTTTTCTGGAGAATGACCTTGACACTATCTCTAGCGTTCCACCAGACACCCAAGTTCCCATAATCTATCATGATGTGATGTGATACTTCACATGTCTTGCAAGTCACAGCCGATTACCCAAATGCTCTCAAATTTCCTTTTCCCCACTGGAAAACTAGTCAGCCGTAGAAGAAATTAAGAACCTTGGGCACACTCATTGACCACTGAAGGCCTTGAATTATTGTGGCTACCAGCCATGACCATGGGTACTCACAGGGAGGGGTATAGGTGTGATTTTATATTAAGGAGATGGATGCTTTCCAAAGTGAATTAATAGCAGGAAGAGGGGAGATTAACAGAATGAAAAAAAAGGCACCAGTCTGCCACAGTACCTGGCTACCCACAAGTGAGTCTTAAACCCAAAGTTAATCAGGCTGCTCACAAAGTACCCCCCGCCCCAAATTACTGAAGGTAATTTTAACATATATTTCTTTTGTGACTCTTTCCCCAAGCACATATCACAGAGCTAAATATAAGCTGCACAACAAAGAGTTGTTCAGAACAGTATCTCTAAAGTATCTGGCAGCCCAGGGTAATCTCGCCCCACTCTTCTTTAACACTCTCGAGGTTTCAGACTGCAACAGCTGGCCCTTGAACAAAGCACGGGTTAGGGGCGCTGATCCTGGGGCTAAGCTGAAAATCCACACAGAACTTATCGTCAGCCCACCATATATGTTCCTCGGTACCCACGGTTCGACATTTGTGGACCATGTAGTACTATGATATTTCCTACTGAAAAAAGATCCACATGTAGTTCCAATCAGTGTTGTTCAAAGGTCATCTCTACTTCCCTTCTTCCCTTCTCAAAGCAGACAGAGCTGCTCCATCCTGTTTCCACCTTTGTTCAAATCTTTCTACTGCCCTTTACCATACCAACTCAACGTCTTTCTGTTTATAAATCTATCTCGAGCCACAGATTCCAAGCTTAGTCAAAGCACCAGTTGTCTCAGAAACTTCCTGTCACATTTTTGGAGCTAATCTTCCATCTATGCATATCTCACTTTAAAAAGTCATTGCTCTCAAAATTTCGCAGAAGACTGAGCAAAGAAAAAAATGATCAGACTTCTAGAGTAAGTTCCCTACCATCCCAAACCAGAAACTAAATTAACACACAAAACATCCCAATTCCAGAGGTTTTTTCCTTCATCAAAAAGCTGCAAACCTATGTAACGCAAAGCCTGAAATTAACTTTAGAAAACAGAAAAGTAGGCCATGCAAGTCTTATCCAGTCATATACTTCCCGAATACAACGGGAAGGATGAAGAAAAAGATTCAAACAGATGCCAAGAGTCTCAGAGTTAGGACATCTTTTCAATTTGTCATTTGCTCAAAGACGGTCATTGAAAAGAACCAAGAACAAATTAACCATTCATCTTAGAAACCCATCCACATGAAGAAAAGGCATTCTTACATAAGAGTTAACAAAACACGGAGTCCACCAACTTGCTTATCCAACTCTGGAGCTCCCTAACTCTTCCCCAATTACTAAATAAAGGAACACCCCGAAGCCGTATCGTTTGTATTTATAGTACATTTTCCATCTTCGTTCTATATATAATCAGCTACATCTCACTAAAACTCATTTTCATTATGTCTGGGAATCTTTTCTGTTAATGATCATTGGAATAAATAGCTATTGACCAGTCCAGAGGAGAAAAAGCACAATGTTCATTTTCCTCTATTTTTTTAAAAATTGTGCAACTATTCATAAGTTCTTGTTTTGTCTTCCCCTCATTTTAAAACTCCTTCAACACAATTAGCAATTCAATTCTACTGCAAAATACAGTTTTAGAAATGAATAGGCAATCCTTACAACAGTTTAAATTTACCCCCACCCCCACCCCGTCAAAGCCTATTTCCATAATACAAAAGTCCGAAAGACAAGTTTCAATTACATGCTGGCCACAGCAATGCTGAGCAAAAGTAAGACTCTGGCTTGAAGGCACAGTATGAGAAACCTGTGAATAAAACTAGAGTTGGTCAAGACCAAAATACGAAAAAGAATTACACCTCCTTTCCCCTGCTTTTTGGGCTAAAACAGATACTCATTTCCATTTCCTTGGAGGGGGTTAAAAAGAAAGAAAACAATGAGAGCTTAATAATTATAATAAAGTAAAAAAACTATGGGGCTTCCCCTGGTGGCTCAGGGAACCCGCCTGCCAATGCAGGAGACCTGGGCTCGATCCCTGTGTAGGGAAGATCTCCTGGAGATGGAAATGGCAGCCCACTCCAGTACTCCTGCCTGGGAAATCCCAGGGACAGAGGAGCCTGGTGGGCTGCAGTCCGTGGGGTGGCAAAGAGCTGGACACGACTGAAAGACGGAGCACAGAAGCACACAATGAAACAGACTCTCTAATGAAGTGCTGTGATGTGCAGTGTGAGTGAAATCATTCCTACAGTTAATTTCAGAACAAATTTACAGAGGCAACTTTGAAGTACCCAAACAGCAGAACGCCCAGCTGCTCGAGCCCCTGGGACACTCAGTACAGCGCTGGTGACGCTCTCTGGGCAGCAAGCCCTTCTGCCAGGCAGAAACGAGGGTTCTGCAGGCGATCCCAAACAAGCAGGCCACACACTACCCAGAGTGGAAACCACAGCAGCGCAGCTCCTGTGCGAGGCACCTGGGTGGGCTGGCTTGCCCTTTTCTCAATCTGCTTTCACACCTGCTTGTCTCGAGGTCACCCAATGCTCTCAGCAAGTAACACCCAAGAGCCTGGGATCAGACACACACCACTATCCTTGATTTACCGCCTTCAACCCCATATTCCCGTTTCCTCTTCTGCCAGCGGGGAAACCAACCTCTGATCCAAAACGACACTTTGATGACCTAAAGTTTCCTGTACCCGAGTGAAACCAGGAACAGCAACTAGCCCAAGCAAGGGTCTCTGAACTACAGCCGCCCTGAAAGTCTCCCCCACCTTGAGCTACACCACATACTAACGACTACTACCTATGAGACATAAAGCCGGGCTTCCCTGGTGGCTCAGTGGCGAAGCATCCGCCAGCTATTGCAGGAGACTTCGGTTCGATCCCCGGTCTGGGACGATCCCCCATGCCACAGAACAACTAAGCCTGTGAGCCACAACTACTGAGCCTGCGCTTTAGAGCCCGGGAGCCACGACCAGGGAGGAGCCCCCTCCTCGCAGCTCCTAGAGAAACCCTGTGTGCAGCAACGAAGACCCAGCACAGCCAAAAATAAACCAATCTTCAAAATAAAACAAAGGCACAAAGCCTACAGCCTTCTAGGCAGTGTCTGCTGTGAAATTCTGCTCACCTTCTAAGGGTCTGGTTCCACGAAACAGCAGCAGACTACGGCCTGGGTTCAAAAACAAACCAAAAACACCAACCCTAGGCAGGACCTTTAGCCAAGCCGGAGCCGTCCATGAGCCGTCTCCAGATAATGCACTCTTCAGGACATCGCTGGCTGTCCAGCGGTTAAGACTCTGAACTTCCACTGCAGGGGGTCACTGGTCTGACCCCTGGTCAGGGAACCAAGATGATCCTGCCTGCCATGGCACGGCCCCCCACCCCAAAAAAAGATCATGCGCTTTTATTCCAATGACTGACCTGCAGCGTGTTTACAGTGCTGATTCACGACACACAGCTTTCTGTGCGGCAGTAGAGAATCGCAGAGAGCTCAGGCTTTTCAATCAGACTTAAGCGAGCCCCAGAGCCTGGCTCTGCTACTTAACCTCCCGAATAAGTGTGAGCCGATGACTTAACCTCTCTTTCTGTTCCTCTGCTTCCTGATTTGTAAACTGGGAAAATATATGCACTGCGAGATAAAGATTAGAGGAAGTAATTAATATAGGTACTTTGGCGTAGGGCCAGACACATGTTAAGTGCCCAGTAACTCAGCACAATACAAACAGAAACTAATTATTTCTCTTTTCTTGTGTGTTGTTCTTATATGGATTTTCAGATATGCAGGAATCTAAAGTTTTCCCTCACAAGCTAATTCCAACCTGTAACCTACAATCAGTGGTTTCAAACTTTATATAGAATAAACTCATTATATACAATGAAATCATTAGATATTAAAATAACCTGTTTTTATGAAAAATTAACTATATTTCCCCAAAACATAAGTTTAATGAAAAAGTGGCTTGTTTTATATTTTTGCATATATTTTATATCTCTAACGTCTGGCTTAAGATAACTACTAGATTCTCATGTCTGCTTCCACATTCAAACGATGTAACATATGAAGTTCTGATCGAAGTATATAAAAAAAAAATTCAGCTTCAGATCCACAGCTAGGAAAAGAGTTTTTTAGCCTTTTCAAATTGTCTTTTCGATATTATACTAAAACTTGGCGATGGTAGTAGCTCCTCATAGGTTAGTGGTAAGCCCTCTGTTAAAGTCACTGTTCTCTCACTTTGAATGAGCCCGTTACCTATGGGGTACCTTATGGACTTCTCCGGTGGCCCAGTGCTCGGGACTCCATGCTTCCACTGCACAAGTCTGATCCCTTGGTCAGGAGACCAGGATCCCACGCCATGCAGCACTGGCGGGGGCGGGGAGAGAAAGATTCTATAAAGGCTGACACTTGATAAAAGTGAAAATCTCCTGCTTCATGGAGAACGTTAAGTAAAACCGACATTATTTTTCACTGAGAGCACACAACTGTTCAGTTACCATGACTACTCAAGCTCACCTGAGCACCCCCGCCTTGGCCCAGGATAGCACACCAGCAGTCTTATCCAACGCTGCTTGTGCAATGCTGGGCTTCCCCAGTGGCTCAGCAGTAAAGAATCTGCCAGCAATGCAGGTGATGCAGGAGATGTGGGTTGGATTCCTGGGTTGGGAAGATTCCTCAGGAGAAGGAAATGGCAACCCACTCCAGTATTCTTGTCTGGAGAATCCCATGGACAAAGGAGCCTGGTGGGCTACAGTCCATGGGGTCACAAACGGTCAGTCACAACAGAGTGACTAAACCCAAAAAAATACTGGCTGCATCAAAGGCCACAAACACAAGAGCAGACTGGAAGAAAACATTTATAAAGCATATATTCAATAAGGGGTTTCGGTTCAGTCGCTCAGTCACATATGACTCTTTCAACCGCAGGGACTGCAGCACGCCAGGCCTCCCTGTCCATCACCAACTCCCGGAGTTCACTCAAACTCACGTCCATCAAATCGGTGATGCCATCCAACCATCTCATCTTCTGTCATCCCCTTCTCCTCCCACCTTCAATCTTTCCTAGCATCAAGGTCTTTTCCAAGGAGTTGGTTCTTCACATCAGGTGACCAAAGTTTGAGTTTCAGCTTCAGCATCAGTCCTTCCAATGAACATTCAGACTGACTTCCTTTAGGATGGACTGGTTGGATCTCCTTGCAGTCCAAGGGACTCTCAAGAGTCTCCTTCAACACCACAGTTCAAAAGCATCAATTCTTTGGCGCTCAGCTTTCTTTACAGTTCAGCTCTCACATTCATACATCACTACTGGAAAAACCATAGCTTTGACTAGAGGGACCTTTGTTGGCAAAGTCATGTCTCTGCTTTTTAATATGCTGTCTAGGTTGGTCATAGCTTTTCTTCCAAGGAGCAAGGGTCTTTTCATTTCATGGCTGTAGTCAACAAGGGGTTAACGTACAGTATATATAAAGAACTCCTTCAACTCATTAACAAAAATTTAACCCAATTTTTAAAAATGGGCAGAGAACTTGGAATATTTCTCCAAGGAAGATAAACAAATGGCCAATAAACACACGAAAAGATGCTATATATTATTATTTGAGAAATGTAAATCAAAACTACAATGAGATACCACCTCACACCCATTAGAATGACTACTATTGAGGGGGAAAAAAAAAAAAGACAAGAGGACGTGGAGAAATTGGAATTCTTGGGCACGGCTGATGGAAACGTGAGACAGTGTTGACCACCATGGGAAAAATGTATGGCGGTTCCTGAAAAAATTAAAAGCAGAACTACCATATAATCCAGCAATTCCACTTATAGGTGTATACACTCCAAGAACTGAAAGCAGGAACTTCAAGAGATATTTGCACGCCCATGTCCACAGCAGTATTATTCACAATAGCTAACAGGCAGAAGCAACTCTATTGGTTGAACAGTCTACTGGTGGATGAATGAAGAAAGAAAATGTGGTACATCCATACACTGACAACTATTCAGTCTCAGAAGGATATTCTGAGACACAAGCAAACGTTGAGGACCTGATGCTAAGTGAAACAAGCCAGTGACAAAAAAGACAAACGCTATTATGATTCTACTTATATAAAGTACCTAGAGCAGCCAAACTGAAAGGAAGAAAGTAGAATGGTGGGGGCTGGGGGGTTAGGAGAAAACAGGTAGTTATTGTTTAATAGGTACAGATTTTCAGTTCAGAAAACAGGGTGGCGATGGTTGCAAAGCAATGTAAGTGCACTTAAGAATCTGCCTGCAGTGCGGGAGACTTGGGTTCCATTCCTGGGTTGGGAAGATCCCCTGGAGAATGGAAAGGCTTCCCACTCCAGTATTCTGGCCTGGAGAATTCCAAGGACTGTGCAGGCCATGGGGTCACAAAGGGTCAGACATGACTTTCACTCACCACCAAACTGCACACCTAAAAATGGTTATGATGGTCGATTTCATGCAATGCGTATTTCACCAAAACTAATTTAATTTAAACAATAAAGATTACTGGCACACAGAAAACTGACAGTGTTTTCTGGACGAATAAATGACCTCTAGAAGACTGTAAGCAAGAACAAAAACCAAGGAAAGAGGTAATCTAAGCCCGGCTCCAATGTCTCCTTCTCTAGGAAACCTGCTCCTCCATACCCACCATGCCAGGGTGAATCAGGCCGCTCAGTACACAGTCATTCACCCCGCAGCCTGAGCTGGAAGCGTCCAGTCACCCTGGACCTGCTCCGTCCCACCACATGCTCACCAAGCTTAATCCACGCGACCTGGACAACGTGCAGTGGATCTGCTGACGCCCCTCTCCTCTCTGCACCACCCAGGCCCTCAGCACCGCTGCCCCAGGCGATGCTGACTGTCTCCTCCCCCTCCCTCTTCTGGGGGCGGTGCTCCCCTGTCACCAAGTCACTACCCATACCGCTCCCAGATATAACGATCCAAAATAAAAACTGAGGCTCCTCCCTTTAGGTTCAGGAGGACAAACTCAATTCCTAGCGTGACACGGAGACACTCCACCCGCTCCACCTTAAGCACCCACACGACATGACGCCACCCACTGCTCAAGTACACAGGGCTGGCTGTGGGTCTCTGACCAGACGCTGTCCTGGTAGGACCACTGTTCTACTCCTTCTCTCCTCAACCCACGCCTGGCCAACTCCTATACTCGTGCTTTAAGATCCAATCCAAATATCCCACCCCTCACCTGTGTCCCTTAGAGCTTCTTAGGTATCACTGTCATACCACAAGTCTCCATCTCACCCAAAAATTATCTGCGGGCCTTCCCTGGTGGTCCAGTGATTAAGACTCGAGGCTTCTAAAGCAGGGGGAATGGGTTCCACCCCTGGCTGGGTAACCAAGTTTCCACAGGCCGTGCAGCGCAGTCAAGAAAAAAAATTATCTTTGCGTTCCTAGTGGCTGGTTCCATTCATTTTGCTCATTTTCTTCAATGTGCTACTACTACTTACAACTGGCATAAGATTAATTTTTGTTTTGTGAGCGAGATGCTTACCCTCTGGAGATGCGCTTTAGTGACATGAGCTGCGTCTTCCTCTCCATTGGTTCTTTCAGGGCCTGGCACATAACAGGACGCTTCCACTGTCTGCTGAACGGAATCCCCAGATAATTTTCCCTAGAAAGTTAGTTTCATGCTCATATACTTTTCCCTCAGAGTGTCTAAGTTCTGCTTTAAGATGTTGATTATTACATTTAATTGTACTTACAATACTCCACAATGAAACAAAGTTGTAAGCAACTTATTAGGGCACTAGAAAACTCGTGTGTCCTGAAACAGGAAGACACAAATAACTTACTTCTTGACAGGAACACACACTGCCAAAGTCAGTGCCTTCTGCATGGGTCTCCTCTTATCTTCCATCATCCTGGACCATGATTTGTGCTGAAAAGATTTTTCCCCAATAACAGCTGCAACCACAGATGAAATCCAGCAGCATGCTATAGCAAGTATTGTTTACTCCATTTTACACACACACAAACTACATTTCGAAAAGGCTTTGTATGCAGCCCAAGGTCGCAAAAACTACTGAGGAGCAAGCAAAACTTAAAACCCACACGAAGATGGGGAGACTTCAGTCAAGTCCCTTCACCTCAGGACGTAAAGCACAAGAACAAAGGTAATGACTCCACTCTAACAGGGTACACAGGGTAACACAAGATCCAGAGAAAAAAAAGAGTTTATCCAGTCACTCTCCTTTGTATCCTAAGATTATTCTACCAACTATCATATGCAACACTCAGTGCTTCCTTCAAGATACATCAAGACCCTCCTTCATTCTGCCCCAAAGGCCACTCTGTTAGCAAAACTAAGAGCTGCCTGCAATTTACAACAGGCTTTGTAAGTGAGCCTTGGCTTTGGAGTATGACTGATTTGGACCAGTGTTCTGGATCCCGCTCTTACCAGCTGTGTGGCCTACACAAAAATCCTCATAGCTTCTTGGAGCCTCAAATTTCTTACCTGAAACACGGAAATAAAAACTCCCTCACAAGACAGTGAACAGACAGCATCCAGAACAGAGTAAGCACTCAATAAATCCATAAATCCACAGGCTCTTTCATCCTGTCCCAGCTCTAGCAGGATGCTGTCTCCAATTCTTGCATCCATAACAGATCAGAATTCAAAGTACTTGGTCCTCTGCAAAATCAGAAAAAGAATCACAGAATCTTGTCCAGCCCACCTGTTCTGTGGATACCAAATTCACGACCAAAACCACCACAGTTAGCTAACAGCCAAACCAGAGGAGGATCTGGGCCTTTTTCACCACCCATGTCAAAATTCTGAATCAGTGGCACATATTTTTCAGGAGACTGTCAAAAGAGACAGCAAAACATCAAGAAAAAAAAGTATGAAGTGGTTAAAACATTTGACCCACACATTCTTATGCCCTAGAATTATCCCACATGTCACATCAAGAAGCGCTAAGGTAACTCTTTAAGAAAACATAAGACAGACCTTACACAGTGGCAAAGAAGACTCAGTGTGCCAGTGTGTTCTAGGATACAGCACTGCAGATATGCTTTTCTTTTTTTAATGCCATTGCCACATAAGGTCCTACTACTTAACCCCAGAAGCCAGGAGGCGGAAAGTGCAAGCAAAGAAGGCAAAATGCCTAACAGTAACACCACTTGTCAAACAAAAGCAAATTAATCATTAATAGACTTTTCAACACAATCACCCTCTAACAACCACTCACTCGGTAAATCCCTACCGTATGCTAGGAGCTAGGGAAAAGGGTGAAATAAGCCTCAGGAAAGGGAATGAGACACAGCGTAAAAATTTACAACACAGGACAGAAAGTGGCATGCAAGAAAGGCTTGAGAAGTCAGAAAGAGAAACTCCATACCACTGCTAAGAATAAAGCAGGGTTTCAATAGGAAATATCCTTCAAGGCTCATATAAAAGCTGAGTCAAATCTGGACATGCGGAGATGGTAAGGAACGTTCTGTGTGTTCCCAGAGTCAGATCTCAGCACAGCATGCAGAGTGAACGGCGAGGGTTTTTCAAACGTGTGAATGGGCAAAGGCATGTCCAGTTCAACACAGCAAAAGGTTCAAAGCATGTGGTGGGCCGGACTGAGGCTTTATTCTGTGGGCACTGAGGAACTACTAATGTCTCAAGCAGGGCAGTGACAGGACCGAAGCTGTACTTCTCCAAGAATTAAACTGACAGAACATACAACGGCTGACAGCTGAAGAGCAACCTGGCTGTCATATCACTGAGTTCCTCTACATCCACGCCAGACTTGGCTCTGCTCTCAGTCAGCCCCTCTCCTTAGCAGCCCTCTACCCCAGTCAGTGCTGACGACGCACGTGGTGACCCACAGGCAGGAACATCAGCACAGGCTAGTACAGCAGACAACCAGGCAGCGCTGGAGGCGGAACTCCAAGTTCATCATCATCAGGGGTCCCGGGAAATTCCCTAGAGACTGTCCCTCTCAATGCAGCATTCCCTCTGCTCTAGCCACGTGGTGGGGTCCCAACAGCAGGGAAAGAGAGAGGATTTCACATCAGCTTTTAAACGCTTTCGCCCAAAGGTGACATCTGTCATTTCTGCTCAATTTCACTGCTTACAGCAGGACACGGGTGGACTTGAGAGAGACTGGGTGACGAATCTTTTCACGTGAGTAAGGAAGAACTAGAAAGCCTGGTGAGCAGCATCACAAGGCGGTGTCTTTCCAATACCCAGGAATCAACTATTACACTTTGAAGAAAAAAGAAAAAAAAAAGGCCTAGTTTCTTTGCAATTGGGTAATATCACAGTAAACTTGTTCTCGAGGCATCAAAGTTATCAACAAATTTCCCTAGCTTTATGGATATCATGAATCTCACACTGATTATGAAATAATGTAATCTATAAAAGAATTCAGCATCATCTACTGCAGAATTCTGTTTGTCTTCACACCTATTATTCTTTCAGGAATCATTTCCAAGCTTTCATACAGACTATTTCATCCTGCTCTAAACTGATAAACGTCTCATTTAGTCCTTATTTTCTGGAAGGAGATAACGGATAAGGAATATATATATTCAGTCTGATCAAACCATTTCTGCCCTCCAATTAAGAGTCCTTGGCATAATCCAAAGCAGGTTAAGAATAGCAAGGGAGCTTCCCAGTGATCTAGTGCTCGTGACTTCAAAGCGTTCACTGCCGTGGACCAGGTTCAACCCCTGGTCAGGGAGCTGAGATCCCACAAGTCACATGGCGAGGCAAAAACAAACAAAAACAATGAAAGCTGCCAACTACTTATACTGCGTCGTTTCACTAATGAGTAACCATGAGTAGCCATGGGGCTATAATTTCTTCGGCTACAAGTCCACTCTAAATGTAGGAGAGGCAAGCTAACAGCAACGAGTGCACACATTTTAGAAGCACAATCCTACTTTCAAACCCCAGCTCTCCCCGTTGCTAACTGCGGAAGCCTGGCCAAGCCACACGATCTCCGTGAAGCTGGATGGTCCACACCGACAGCACACTTAACCCCAGCTGCTTCACAGGGCCATCCCAGGGTTTCATCCCTTATGAAACGCTATAAGGCAGATGCTCAAAGAAGTGGCAGGCAGTATAAATGTTTTGATAAGCATGGAATATGGTTTTCTTTACCATTTTATTAAGATTCTCCAAGCTAGGAGAGGTAAAAAGCACTTTTGATTTCTAACTGTGTAGTTGAGAAGCCTCTCACATACAAGGGGCATCAGAGCAGACAGTCAAAGAGCACGCTTTCATCCACCGCCCTGCACAGCGCCTTCACAACTGAACTGGAACCAGTATCTCCCCGCTCTGAGAGAGGCACACCAAGAACAGAGACTATGCAGTGTTCAGAAACACCACTTCTTAGCATCCGAAGGCATTTTCAAGATGTTTCAGTCTAGATGTTTCCAAGCTGATTTTGGCAATGGGACTTTCTTCAAAAGAATTATCAGAAGAAACCCACAAAAGTAAAATTTTTCAAGTGGAGTTACTCTATGGGCAACAATTTGGTCTCTTTCTCATGGCTGCCCCAACCCTACTTGGACCCCTGATGTAACTCTAAGGAATCCCGAGGGATTACGAATACCTTTTGAAAAAAGAAAATAAACTAAGAAACAAAAATGGATGCACTTCACTTTTAACAGCAGAAATCGGGGATGGGAAGGGTGTGCCTAAGTGACTTGCCCCAGGATGTCAGTAAAAAACTAAGTCTAGAACCCACATCTACTGAATCCGAATCTCCTGCCTGTCCACTAACAATCAAGTTTTTCTCAGCTACGGAATGCTCTGCATCAAAATTTACCTTTACCTATATCACAGTGCAACAGTTTTGATTCTCTAATTTTATATCTGACATCCTTCCTTTCTTACTAATTTTATATTACTCTCACATTACATTCTGCTAATACTTTTTTTAATCTTAAAATCTTATTTATTTTGTATTGGAGTGTAGCCAATCAACAATGTAATAGTTTCAGGTGGACAGCAAAGGGACTCAGCCATACATACGCATGTGCGCATTCTTCCCCCAAATTCCCCTCCCATCCCGGCTGCCACATAACACCGAGTAGAGTTCCCTGTGCTAGACAGCAGGTCCCTGCTGGTTATCCACGGTAAACAGAGCAGTGTGTGCGTGTCTGCCCCAAGCTCCCTACCTATCCCTTCCTCCCGGCAACCATAAGCTTGCTCTCTGAGTCTGAGTCTGTTTCTGTTTGGCAAATAAGTTTATTTATATCATGTCTATTCTCTTATTACTTTGTTCCCCAGTAATCTTGCCATGTGTCCCAGAACAACTGCAGTGAAACACGTAACTCCTAGCATGGCTGCATTACCAGGCCTTTTAGGTTAACGCCCCAAACCACGGGCCAAGAAAGAAAAAGTAACCCAGACTCAAGCGGCAAATCCTCTGAAATGTTACAGGCTGAGATCCTAGTCCTCGCCTGATCCGCTAAACGTTGTTACTCCCCTTTTTATCTCCCAAAGGGCAGTGTGTCAAGAAAAACCTAGGATTAAAATGACTCAAGTTGCCAAGGGGGAGAAAACAGTGAATGCAGAATGGCACACTTTTTAAGACTCAAGTCCAAGCAGTGTGATTGTAACAGGGAAAAGAAGAAGGTGAAAATTCTTCTGACCCAGAAAGATTTCCAAAGCAGTAGCCCTCTGAAAATTCAGGTCAGTGGAGATGTCCTCAAAACTCCACTTAAGAGGATTCCTAAATAAAATAAAGTAAAAAATAATAATAATAAATAAATAAATAAATAAGAGGGTTCCTATGAAACCAAAACACCCAGACACATCCATGAAATCTGAACAGTTCAAGAATCAGGTGTGCTACATAAAAAACCGGGTGTTTCCAAGATCATAGTTGTTCTCCCGCAACTGAATAACAATCTACAGGTTCCAGGCAACACTGTTATAGAGCTATCATAAATCAGCTCTTCTAGGAATGATTTATCTACTAAGTCAACCAGCAAATCTTTCTCTATAACCAGGACTAGGCTAAAGATCAGCCACATAATACTGCTAAGAATGCCCAACAGAACTGACATACTTTGGTGTTATCAACAGTGCCCGGAGACCAACTTACACAATCTACCTGACTTATAACTTGTGATGCAACTGATTCTTCCTACCTATGGTACAGAAAATTCTGACAAACGTTACCTAATTAAAAATCACTGCTACCATAGGTGAGACCAGTTAACTCATCTGTCTCACAGAAAGCTGTGTGGCCGTATTAGTAAGTCAAGAGCATGGATCCATTTTTAATTTGCCTTTTATTTTCCTGGTTGAACCACAATGTCGACACATGAGTGTGATTTGGGGCACATATGTGAATTCCGCACGTCATTATTACAGTATTGATTTCTAAAGCTTTTTATGTGCATGTGGAAGTGCAAGAGAAGGGCCACAGAGCCTCTCTCATGGATCCTCTGTGCAGCTGCTGTTCAGCAGCTCAGTCGTGTCAGACTCTGCAGCTCCAAGGACTGCAGCGCACCCTGGGCCTGAGCAGACTCCGGGAGACGGTGAAGGGCACAGAAGCCTGGCGTTGCAAAGAGCTGGACACGACTGAGTGCCTGAACAAGAAAGCTTCCCTGTCCTTCGCTATCTCCCACAGTGTGCTCAAACTCACGGCCACTGAGTCAATGATGCCACCCAACCATCTCATCCTCTGTCACCCGCTTCTTCTCTGTGTAGTATGCAGAAGGTCACCCAACTCTGTATCATCTCTATAAATCTCATCTCAAACACTCCTGCACCTCATTCCTGGAGCTAATTAGGACTGCTAATTAAGGTGCTGCCAAAGATCATGACCATCAGAGTCTTTATTTGAAAGTTCCCTTATGGGCCTTTCAATACCGAGAACCAACCTTAGATTAACTCTCAGTGCTTAAGAGAGTAGGGAGTATGTTTCATGAGCTTCTTTCTGTTCTTTCAGAAACACAGAGTTCCCTTACTTATAATTGGTTGCCCGTAGTTCAGTAATGCTACTAGTAATTTTACCATGGCACTTAAAACTTCCTTTTAAATACTGGATTGAAAAAACAACAACAACTTTAAGATTATGGAGAGTTCCTTCTCTGGTGGCCTAGTGGTTAGGATTCCAAGCTTTCAATCTCTGGGTTCAACCCCTGCTTGGGGAAACTAACATCCTGCAAGTCACACAGTGCAGGCAAAAAAAAAAAAAAAAGATGGAGAAGTAAACGGTAAACAGGCACTCGTATTCTGCCAGTGGGAGTGTAAATGATAATAAGTTTTCTGTAGGCAACACTATTTATTAAAAGCTGTTGAAACATACAGTCTTTGCTCTAGCAATTCCACTTCTGTGAGAAATAAGTAAACAAGAATACAAAGATTATGTACATAGCTGTTCATCACAGCAGTGTTTACAACAGGATAAAGGGGGAAGGGAGGGACGGAGGGGAAAGAAAAGAAACAGCACTCCTAAGAAAGTAACGAGGGCACTCCCTCCTGATCCACTGGTTAGGGCGCCAGGCCCTCACTGCCAAAGACATGGACTCGGTCCCTGATCAGGGAAGTAAGATCCCACGAGCTGTGTGACATGGCCAAAAAATGGAAAAAAAAAAAAAAAAAGTTAAAAAGGTAATGAATGATCTGAGGATAAATCTAAATCCATACAATGAAATATTATATAGCCATTATATTCACTTGACGTTGTGTAAAAGTATAGTTGTGAAACATACTTAATAATCTGTTTATACATAAGAGCATATAAAATGCGATCACATATTGTATACATAAATGCACACACACCTTCTACAAATTTAGTTTGGGAAGAAAAACACCAGTTACCCAAAATATTTTCCAGGCAGTGTCATTTATTCTTATGTGTACTTTTTTGTTTATGGGTAATTCCCGAATTTCTGCAGGGACTGTACATTACTGCTGTTAGTAAAAATAAAACAAAAAAATCTCTCTCATGAACCATGAAAACTCTGATGACTTCTTCGAGATTATATAGCAGAAACTGAACTTTAAAAATAAATCTACTGGCAAAGTCAAAGTTACACAAAGTTCTGCCAAAATCAGAGCTCACAGTCGATGTTCCTTTCACATAATTAATTATTTCAACTATTGGTAGCAATGTTCTTGATGCTTGAAGAGCTTGGCCCCTGAAGTCAGAGACCGGCATTCAAGTCCTCATTCTGCCACATGCTGTGAGGCCTCTGAGCCTCAGGTCTCCTCATCCACTAACTGTGTGTGGCTGACCCCACCTCTTAGAGCTGTGGGGATTGAAATGAAATAAGGCTGTACAGAACACAGCAGACTAAGCTTGGCACACGGAAAGCAGTAACAAATGACGGCAGTTGTCACTACTACCGTTGCTAGCACACATTAATTAAGAAACAAAATCAAGAGCACTTTAAGAACAGGAATGGTGTCTCTATTTTTGATCATCCCTGGACCCCCCGCACCTAGTAAGTTACCCTAAATGTCTGCTGATTAAGTATACCTATTAATACAATTAATTATTACCCTCCTCAATCTCCTTCTCTGACAAAATCATATAAACACCCTGCAGAGGTCAGAACTGATAAACATAAGATACCCAGTTCAATAGAAAGTGAAAGTGAAGTCACTCAGTCGTGTCCGACTCTTTGTGACCCAATGGACTGTAGCCTACCAGGCTTCTCCATCCATGGGATTCTCCAGACAAGAATACTGGAGTGGGTTACCATTTCCTTCTCCAGGGGATCTTCCCAACCCAGGGATCGAACCCAGGTCTCCTGTATTGGAGGCAGATGCTTTAACCTCTGAGCCACCAGGGAAGAGGCTCCCACTAAATGATAGCTGTTTAAAGTGGTAAATCTTTAGACAGCCACAAGTGCTTTTGGCAAAGCAACCCAAATAGCAGCTGGGGGTGGGGGAAGTGAGGGAAGTAGCGGGTAGAGGCAGGGGGGTGGTATTTCAGAGAATTTAGGAGCTTAAGGACAGAATGTATACAAATAGGGGCCATGAAAAACAGTGGATCAATTGTTCTCGGGCTTCAAATGAAAGCTTCTAAGATGACAATGTGAATTAGGAAGCAATTCTAAAATCAACTCTGAATTAGGAAGCAATTCTAAAATCAACACTACCTTTACGTACACTGCCAAATGAATTCTTATGGAAGTATTAAATTTATAAAGATAGTCAATTACCTGAAAAGTATTTCCTTCACAAAAAAAATCAAAATAAATAGGAATGCATTTTAGGAAGAAAAAATAGATTCTCAAAAGGAAAAAAGACCCATTAAATTCTATGGGGGGGTGGTGAAAAACTACTGATATGAATCCAACAATAATTTTGTATAGATGGTAACATTCTTGTACTAGTATTTGAGAAACAGTCATCCAAAGGGAAAAAAAAACCTAACCTAAGGGAGAACTCAAAAACTGCAAAGATCAGTAACTTGTGCAGCTCTGTTTAATTTTCCATGTCTAATTTCACAGAAACCTCAGATTGCATACAAAAGTGCTTAATAGAAGGTTTATGATCCTATTTCTGAAATGATTCTATTGGAAGGGGAAAAAAAAATCCTACTCAGCACTCACTAGCTTTGAGTTAAAGTCATCTGATCTGTATCCTGGAAACATACCATGCCATGACTTAAGAGACATTTCATGGTTTACAAGCATTAAACACTAGAGTGAAAGTCTGATGTACAATTCACTGTTAAGAAAATAAGTCTGGCACGAACTTTCAAAACAACTGGAGTAAACATATTGTTTTATTCTATACGGATTATATCACAATATGACTGTAATTTTAAAAGGGATGTGGCAGAGAATGGCAAAATCTCACTAATTCTCCAGAATCTGGGTAATGGGCCTGTAGGGATCAATTGTACTGTTCTATTTTGAATATGATTTTTAAACACATTTTTTAAAACTTAGGCAGGCAACCCACACCTACGCCCATGTGCGAGCCACACTAAGCTGAGGAACAGGTTGAAATATAAAACGACAGACAGGAAAAACAAGGAGGAGCTGAACAAACACTGCTGCCAGACTGGGTCACAACGCCGGCCAGTCTTCCCCTTAACGTGGCGCCCTGCGCTTCCCCCGAAAGGCTAACTTAACTCACCATAATCAAACCGCAATTGATGCTGGGGTTAAAAAAAATCTGTTCATTTAGTCTCAAAAAATAGATTTTATTAATACTGGGTTGGCCAAACTGTTCACTCAGTTTTCATACCATCTTATGAGAAAACCCAAACAAACTTTTTCACCAACCCGGTATCGATAATAAGCACGTTATTAATATATGGTTGTATTACAAACTCATCCATTCATCCAAATATGTCCTGAAAGTGAAGTCGCTCAGTAGTGTCCGACTTTTTGCGACCCCATGGGGTGTAGCCTACCAGGCTTCTCCGTCCCTGGGATTCTCCAGGCAAGAGTACTGGAGTGGGTTGCCGTTTCCTTCTCCAGGAGATCTTCCCAACTCAGGGATTGAACCCGGGTCTCCCGGGTTGTGGGCAGACGCTTTACCATCTGAGCCACCAGGGAAAACTCAAATATGTCCTGAGGAGTAACTAACTGCTATGTGTCATGAACAATGCCACGCACTGGGAACACAGCAATGAACAAAGCAGATACAGTCTGTCCTCCCCAACCTTATAACTGAGGAGGAAATACAGATACGTGGGTTTACCTTGTCCCCACCTGGTCAGCGAGCAATGTGACAACGAATCCTACTGAACTAACTGGAAACAGCAGGCAAAGAAAACACGTAAAAGGTAAAGAACGCATCGGCAACAGTACCATCCAAGATACTCAAAAACCGGGAAGAATACTCTTTTCACCTAGGTGCTGGCACAGTATCTTAGAAAACTTCATTTATTTCTGTAGTTTATGATACTTGCCATCGGTTCAGTTCAGTCGCTCAGTCACGTCTGACTCTTTGCGACCACACAGACCACAGCACGCCAGGCCTCCCTGTCCATCACCAACTCCCCGAGTTCACCCAAACTCAGGTCCAATGAGTCGGCGATGCCAGCCAGCCATCTCATCCTCTGTCGTCCCCTTCTCCTCCCGCCCCCAATCCCTCCCAGCAACAGGGCCTTTTCCACAACCACCTGAAGTTTCCAAGACTTCTCTCTTGTCTAATTTATACAAGTGTTAGTTGCTCAGTTGGGTCTGCCTCTCTGAGACCCTGCGGACTGTAGCCCACCAGGCTCCTCTGTTCATGGGATTCTCCGGGCAAGAATACTGGAGCGGGCAGCCAGTATCTTCTCCAGGGGAATCTTTCCAACCCAGGGATCGAATCTGTGTCTCCGGCATTACAAGGGGTTTCTTTACCATCTGAGCTACCGGTGAAGCCCAATTTATACAAAACTTGGCCCTGGGTTGGGAGATCCCCTGGAGAAGGAAATGGTAACCCACTCCAGTATTCTTGCCTGGAGAATCCCGTGGACAGAGGAGCCTGGTGGGCTACAGTCCACGGGGTCACAAAGAGTCGGACACGACTGAGTGACTTCACTTCACTTCTTGGCCCAAAAAAAGTCCTTTTTCAAAAAAGTATTAACTAACGTGTTGCCCTACAGGCATCCTCTAAAATAAAATGGTGGGTTACAACATTTATAAGTCAATCTCAATCACTCAAAGTTCACAATACAGTACTATTATTTAAGGTTCAGCCGTATAACAAACATTCCTTCCCAGTTACCAAAAATTTAGGTATAACAGGATGAAAAGCTTAAACTTGGGTGTATTTAACGTTATAAAAAGGTTCAAAAGCCAACTTATCTCACTTGTAAGTTTTCAGTGAAGGAAAAGGGCAGTGGAAAAAAAGGTTCGAAAAACAACATGATTTGACAGAGTAAAAAATTCAGGGCCATTCCTACCTAGCCCCATTAAAAGGACAGATTCCCATCCATAATAAAAATGTTATTAAGTATATATGACAAGCTCTCAGAATCCTTCTCCTTTCTGTCATGACAGACTAAGGTTTCTCGGGCAAGATCAGCTCAACAAAGATTCATCAACAGGTTCCTCTGACTGACAGGGCTATAAAGCAATGATGACAAGGAACTTGCATGTCCTGTCTTAAGGAAATAATGCAGACACAATATTTACCAGAGGGTTCTGTTTATTGTTCTGTATTAGAAAAAGGGCGGTGGAAGGGAGATATTTAAAGTACAGCAGGGTGGTTGGCAACAATAGTAAGAAAATTAATTATCTAAACCAAAGCAGGAAGGACAAAGTCACTGCAACTTTGAAGAATCTTCACTGATGTGAAAATACCACCTGTTCCATTTCGTGTCCAAGAGCCTAAGTTGTGTAGCATCCTGAAAGTCACCCTTCAAGGACTCAACGAAAGGTGACTTCAACAGATTATTCACAGAACAAAAGAATTCAAGGGCAGAAGAAGAGCAGTAATCAGCTCAAGGTCACACAGCTAGTTAGGTGACAGAAACACAGCTGAGCTGACTATCACCTTCCTTTCCAATCTTTCTGCAGCTACACAACTTTGCCAGGTTCAATGCCATTTTATTGGGGGAAGAGAAGGAATCAGGTGACAAGTGAGGAAACTAGCAAGGTATTTAGTTACAGAGTTATTATCTCCGAAGCCAGGAGTGAAAAGGAAAAGAATTTTTCCCATAAATTAGCATGCATAAGGACTCTGTTCACTTGCCAGAGTCTCTGTGCCAGGCACTTCGCAATCACTTTAAACCCCACAGGAATCAAGGACCATTCACATCGAAGCGGCTGCAGGAAAGAAAGCTGCACCACAGTTCACGGAATCATCCACATCGTTGCACCCTGTACCTTACAGTCCACATAACTCATCCCCTGGCATTAAGCAAAAGATGTGCATACCACCCCAAAAAACACTCCTGGTGTGAGCTAAGCTGGGCGCAAAACTAAGGGACTCGGAAGAGATGTTTAACACTTCACAGTTCTTACCTGCATTTTTCTTACTGAAGGCTTATGTTCCTAGCATTTCAGGACTGCTGAAATGAACCTAAAAAACTGGTCTTTCAGCTTCCAATATAGGTTAAACATGAACTAATTAACTGTTTGTAAAACACTTTGAAGTCGTGAAAGAGTATGTAAATGTTAATTATTAATGCTGATCCACAAAGCCCCTGTGTCTGAAGTAAAATACAATTCTTCAGGCAAGTTTCTGCTACTTTCAAGGTACAAACATGGAAGCCCAGCATGCTTTTAGGAATTCTAGGAAAACTTGAAAGGCAGACCACAATGATTTCTATTTACAAGAAGAACAAGCTGGAATTTTAAGCCGGCTGTGTTGGGTATAATCATATCAGAATGAATAAAAAATGTGACTTATGCCATATATAATAAAAACTAGAGTATGTTTATAGTCACAAAGTGCTGGATGAAAATTATAGTCCATTAACCTGAGAGGGGCAAAGTCAAAGCTCTGAACCATACTTTTCTCATCAAAAAGGCAGGGAGGATAAAACCTATCTTACAGGATTACAGTCAAGAATTGAGAGAATGTAAATCAACACACAATAATATATATGTTTCTTCTTCCCTTTAGTGACTTCACGTTCTAGAAGACACTTCTTGGGAAATGGCCTGCTCTTTAGCAAAAGATCTCTCTAGAATGAAAAAGTCCTTTGAATACACACTAGCTTATGCTCTAAGCACACATACAGCACTCATTTAGCAGGAGGACCCAGGCAAAAACTTTTGGTCATTCCTGTCCACTGACCCATATACATTCTTAATCCTCAAAGGCAGAAAGCACCTCGGCCAGGCCCCAAGGCTGCATGTGACCAAGTGAACAATTAGAACTCTGCTTCTCAAACTCGAGCTGTCCCGTCTTCCTCCTAAATAACTCCCAAACTGCAAAGCCACAAGCAGAGTTCCTTTGTATTCTGGGCCCAGCCTCTCTGTGTGCAAAGAATGCAAGGTTTAAAAAAAACCCGCTGGCCTCGAGACAGATCATAAAGGTAAAAGTGATTCCCGTGCAATGCCACAGTGGTTCTCTCTCCTTCTACCTTAAACAGAGCAGAACTCAACAGGCAACACGAGGTACACAGACTGATTTACAGACATATTTCAAACTATACTGCTGTGTTTTCAGAGGCGATTCATCAACTACAGAAAATGTCAAATCTGCAAAAACTCCCTGTCACCTTTGACACTGTTAACACCTGAGAAAGGAACGCTTCTATTGATCTAACCTAGCATGGAAAGTTATAATTCAGATCTAAGGGAAAAAAAAATATTCATGCTTGAGTCAATTTACCTGAAGTGATCTGCCCACCACAATACGAACACAACACAACGTCCCCTTTGAACAAATGGTGCCACAACCAGCTTGGTGGGGAGAACATGTGCTAACAACGTTCACAGGAGCTGCTGTGAACTCGTCTATCAAAATCAACCACACTCTCCCGACTCCCCGCTGGAGATCAACGGCGCAAAGTTTCAAGACAACAGACCACAGTCAAAGACCCATCTGTGCAAGACGCAGTGTGAACAACCACAAACAAATGAAACTGCATCACCCCAGAGACTCACCAACCGAGCAGATGCTCCCAAGTATTGCCTCTGTTTGAAAATGAAAAATTAAAACATATACAAAGATAGATACACATATAGCAAGCATTTAAGAGGTTAAAAAATTCTACCATCATCTCACTCCGCAAACAAAACTACAGTTAACACTCTGTGATAAATTCCTTCCAAACTATCTTGTGTGTAAAAATTATACGCAATACACAACTGTGTGTGTGTGTGCTTAGTCACTCAGAAATGTCCGACTCTTTGCAAATCCATGGACTGTAGTCCAACAGGCTCCTCTATCCATGGGGATTCTTCAGGCAAGAGTACTGGAGTGGGCTGCCATGCCCTCCTTCCGGGGATCTTCCCAACCCAGGGAGAGAACCCTGGTCTCCCTCATTGCAGGCAGGCCCCCTCCCATCTGAGACACCGGGGAAGCCCCAGTATACCCCTGCATCGCATTTGAAGACCACCGACAGGTGGGCGCAATAAAGAGCAGAAGTGGCACAGCCCTACCAGAGGCAGAAGACACTAAGGAGAGGTGGCAAGGACACACGGAAGACCCGCACAAGAAAGAGCCTCAGGACCCGGACAACCGCAGCGCTGGCACCACTCACCTAGGGCCAGGCATCCTGGGATGCCAGTCAAGTGGGCCTTAGGAAGCATCACTACGAACAAAGCTAGTGCAGGTGATGGAATTCCAGTTGAGCTGTTTCAAATCCTGAAAGATGATGCTGTGAAAGTGCTGCACTCCATATGCCAGCAGATTTGGAAAACTCAGCAGTGGCCACAGGACTGGAAAAGATCAGTTTTCATTCCAATCCCACAGAAAGGCAATGCCAAAGAACATTCAAACTACCACACAATTGCATTCATCTCACACACTAGCAAAGTAATGCTCAAAATCCTCCAAGCCAGGCTTCAACAGTATGTGAACCCGTGAACTTTCAGATTTCAAGCTAGATTTTAAAAAGCCAGAGGAACCAGAGATCAAATTGCCAACATCCCTTGGATCATTGAAAAAGCAAGAGAGTTCCAGAAAAACATCTACTTCTGTATTATTGACAATGCCAAAGCCTTTGACTGTGTGGATCACAACTGTGGAAAATTCTTCAAGAGGTGGGAATACCAGACACCTTACCTGCCTCCTGAGAAATCTGTATCCAGGTCAAGAAGCAACAGTTAGAACTGGACATGGAACAACATACTGGTTTCAAATAGGAAANTAACTCATCCCCTGGCATTAAGCAAAAGATGTGCATACCACCCCAAAAAACACTCCTGGTGTGAGCTAAGCTGGGCGCAAAACTAAGGGACTCGGAAGAGATGTTTAACACTTCACAGTTCGTACCTGCATTTTTCTTACTGAAGGCTTATGTTCCTAGCATTTCAGGACTGATGAAATGAACCTAAAAAACTGGTCTTTCAGCTTCCAATATAGGTTAAACATGAACTAATTAACTGTTTGTAAAACACTTTGAAGTCGTGAAAGAGTATGTAAATGTTAATTATTAATGCTGATCCACAAAGCCCCTGTGTCTGAAGTAAAATACAATTCTTCAGGCAAGTTTCTGCTACTTTCAAGGTACAAACATGGAAGCCCAGCATGCTTTTAGGAATTCTAGGAAAACTTGAAAGGCAGACCACAATGATTTCTATTTACAAGAAGAACAAGCTGGAATTTTAAGCCGGCTGTGTTGGGTATAATCATATCAGAATGAATAAAAAATGTGACTTATGCCATATATAATAAAAACTAGAGTATGTTTATAGTCACAAAGTGCTGGATGAAAATTATAGTCCATTAACCTGAGAGGGGCAAAGTCAAAGCTCTGAACCATACTTTTCTCATCAAAAAGGCAGGGAGGATAAAACCTATCTTACAGGATTACAGTCAAGAATTGAGAGAATGTAAATCAACACACAATAATATATATGTTTCTTCTTCCCTTTAGTGACTTCACGTTCTAGAAGACACTTCTTGGGAAATGGCCTGCTCTTTAGCAAAAGATCTCTCTAGAATGAAAAAGTCCTTTGAATACACACTAGCTTATGCTCTAAGCACACATACAGCACTCATTTAGCAGGAGGACCCAGGCAAAAACTTTTGGTCATTCCTGTCCACTGACCCATATACATTCTTAATCCTCAAAGGCAGAAAGCACCTCGGCCAGGCCCCAAGGCTGCATGTGACCAAGTGAACAATTAGAACTCTGCTTCTCAAACTCGAGCTGTCCCGTCTTCCTCCTAAATAACTCCCAAACTGCAAAGCCACAAGCAGAGTTCCTTTGTATTCTGGGCCCAGCCTCTCTGTGTGCAAAGAATGCAAGGTTTAAAAAAAACCCGCTGGCCTCGAGACAGATCATAAAGGTAAAAGTGATTCCCGTGCAATGCCACAGTGGTTCTCTCTCCTTCTACCTTAAACAGAGCAGAACTCAACAGGCAACACGAGGTACACAGACTGATTTACAGACATATTTCAAACTATACTGCTGTGTTTTCAGAGGCGATTCATCAACTACAGAAAATGTCAAATCTGCAAAAACTCCCTGTCACCTTTGACACTGTTAACACCTGAGAAAGGAACGCTTCTATTGATCTAACCTAGCATGGAAAGTTATAATTCAGATCTAAGGGAAAAAAAAATATTCATGCTTGAGTCAATTTACCTGAAGTGATCTGCCCACCACAATACGAACACAACACAACGTCCCCTTTGAACAAATGGTGCCACAACCAGCTTGGTGGGGAGAACATGTGCTAACAACGTTCACAGGAGCTGCTGTGAACTCGTCTATCAAAATCAACCACACTCTCCCGACTCCCCGCTGGAGATCAACGGCGCAAAGTTTCAAGACAACAGACCACAGTCAAAGACCCATCTGTGCAAGACGCAGTGTGAACAACCACAAACAAATGAAACTGCATCACCCCAGAGACTCACCAACCGAGCAGATGCTCCCAAGTATTGCCTCTGTTTGAAAATGAAAAATTAAAACATATACAAAGATAGATACACATATAGCAAGCATTTAAGAGGTTAAAAAATTCTACCATCATCTCACTCCGCAAACAAAACTACAGTTAACACTCTGTGATAAATTCCTTCCAAACTATCTTGTGTGTAAAAATTATACGCAATACACAACTGTGTGTGTGTGTGCTTAGTCACTCAGAAATGTCCGACTCTTTGCAAATCCATGGACTGTAGTCCAACAGGCTCCTCTATCCATGGGGATTCTTCAGGCAAGAGTACTGGAGTGGGCTGCCATGCCCTCCTTCCGGGGATCTTCCCAACCCAGGGAGAGAACCCTGGTCTCCCTCATTGCAGGCAGGCCCCCTCCCATCTGAGACACCGGGGAAGCCCCAGTATACCCCTGCATCGCATTTGAAGACCACCGACAGGTGGGCGCAATAAAGAGCAGAAGTGGCACAGCCCTACCAGAGGCAGAAGACACTAAGGAGAGGTGGCAAGGACACACGGAAGACCCGCACAAGAAAGAGCCTCAGGACCCGGACAACCGCAGCGCTGGCACCACTCACCTAGGGCCAGGCATCCTGGGATGCCAGTCAAGTGGGCCTTAGGAAGCATCACTACGAACAAAGCTAGTGCAGGTGATGGAATTCCAGTTGAGCTGTTTCAAATCCTGAAAGATGATGCTGTGAAAGTGCTGCACTCCATATGCCAGCAGATTTGGAAAACTCAGCAGTGGCCACAGGACTGGAAAAGATCAGTTTTCATTCCAATCCCACAGAAAGGCAATGCCAAAGAACATTCAAACTACCACACAATTGCATTCATCTCACACACTAGCAAAGTAATGCTCAAAATCCTCCAAGCCAGGCTTCAACAGTATGTGAACCCGTGAACTTTCAGATTTCAAGCTAGATTTTAAAAAGCCAGAGGAACCAGAGATCAAATTGCCAACATCCCTTGGATCATTGAAAAAGCAAGAGAGTTCCAGAAAAACATCTACTTCTGTATTATTGACAATGCCAAAGCCTTTGACTGTGTGGATCACAACTGTGGAAAATTCTTCAAGAGGTGGGAATACCAGACACCTTACCTGCCTCCTGAGAAATCTGTATCCAGGTCAAGAAGCAACAGTTAGAACTGGACATGGAACAACATACTGGTTTCAAATAGGAAAAGGAGTACGTCAAGGCTGTATATTGTCACCCTGCTTATTTAACTTACATGCAGAGTACATCAGCGAAGTGTCAGGCTGGATGAAGCACAAGCTAGAATCAAGACTGCCAGGAGAAATATCAATAACCCCAAATATGCAGACACCACCACTCTTATGGCAGAAAGCAAAGAACAACTGAGGAGCCTCTTGATGAAAGTGAAAGAGAGTGAAAAAGTTGGCTTAAAGCTCAACATTCAAATCACTTCATGGCAAATAGATGGAGAAACAATGGAAACAGTGACAGACTTTATTTTTTGGGGCTCCAAAATCATTGCAGATGGTGACAGCAGCCATGAAATAAAAAGACGTTTACTCCTTGGAAGAAAAGCTATGACCAACCTAGACAGTATATCAAAAGCAGAGACATTACTTTGCCAACAAAGGTCCATCTAGTCAAGGCTATGGTTTTCCCAGTGGTCATGAATGGATGTGAAAGTTGGACTATAAAGAAAGTTGAGCACCGAGAACTGATGATTTGGAACTATGGTGTTGGAGAAGACTCTTGAGAGTCCCTTGGACTGCAAGGAGATATAAAGAGTCCATCGTAAAGGAAATCAGTCCTGAATAGCCACTGGAAGGACTGATTCTGAAACTGAAACTCCAATGCTTTGGCTACCTGATATGAAGAACTGACTCACTGGAAAAGACTAGGGCCGGAGGAGAGGAGATGACAGAAGACGAGATGGCGGGATGGCATCAACAGCTTGACGGAAGTGAGTCTGAGCAGCTCCAGGAGTTGGTGACGGGCAGGGTGGCCAGGAGTGCTGCAGTCCATGGGGTCGAAAAGAAGCAGACACGACTGAGTGACTTAACTGAGCTGATATCCTTCGAGACTGAAAATGAGCAACAGACTTCACTGGTAACACTTTTATCACACTCAGAGGAGAAAAGTATTCAACAGATTTGGAGTCTTAACTCCCTTAGGCACAAATATACAAGGTGTTTTAGGTCACTTTGCCAAGAGGAACAACTCCATGTCCAAGGTCAGGAGGGGCAGCCATGAGGAGATAACCCTCGTCCAAGATAAGAGAAACCCAAGTAAGACTGCAGGTGTTGCGAGAGGCATCAGCGGGCAGACACACAAACCATAATCACAGAAAACTAGTCAACCTAATCACACGGACCACAGCCTTGTCTAACTCAATGAAACTAAGCCATGCCTTGTGGGGCCACCCAAGACGGGCGGGTCACGGTGGAGAGGTCTGACAGAATGTGGTCCACTGGAGAAGGGAATGGCAAACCACTTCAGTATTCTTGCCTTGAGAACCCCATGAACAGTATGAAAAGGCAAAATAATAGGATACTGAAAGAGGAACTCCCCAGGTCAGTAGGTGCCCAATATGTTACTGGAGACCAGTGGAGAAATAACTCCAGAAACAATGAAGGGATGGAGCCAAAGCAAAAACAATACCCAGCTGTGGATGTGACTGGTGATAGAAGCAAGGTCCGATGCTGTAAAGAGCAACATTGCACAGGAACCTGGAATGTTAGGTCCATGAATCAAGGCAAATTGGAAGTGGTCAAACAGGAGATGGCAAGAGTGAACATCGACATTCTATGAATCAGCGAACTAAGACGGGCTGGAATGGGTGAATTCAACTCAGATGACCATTATATCTACTACTGCGGGCAGGAATCCCTCAGAAGAAATGGAGTAGCCATCATGGTCAACAAGAGTCCGAAATGCCTTGGATGCAATCTCAAAAACGACAGAATGATCTCTGTTTGTTTCCAAGGCAATCCATTCAATATCACAGTAACCCAAGTCTATGCCCCAATCAGTAACACTGAAGAAGCTGAAGTTGAAGGGTTCTATGAAGACCTACAAGACCTTTTAGAACTAATACCCAAAAAAAGATGTACTTTTCATTATAGGGGACTGGAATGCAAAAGTAGGAAGTCAAGAAGCACCTGGAGTAACAGGCTAATTTGGCCTTGGAATACGGAATGAAGCACAGCAAAGACTAATAGAGTTTGGCCAAGAGAACGCACTGGTCATAGCAAACAACCTCTTCCAACAACACAAGAGAAGACTCTACACATGGACATCACCAGATGGTCAACACCAAAATCAGATTGATTATATTCTTTGCAGCNTTCAACTTGATAAAGAACACCTTTACAACTACAAAAACAAAAACTATAAAGAACATCATGTTAATGGTAAAAGAGGAATGTTTTCCCCTTAACATCAGGAAAAGGTCCACTTAGGTCCTAGCCAATTCAATAAAGGAAAAGAAATAAAAGGCATATAGACTGCAAAGAAGAAATCAAACTTCCTGTATGTGCCAATGACATTACTGTCTACAAACAAGAGCCCACGTAAGTTTAGCAAGTCTGTAAGACAAAGGAAAGGAAAGTGAAGTCGCTCAGTCGTTTCTGACTCTTTGCGACCCCATGGACTGCAGCCTGCCAGGCTCCTCTGTCCATGAGATTTTCCAGGCAATAGTACTGGAGTGGATTGCCATTTCCTTCTCCAGGAGATCTTCCCAACCCAGGGATTGAACCCAGGTCTCCCGCATTGTAGACAGACACTTTACTGCCTGAGCCACCAAAAGGTCAGCATAAAAAAATTCAATCCTATTTCTACAGACTAGCAATGAACAATAGGAAACTGAAATTTTAAAAGCATCATTCACAACAGCACCAGAAAATATGAAATACATATTAATCTTACTTTAAAAACATGCAAGATCCAATGACTAAAATGTACAAAACACTAACAACTAAAAAGTCAAAATAAATAGAACATCATAAATCATGTTCATGGCTCAATATGACTAAGCTGTCAATTCTACCCTAAGTGATTTACAGATTCAATACAGGGCCAATCAAAAATCCTGGTGGGATTCTTCTAAACAAGATGATTCTAAAATATACTTGGGGGGAATTCCCTGGAGATCCAATGGTTAGGACTCCACGCTTTCACTGTCAAGGGACCAGATTCAATCCCTGGTCAGGGAAGTAGGGTCCCACAAGCTTTGAAGTGCAGCCAAAAAATAAATAAAAATAAGTAAATAAAACATACTTGGAAAGGCAAAGCAACTAGAATACTCAAAGATAATTCTGAAAAATAACTCAATTAGAGAACTCATACTACCCGATTTCAAGACTTTCTATATAGATACAGTAATCAACAGTGTGGTAAAAGAAAAATGAAAGACCAATATGACAGAATCCAGAATCCAGGAACAGACCCACACATACATCATCAAGTGGCTTTCAGCAAAGGTACAAAGGCAATTCTATGGAGAAAGATGTCTTTTCAAAAATCATTGCTGGAACAACTACACACACCCACATGCCAAAAAAAAAAAAAAATTAATCTCAATCCACACTTTGCCCCATCAGAAAAATTAACTCAAGTGACTCATAAACCTAAACTGTAAAATTTTGAACTATAAAACTTCTAGGAGAAAAATACAAAGCAAAGTCTTTTTACTTTCAGGTGGGGCAGTAATAAGAAGACAACTAACTTGAAAAGTTTAGAATTCTAATCCAAAAAGATACATGCACCCCAATGTTCACAGCGACACTATTTACAGAACTATGTCCAAATGTGCGTGTGCCCACGTATACACACACACATGCAATGGAATAATATCCTGATTTTTTTTTTAATTAACTACAAAAATCTATTTGGAGGACAAACAGGAAAAGTTGGATATGCACTGAATACTATAGAACTGTTCAAATGTCATCATTATAATTAGTTATACAGAACAAGGCTTAACACACTTTTTCTGTGAGACAGTACATATTTTCAGCTTTGTGGATCACAGGGTGTCTTGTAACTGCTGTCACTGTAGCACCAAAGCAACCACACACAATATGGAAACCAAGCAACACTGCTGTGTCCCAATAAAGCTTAATTAAAAAAATTAAAAAAAAAAAAGAACAGTAGGGCAGATCTGGTATGCGGGCCATAGTCTGTAAACAAAACTGGTGACAGAGAGCAGAGTGGTGGCTGCCTATGGTGAGCTAGGCAGCAGAGTGAGGGGGGTGGAGGCAGAACTCTCTGGAGAACACAAAGGAACTTCCTGGAGTGATGGAAACATTCTATACCTTTATTGTGCTGTTAAGTTACATGCATGAATATATTTGTCAAAACTTGTCAAACTCTGTACACTCAAAATGGGTGTATTTTATCATATAAACAGCGACTCAATAAACCTGATTTGTTTACAAACTGTACTCTTTTCAGGTGACATTAGTGATGTGAAAAACATGCCCTTTGCAGCCAGAATAAAGCGAGTTCCAATTATTCAAATTTTAGCACCAAAATTTACAACTATGTGACCACTGTCAAATCATTTTCGTGGGTGTTTCCCCCTCCTGAAAGTGTTACTCACTCAGTCATGTCCAACTCTTTGTGACCCCATGGACTGCAGCCCACCAGGCTCCTCCGTCCATGGAATTCTCCAAGCAAGAATACTGGAGTGGGTTGCCATTTCCTTCTCCAGGGGATCTGCCCGATCCAAGGAACCTGGGTCTTCTGCATTGAGGCAGACTCTTTATCATCTGAGCCACCAGGGAAGTCCTCCTAGAATGAATCAATAATTCCTGCCTCATTGATTTGTTTCAAAAATGAAATAAATGTAGGACTTTCCTGGTGGTCCAGTGGTTAAGACTTCACGCTCCCAATGTAGGGTTCAATCCCTGGTCTGGGAACTAATATCCCACATGCCGAACAGCTCAGTCACATACAAAATCTAAGACACACAGTATAACATCTGACACATAAGAGGCACATTCCCTGATTTGAGTAAACCTTTTTTTTTTTTTTTTTTTTAAGAAAATGAGTCAGTAAAGATCAGACAGTGACTAGCTTCTTCTGTATACTTCTGAAACATTCTGACATTCTTTGTTCACTGTTTATTGTGGCTTCACCTGACTTCAAGTACTGGGATCCAATGTCAGTTCCTGTGATTTCAGAGTAATGTGGGTCTCCCAGCAAGCACTGAATTTAGAAAAATATCCCATAACAAATACATTGTAAAAGGAAATCTGCAAAAAGGCAAAAGTGAGAAGTATCCATTTTCCTAAGTAAGAATGGCAAAAGAAATGGCATATTTCTAAAGAAAAAAAAATCAATAAACTTCATTAGATGTTTTCCCATTTTATACTAGGATTCGAATTTGATCAAAACCAGTAGCCAACCAACAAAACTACAACAAGACAAAGCACCTGTGTAGTGTTTTACCTCCGGAGTTTCTCAGTGACAGAGGGCAGGAGATTGGATGACAATATCAAATTTGTCCTTATTTTATAAGTAAGCATGCTAAGTCTGAGACACACGGAGTGGCCTCCTCAAGGACACACTGTCAATAATTGGTGAAGCTCAGGAAGTCAGCCATGCGGTCCTGGATCACATGCTNGTGTAGTGTTTTACCTCCGGAGTTTCTCAGTGACAGAGGGCAGGAGATTGGATGACAATATCAAATTTGTCCTTATTTTATAAGTAAGCATGCTAAGTCTGAGACACACGGAGTGGCCTCCTCAAGGACACACTGTCAATAATTGGTGAAGCTCAGGAAGTCAGCCATGCGGTCCTGGATCACATGCTTTCAGCAGACATCACCAGCAATTGCCTTGGGTCGATGGAACACTACATTGCCCAACTCCAAGGTACTTTTCTCTTGCTTGACATCTTCAGTTGTCTAGAAGACCAACTCATTACAGTGCAGCATACTTAATTCCTAACCATTCAGGAATAACTAGCCTTTTGAAGTGGTAAAGACGATTTCTGTGGCCAAACGGGCTTACGATAGGATCATAAGTGAAACTTCAAAAGGACTGATTACTAATAGGAGAGCTTACTGAGGGACATAAATGGTAAATCCCTTCTCCCCACGCCAACAGCCACATGAGGCACACTGACATCCACCTTTCCAGAGCTCTGAACACAGCTCTGAAGAAGTAAAGGAAAATACACCACTGTCCTATGCAAACACTCGTAACAATCAGTGTATCTCGATATCAGGTCTCCTGGTGCCTTCTTTGAGCAAGGACGGACCAAGATGGGTTACCTACCCATCTTCTACTCAATCTGTCCCCATCAACCCCTGTGGACTAACTACAGGACCACAAATGCAAAGACACGTGAAGGAAGCTAACTTCTTTCCATCAACAGCTTCCTCCTCTCTCCCCAAGGACGGCGGGTAAGACAGCCTGACAGTGACTTGGGAGCACAGCTTCCAAGTGGATGCTTGTCCCCACCAGTAATAACCCTGTGTATTCAAGCGCACTGCAACGTTAACTTTAAAAGGGGATTATCAAAAGTCCAAGTGGGTTCATCTAGCTTTGTCAGCTTTGGTTTTTCCCCCTCGATCTGTGAGTCTGGTCAAATATAATTTTTAAAGGTTTACTGTAATCCTTCATGATTAACTTTTTGCCTTTATTAAAAAATGGAAAGATGAATCTCAATATACAGAAATGCCATGACAGGTTAATATTTCTAGAATGTATCTATTCCACTTGGTATTGTGAATTTTCTAAATACGCTGGTATAACTGATTTAAATCACTGCTTCCTCCCACAAATGGTGGCACCTTCAAAAGTGTTTTTGAAGAGGAAGTAATACTGCCTCTGTTAACCCACAGGCCAGGTCCATCTTAAACAAGTTTGAGAAATGCAGTCACAATCTGTATCAACTATTTTCTAAATACGCTGGTATAACTGATTTAAATCACTGCTTCCTCCCACAAATGGTGGCACCTTCAAAAGTGTTTTTGAAGAGGAAGTAATACTGCCTCTGTTAACCCACAGGCCAGGTCCATCTTAAACAAGTTTGAGAAATGCAGTCACAATCTGTATCAACTATTTTTCAAAATTAAGGTAAAATGAGGAAGAAGAGCTGGAACTAAATAACTCATATACCCTACTCCAAGTCTTGACAACAACCCATTTCTGACCATTTCCTAAACACTAAAAATGCAGAGTTCTGTCCTACTGAGTCACACTGCCAGGCCCACTCAAAGATTAACAACTGATTGAGAAGATAAAACTGCTAATTCTATTAACGGTCAGTTCAACTTCACCTTTTAAAAAATTGCATTTAAGACTCAATTCCCAGAAGCATTCCCTCTTTTTTTTTAATTGTTATACTAGGGGCAGTACTTTTATTTATAGAGTTAACAAATCCAAACATAACAAATAATTATATATATTACTATCAGTAGGAATACCAAATATTATTTCACAACAGCCACTATGTATTTCTTTTTAAAAAAAATAATTTATCTTAATTGAAAGCTAATTGCTTTACAATATTGTGGTGGTTTTTGCTACACATCCNATCCAGATAACTGTGTTGAGGCAACAATATCACCTGCTAACCCAAAATGTAGAGGAAGATTCCTCTGTGTAGCTGAAGACAGGGGGGAATGTTAGGACCAAATTGGAGCCATAACAGGCTCCAAGGGGCAAGCTAGGCCTGAGTTTCTGTCTCTGGGAAAGCTGAGTCACTGGGAATTCCCGCCAGTGGTATAGTTTGACTAATCAGAAAAATCCCGGTAGCCCCAGCCTGAGCCAATCAAGAAAACCCCGCCTGCACCAGACCCGAGCCAATCCGGATAGGGATAAGAGATTTGAAAATCCCGGTTGCGTGCGTATGGCTTAGCCAATCATCACCTGCCAGCTATGCTGTTACTGAAACAAAGAACCGCCTGTATAAAAGTAGCTGTGATTCAGAGATCGGGGCTCTCGTCAAGACTCCACTGCCTTGGATGAGACCTGAGCCCTAGCCTGAGCTAGCAATAAACCCCTTTATGCTTTTGCATTGCCATGGACGTCTTATTTCTCTCGGTCTTGGGGACTCGGACTGCGTGCATAACAGTGAGAAACTGAAGTCCCTAGGCAATGGCCATCAGAGTGAGTTTGGAAGTGGATCTTCCAACCCCAGTCAAGTTTCCAGAGACTATAACTTCTACTGATAGCTTCATCTCTGGAAAAGCTCTGAGCCAGAACCGCTCAGCTAAGCGATTCTCAATTCCTGACCCTCAAAAACTGCGTAGATAGTAAGTCATTATTTGTTTTAAGCTGATGGGCTTATGGCTAATTTGCTACACAGCAGCAGATAATTAATACAGATTTTGGTACCAAGAATGGGGTGCTGATGTAATAAAAATCTAAGATGTCCAAGTTGTTTTGGAAATACAGTTTGTGTGGAAACTAGAAAAGCTGTAAGGATTTTGAGGAGGGTGTTAGTGAAAGCTTAAAGGGCCACAAACACACAATTTGTGGAATTATGGACTTCGAAGAGCCCATCAGTAAAAGTGTAAAGAAAAATGGAGAAAACCTTATTAAAAACTGTATAAAAGGGAGTCTTCATTATGCATAGCAGTGAGTTTAGTAATATCATTGTCTTCAGTAATGTGGGTGGTAGAAAATGTGACTGGTGTAACTGGGTGATCAAATTAAGGAGATTTCCAGACAGTGTGTTGAAGGTGCCACCTGGTTTCCTCTAGCTGCTTATAATAAAATGCAAATGAACAGGATACACTAATGGAAGGGTTTTTAAACCAAAAAGGAACTGAAGGGTTTGAAGAGTCACATCATGTGTAGATGCCAAATGATGTCAACATTTAAAATTGGCTTCTGAGAAAAGATCAAATCCAGAGTACTATTGGGAAAATCTGGTCCAGAGATAAAGCCCAAGGTGTGTCTGTAAAATGCTTTGTTAATACTTGGAAAGCTTAAAGGTATTGCTCACAGTACTGTTAAGGCAAACAAAAAACCCTCTAAGATGTTAAGGGTGTGACTAACAGGTCCTCTCAATCAAAGAATAGGACTTCTAAGAAGCTTAAGGGTATTGTCTTTCCCTAGGATTTAAAAGTAGAGAAGAATTATATCAAAGAGATTTGTGAGTGTGGCTGTATTTTACTAGAGTGGACCCCCAACAAGACTCACAGGAGATCTGCTGACTCGGGCAGAGAGTAAAGGAGGGGAAGCCTGGCATGCTGCAGCTCATAGGGCCGAAAAGAGTTGGACACAACTTAGCGACCGAACAGTAACAACAGCAATCAGCAGAAATACCACCAGATTGGACTAAAAAGGGTGAAAATCCTACAAAATGTAGAAAGGACCTTGGGCTCTTGAAATTCAACAAGACAGAACCAAACTGAGGAAATCACTTCGTTTCGGATACACACTGCCACTGCTGCTAAGTCGCTTCAGTCGTGTCCGACTCTGTGTGACCCCATAGACGGCAGCCCACCAGGCTCCCCCGTCCCTGGGATTCTCCAGGCAAGAACACTGGAGTGGGTTGCCAGTTCTCTCTCTAAGGCATGAAAGTGAAAAGGGAAAGTCAAGTCACTCAGTCGTGCCCGACTCTTCGCGACCCCGTAGACTGCAGCTCTCAAGCTCCTCTGTCCATGGGATTTTCTAGGCAAGAGTACTGGAGTGGGGTGCCATTGACTACATTTCATTAAAAAAGGAAAGATAACTCAGACCATGGAACCAAGAACTATGAGAAACATTCCTGGGCAGAGATAAGACTGAGTCCAAATCTAGGTACTCATAGTATTTTCCAAGATGGATTTCAGAATTGCTATGGGCCAGTGAAGACTTCGTGCCTCCTAATTTCTCCCTTTTTGAACAGGATGTCTGTAACCAGTGCCTGTTATGCATTGGGTGTGTACTCTGGGGTGGGAGGAGGAAGATGACTTGTTTATTTCATAGAATTCACAAGTTTAAAGATTAAGAGCTAAACTCAAGGAACTATACTTAAGGTCTACACCTGAGAAGCCATATTCATACCCAGACTTCATTTAGGTTATGAAATTCTAGACGTTGATGTTACAATGGTCTAGAGACTTCTGAAGACCCTAGGATGTGATGAGTATCTTTTTCTCAGCCTTGGGATATAATGAGTCCACTGTTTATGTAAGAAGAATGTGAATCAATGGGAGATCAGAGAACAGACTCTAATAGCTTCCAAAATGGTTCCCAACGGAGCTCCTAATGGTCCCCATCTCCTAGAAGTCAGCCCTTCGTATAATCTCCCCTTCTTAAATGGGGACTGGACTTAGCACTTGCTTCTTTTATTTATGCATTTATTGGCTGCTCAGAGTCCTCACTGCTGTGTACAGGCTTTCTCTCGTTATGGTGGGCAGGGGCTCTCCAGTTGTGGAGAACAGGCCTCTCATTGCAACGGCTACGCTTGCTTCAGAGCGCAGGCTCCAGGGTGCTTGGACTTCAGTAGCTGCAGCGTGAGGGCTCAGTTACCCCGCAGCATGTGGAGTCTTCCTGGAGCAGGGATTGAAACTGTGTCCCCTGCACTGGCAGATGGATTCATAACCACTGAACCACCAGGGAAGTCCCAGCAAGTTTCTTCAGATGAATAAAAGGAGGAAGACATGTTGGTGCGTGCCTTGGAGACTATGTCATAATAAGCAGTCTTGCTTCTACTATCTGCCTCTTTCTCTCTGTGTCTCTCCTGTCTTCTCTGTTTCTCATAATTCACTCTGTAGGAAGTCACACAGTCAGCATTCCTATGGAGAGGACCAGGTGGCCAGGAACTGAAGCCCACAGCCAACAGCCAGGAGACTGGACTTGGAAGGAGATTCTCCAGCCCCAGTCCAGAGACTGTGGCCCCAGCAGCCAGCTTTACTGCGACCTCAAGAAAGGCCTGGAAAGATGTGTATAAGAGACAGGTGATGAACAGGGAGGCCTGGCGTGCTGCGATTCATGGGGTCACAAAGAGTCAGACACGACTGAGCAACTGAACTGAACTGAACTGAAAGGGTTGTTGGGCCAAGGCTTTGCCCCCTGGGACATCCTCTCAAAAAGCAGAGTTAATTGCCCTGGCCCAGGCACTTGAGATGGCGAAGGGGCAAAAGGTCACCATTTATACAGACAGCCTGTATGCATTTGGCACAGTGCATATTCATGGTCTAATATACAAGGAGTTGGGGTTCCTAATGGCCGAGAAAAAAGAAGTCAAAAACTTACCTGAGATCCGTAGACTCTCGGCGGCAGTCCACCAGCCTCGGGCGGTAGCCATAATACATGTTCCGGGGCACCAAAAAGGGAAAAGATCTCAGGGCTCTAGGCAACCGAGCCACCAATGCAGCAGCGTGCCAGGCGGCCACGGAAAGCTACGAGACCCGCACACTGACTGTGGGATTGCCGGGATTGCCGGTCCCAGGAACGGGGCCCTTGCCACCGGCCCTCGAGTACTCCCCTCCGATCAGGACTGGATTCAAGAAAGCACCAGCTGTCCCGTGAGTGAGGACGGATGGTATCGGGACCCGGATGGCATTGCTCCCCGCGGACCTGGGCCGACATCTCTGTAGACCACCCATTTGGGAGAAAAGAAGACTCTATCACTCTTACAGACAGCTCGCCTATGGTTTTCCTGACAAAAAGCGACCATACAAGACCTAACTCGTGCCTGCAAAGCGGGCCAGATGATGAGACCAGGAAAGGCACAACACACGGGAACAGGCACCGGGGGGCAAGGCCGGGGCAACACTGGGAGACAGATTTCACTGGGGAAGGCCGGGCAAGTGTGGGTACCGCTGCTTGTCAGTCTTGGTAGATGCCTTCTCTGGGTGGGTGGAGGCCTGCCCCACAAAGAGGGAGACAGGAATGACGATTGCCAAAACGCTCCTAGAGGAGATAGTGCCTAGGTGTGGGCTGCCGGTAACTATTGGCTCTGATAATAGACCTGCTCTTGTGAGTCAAGTTGTTCAGGGACTGGCCTCAGCCCTGGGGACCAAGTGGAAACTGCATTGCGAATACAATCCCCAGAGCTCAGGACAGGTAGAAAGAATGAATCGGACCCTAAAAGAAACTTTGACAAAATTGGCGATCGAGACTGGTGGGGACTGGGTGACCCTTCTTCCCTTCGCACTCTTCTGGGCGCGCAATACCCCCTATAAGTTGAACTTGACACCGTTTGAGATTGTCTATGGAAGTCCTCCCCCAATACTTACTTTTGGTCTATGCATTCTAAACAAACTTGTTGCTTTTGTAAAGGACCGCATCAATACAATCCAGATAACTGTGTTGAGGCAACAATATCACCTGCTAACCCAAAATGTAGAGGAAGATTCCTCTGTGTAGCTGAAGACAGGGGGGAATGTTAGGACCAAATTGGAGCCATAACAGGCTCCAAGGGGCAAGCTAGGCCTGAGTTTCTGTCTCTGGGAAAGCTGAGTCACTGGGAATTCCCGCCAGTGGTATAGTTTGACTAATCAGAAAAATCCCGGTAGCCCCAGCCTGAGCCAATCAAGAAAACCCCGCCTGCACCAGACCCGAGCCAATCCGGATAGGGATAAGAGATTTGAAAATCCCGGTTGCGTGCGTATGGCTTAGCCAATCATCACCTGCCAGCTATGCTGTTACTGAAACAAAGAACCGCCTGTATAAAAGTAGCTGTGATTCAGAGATCGGGGCTCTCGTCAAGACTCCACTGCCTTGGATGAGACCTGAGCCCTAGCCTGAGCTAGCAATAAACCCCTTTATGCTTTTGCATTGCCATGGACGTCTTATTTCTCTCGGTCTTGGGGACTCGGACTGCGTGCATAACAGTGAGAAACTGAAGTCCCTAGGCAATGGCCATCAGAGTGAGTTTGGAAGTGGATCTTCCAACCCCAGTCAAGTTTCCAGAGACTATAACTTCTACTGATAGCTTCATCTCTGGAAAAGCTCTGAGCCAGAACCGCTCAGCTAAGCGATTCTCAATTCCTGACCCTCAAAAACTGCGTAGATAGTAAGTCATTATTTGTTTTAAGCTGATGGGCTTATGGCTAATTTGCTACACAGCAGCAGATAATTAATACAGATTTTGGTACCAAGAATGGGGTGCTGATGTAATAAAAATCTAAGATGTCCAAGTTGTTTTGGAAATACAGTTTGTGTGGAAACTAGAAAAGCTGTAAGGATTTTGAGGAGGGTGTTAGTGAAAGCTTAAAGGGCCACAAACACACAATTTGTGGAATTATGGACTTCGAAGAGCCCATCAGTAAAAGTGTAAAGAAAAATGGAGAAAACCTTATTAAAAACTGTATAAAAGGGAGTCTTCATTATGCATAGCAGTGAGTTTAGTAATATCATTGTCTTCAGTAATGTGGGTGGTAGAAAATGTGACTGGTGTAACTGGGTGATCAAATTAAGGAGATTTCCAGACAGTGTGTTGAAGGTGCCACCTGGTTTCCTCTAGCTGCTTATAATAAAATGCAAATGAACAGGATACACTAATGGAAGGGTTTTTAAACCAAAAAGGAACTGAAGGGTTTGAAGAGTCACATCATGTGTAGATGCCAAATGATGTCAACATTTAAAATTGGCTTCTGAGAAAAGATCAAATCCAGAGTACTATTGGGAAAATCTGGTCCAGAGATAAAGCCCAAGGTGTGTCTGTAAAATGCTTTGTTAATACTTGGAAAGCTTAAAGGTATTGCTCACAGTACTGTTAAGGCAAACAAAAAACCCTCTAAGATGTTAAGGGTGTGACTAACAGGTCCTCTCAATCAAAGAATAGGACTTCTAAGAAGCTTAAGGGTATTGTCTTTCCCTAGGATTTAAAAGTAGAGAAGAATTATATCAAAGAGATTTGTGAGTGTGGCTGTATTTTACTAGAGTGGACCCCCAACAAGACTCACAGGAGATCTGCTGACTCGGGCAGAGAGTAAAGGAGGGGAAGCCTGGCATGCTGCAGCTCATAGGGCCGAAAAGAGTTGGACACAACTTAGCGACCGAACAGTAACAACAGCAATCAGCAGAAATACCACCAGATTGGACTAAAAAGGGTGAAAATCCTACAAAATGTAGAAAGGACCTTGGGCTCTTGAAATTCAACAAGACAGAACCAAACTGAGGAAATCACTTCGTTTCGGATACACACTGCCACTGCTGCTAAGTCGCTTCAGTCGTGTCCGACTCTGTGTGACCCCATAGACGGCAGCCCACCAGGCTCCCCCGTCCCTGGGATTCTCCAGGCAAGAACACTGGAGTGGGTTGCCAGTTCTCTCTCTAAGGCATGAAAGTGAAAAGGGAAAGTCAAGTCACTCAGTCGTGCCCGACTCTTCGCGACCCCGTAGACTGCAGCTCTCAAGCTCCTCTGTCCATGGGATTTTCTAGGCAAGAGTACTGGAGTGGGGTGCCATTGACTACATTTCATTAAAAAAGGAAAGATAACTCAGACCATGGAACCAAGAACTATGAGAAACATTCCTGGGCAGAGATAAGACTGAGTCCAAATCTAGGTACTCATAGTATTTTCCAAGATGGATTTCAGAATTGCTATGGGCCAGTGAAGACTTCGTGCCTCCTAATTTCTCCCTTTTTGAACAGGATGTCTGTAACCAGTGCCTGTTATGCATTGGGTGTGTACTCTGGGGTGGGAGGAGGAAGATGACTTGTTTATTTCATAGAATTCACAAGTTTAAAGATTAAGAGCTAAACTCAAGGAACTATACTTAAGGTCTACACCTGAGAAGCCATATTCATACCCAGACTTCATTTAGGTTATGAAATTCTAGACGTTGATGTTACAATGGTCTAGAGACTTCTGAAGACCCTAGGATGTGATGAGTATCTTTTTCTCAGCCTTGGGATATAATGAGTCCACTGTTTATGTAAGAAGAATGTGAATCAATGGGAGATCAGAGAACAGACTCTAATAGCTTCCAAAATGGTTCCCAACGGAGCTCCTAATGGTCCCCATCTCCTAGAAGTCAGCCCTTCGTATAATCTCCCCTTCTTAAATGGGGACTGGACTTAGCACTTGCTTCTTTTATTTATGCATTTATTGGCTGCTCAGAGTCCTCACTGCTGTGTACAGGCTTTCTCTCGTTATGGTGGGCAGGGGCTCTCCAGTTGTGGAGAACAGGCCTCTCATTGCAACGGCTACGCTTGCTTCAGAGCGCAGGCTCCAGGGTGCTTGGACTTCAGTAGCTGCAGCGTGAGGGCTCAGTTGCCCCGCAGCATGTGGAGTCTTCCTGGAGCAGGGATTGAAACTGTGTCCCCTGCACTGGCAGATGGATTCGTAACCACTGAACCACCAGGGAAGTCCCAGCAAGTTTCTTCAGATGAATAAAAGGAGGAAGACATGTTGGTGCGTGCCTTGGAGACTATGTCATAATAAGCAGTCTTGCTTCTACTATCTGCCTCTTTCTCTCTGTGTCTCTCCTGTCTTCTCTGTTTCTCATAATTCACTCTGTAGGAAGTCACACAGTCAGCATTCCTATGGAGAGGACCAGGTGGCCAGGAACTGAAGCCCACAGCCAACAGCCAGGAGGCTGGACTTGGAAGGAGATTCTCCAGCCCCAGTCCAGAGACTGTGGCCCCAGCAGCCAGCTTTACTGCGACCTCAAGAAAGGCCTGGAACCAGAACCACCCATCTTAGCACTTTGATGTCGCTCAGTCACGTCCAACTCTTTGCAACCCCATGGACTGTAGCCTACCAGGCTCCTCTGTCCATGGGATTTTCCAGGCAAGAGTACTGCAGTGGATTGCCATTTCTTTCTCCAGGGGATCTTCCCAATCCAGGGATCGAACCCGGGTCTCCCACATTGTAGATAGACGCTAAACCATCTGAGCCACCAGGGAAGTAACCCTCGGAAACTGTGCAGATAAAGAATGTTTTGCTATTTTAACACAAATCTTGGGATCATTCGTTACACAACAATAAGCAATATACTTGCCAAAGGCATAAACTCTGATTTCGTATAAATGAATATTAGGGAAGACAAATCTAAGTTGTCTGGGACCATAGGTGGTGGTGGGGCTTGACAAGATGGGTCACATGAGAACTCTTGAGGATCATAAAAAATGTTCTACTTTTTTTGTTTGTGAGGGCAGTTACATACCTTGTCACACCAACTGAATTGTACACTTAAAATGCTTGTTACTTATTAAATGTTTATTTTCCATAAATAAAATTGACTTTAAGGAAAGAGGGCTGTTAATGAGGAAATGGAATCAGTGACTGTAGGTGAAAAAATATAATGGGGAAGGCAAGAAGATGGGACAATGTCTTAAGAATGTATTTGTGTTGGGATTTTATTTACCTTTTAGGGTAATAAAGACTTGAATAAGCTTGAAGGCAGAGGATAAGGACTAAAGGTATAAAACAAAAAGTTTAAATTATAAAATAAAATTCTAGATGGGACAAATATAGCTTATATTAAGTAGGATTTTTTGGGGGGTTGGATAGTGAAAAACTTCCTGGAAAAGATGGCTACAGAGAGAGGTAGAAGCTTTGACAGAGACTTGGGTTCAGGTAAAGAAGTCTAATACAGTTTTTGTGCAAATTGACACTGGAAGTCAATTGTTTTTGGATTGTCTTCTAAGGTGTTAAGTCATATCCTGTAAGCAACTGGGAGCAATTGTAGTCTTTTGATAGGGGAAGCAACAGGTTAGAGCCGTGCTTTAGGCAAACCATTCTCTAGCAGAGAAAAATATGGACTAGATGGGAGATATCAGGGGCAGGGAAACCCATTACAAGACTATTGAAATCATTCAGTCACAAGATGGCAATTGATTACAAACCAGGGCCAGCTGTTTTCCACAGCTGCGTGTGAAAATACTTCCCAATCACCTTATCATTCCCTCCTCCATTCTCACTCTAATCTGTCCTGTCAATATTTGAAAGGCAGCCCGGAGAAAGGAAACGCCTAGATCCTAGGTCCTGCCCAGAGGCGCCCACTTTGGGCACGTCACGCCTTCTCCAAGAAACTCAGTCTCCTGTAAAGCAAGGGAACTAACCTAGAAAACCTCTAGGACCCTAACACGTGAAAACCTCATGATCTTCTCCAGCACCCCCGCTGGTCTGTTACAGAAGCAGCAGCAGCAAATGTTTTCATTTCGAGCGGCTGCTGACGGCAATATTCCCTACTCCCTGCCTCAGCAGGTTTTATACTTTCCCAGTGAGCTGCAGAAAAGATCAAGAGTCCAGCATTTTTCAAAGTTTACCATGCCTACAAATCACCTGGGCCACTTCATTAAATGTGGATTCTGACTCAGTAGGGCTGGGGTGGGTTCTGCGATTCGGCATGTCTAATAAGCTCCCAGGTGGTTCTGATGCTGCTGGTCTGGGATCTCCCCCTGAGGAGCAAGGTGCTACTCCACATTTCCCAGCTATACTCTCCGTCTTCTTGGGAAGTCCTAAATAGTGATTTGCATGGTTGGCATTTTCTCATCTTCCAGGCACCAGCTCTCATCCCACCTTAGAGAAAACATCTATCTAAAATAACTCACTCTTAGTTCCTCTCATTCATATCACTCAAACTTACTCATAGCATTTATCTCAGTGTGAAAGTAGCTTATTTGTGTTTCTATTGGCTCTCTCTAATGTGAGCTCCCTAAAATCTATTTTGTTTACCTCTCTCTCTCTCCTACCTAACAAACTGCCAATTTAGGCACTCAGAAGTTTTGCATGAATGAATTTGTACAAAAGGAGCTACTGTGAGGTGCCCTGGAACTGACGATCCCTGAAACTAAAGACTTGTTCTTCCAAGGGACACCAAATTTCTCCATTCAGTGTGCCCCATTTCACCAGAAAGAGATTTGGAGTTCAGTCATTCTCTCACTTTCCTGAGTAAGTTTTCAAGCCAGGAAAGATACCAGGGTCTTATCAAGCAGCAGTAGGATTTTGTGTCTCTCAACTATCTCTAACCTGTATCTCTAGTCAGCTTACATAGCTCTCCAGTTGATTTACACAAGGCTTCCCTGGTGGCTCAGAGGTTAAAGCATCTGCCTCCAATGCGGGAGACCTGGGTTCGATCCCTGGTTTGGGAAGATTCCCTTGGAGAAGGAAATGGCAACCCATTCCAGTATTCTTGCCTGGAGAATCCCATGGACAGAGGAGCCTGGTGGGCTACAGTCCATGGGGTTGCAAAGAGTCGGACACGACTGAGCGACTTCACTTCCCTGATGGCTCAGCAGTAAGGAATCCACCTGCCATGCAGGAGACTCAGATTCAGTCCCTAGGTAGAGAAGATTCCCCTGGAGAAGGGCACGGCAACCCGCTCCAGTATTCTTGCCTGGAGAATCCCACGGACAGAGCCTGGTGGGCCAGTCCATAGGGTTACAAACAGTTGGACACTACTGAAACGACTGAGCACAGCTCAGCACATGATACCTGTACATCTAACAGGAATAACCCCCAGTTTACAGAGTCCCTTGAAAATGCAAAAGCAAGGAAAAAAAAAAAAAATCAGCGCAGTTGTAAGAACACGAATTTCTCTTGAGATCCGTGGTCCTGAAAAAGTCTACTTTTGCAAAAGAAGGCACTCTGGAGCCAGCGTGCCTCGGGGCTCTTCTCTCGTTGCAGCGGACTCTGTACTCCCTTGAATACGAAGAGAACCCTGCGGCTGTCCTTCGGAGCTTTTGCTTTCAGTCTCTTGCTTGGGGTGAGTCTCAATTCCATTGCTTCATCATATGATTAAACCTGAGCCAATCAATGTTTCTTATCCACAGGTCAACAATTATTAGTTCAGACTTGGGCACATGACCCACAGACAGGCCAATTAGAGGCAGCAGGAGCAAATTCTACCCTCTGTTCAAACTATCAAGGTGGCTAACATTGTTTTTCTCAACTGGAAACTGGAAGATAGGCTTATCAGCCGCCTCGTTGCCCTAAGGACAGAATCTCTTCACACAAAACCAGCACAGTGGAGAGGTAGAGAAATGGAAAAAAAAAAAAAAAACCCCAGCATCTCAGTGACACTGATTGGACAACCGAATCCAGCAATTCCTGAAGCTAGAACAACACACAGGCTTTTCAATCCTGTAAGACAATCAAACCGGTCAGAGTGGAGGTTTCTGTCACCTGCATCCACAAGAGCTCTAACTGACATGCCATTTGGGACTGGATGATCCCTGGTCAGTTCACTTACAAGTAGCTAGTGAATGTCCACTGGGCGCCAGGCTTAGGTTTGGTCCTGGGGTTCGAGATGAAGAACAAGGTTCCTGGCTTTAAGGAACTGAGCCAAATGAGGGAAGCGGACGATCGAGCCAGCAGGGAATCAGAACTGTAAGTGCCTCCACTAAAGCAGATGTAGGGTGTTAGGGAGCTTAGAGAAGAACACTTAAGAGGGTGAAAGTTTAGGGGAGGCACCAACAGGAGTGACTGCAAAGCTAGGTCTTGGAGGACAGTCCACCGGTTAAAGGACAGTGGTTGGTATAGCTAGTGCAGGACGTTTGGGTATGTGTGGCAAGCAGAGAGGACATTCCCAGGAAAAGGAAGAGCCAACGCAAAGACGAGGAGGTATCAGAAACACAGCACACACACGAACCTGGAGCAATAAGGGGTCAAAGGCGAAGCTGGAAGAAGTCAGCCAAAGCCAGGTTACACTGCTTTGCTAAGGAGTATGGCCTGAAAGCCCAGGACAAAAACCCCAAAGGATTTTAAGCCATGGAACCAGGATGAGAACAGATTTTTATCTTGAAAGATCACCTTCATACCATGTGTTTAAACTGAATTTAAGTGAGGGATGATGATGAGGGTGGGGAACAGGAGAATCTCAAAGAGAAANGAAAAAAAAAAAAAAAACCCAGCATCTCAGTGACACTGATTGGACAACCGAATCCAGCAATTCCTGAAGCTAGAACAACACACAGGCTTTTCAATCCTGTAAGACAATCAAACCGGTCAGAGTGGAGGTTTCTGTCACCTGCATCCACAAGAGCTCTAACTGACATGCCATTTGGGACTGGATGATCCCTGGTCAGTTCACTTACAAGTAGCTAGTGAATGTCCACTGGGCGCCAGGCTTAGGTTTGGTCCTGGGGTTCGAGATGAAGAACAAGGTTCCTGGCTTTAAGGAACTGAGCCAAATGAGGGAAGCGGACGATCGAGCCAGCAGGGAATCAGAACTGTAAGTGCCTCCACTAAAGCAGATGTAGGGTGTTAGGGAGCTTAGAGAAGAACACTTAAGAGGGTGAAAGTTTAGGGGAGGCACCAACAGGAGTGACTGCAAAGCTAGGTCTTGGAGGACAGTCCACCGGTTAAAGGACAGTGGTTGGTATAGCTAGTGCAGGACGTTTGGGTATGTGTGGCAAGCAGAGAGGACATTCCCAGGAAAAGGAAGAGCCAACGCAAAGACGAGGAGGTATCAGAAACACAGCACACACACGAACCTGGAGCAATAAGGGGTCAAAGGCGAAGCTGGAAGAAGTCAGCCAAAGCCAGGTTACACTGCTTTGCTAAGGAGTATGGCCTGAAAGCCCAGGACAAAAACCCCAAAGGATTTTAAGCCATGGAACCAGGATGAGAACAGATTTTTATCTTGAAAGATCACCTTCATACCATGTGTTTAAACTGAATTTAAGTGAGGGATGATGATGAGGGTGGGGAACAGGAGAATCTCAAAGAGAAACTGGGCTCCGGGTGGCAGATTTTGCAGTCCAACACTTTTTCACTTCTTGGGTGGTTGAGAGAAATTTTCTTTCTCAATATCAAACCCAAACCTGTCCAGTAGAAATATATGATGAGCCACATGTGTGATTTAAAATTTTCTAGTAGCCACATTTAAAAAGAAACAGATGAAATCAATTTTAATGGTATTATATTCAAACAAATGTAGCCATGAAATTAAAAGACGCTTACTCCTTGGAAGAAAAGTTATGACCAACCTAGAGAACATATTGAAAACCAGAGACATTACTTTGCCAATAAAGGTCCATCTAGTCAAGGCTATGGTTTTTCCAGTGGTCATGTATGGATGTGAGAGTTGGACTGTGAAGAAAGCTGAGCACCAAAGAATTGATGCTTTTAAAATGTGGTGTTGGAGAAGACTCTTGAGAGTCCCTTGGACTGCAAGGAGATCCAACCAGTCCATCCTAAAGCAAATCATTTCTGGATGTTCTTTGGAAGGATTGATGCTAAAGCTGAAACTCCAGTACTTTGGCCACCTCATGCGAAGAGTTGACTTATTGGAAAAGACTCTGATGCTGGGAGGGATTGGGGACAGGAGGAAAAGGGGACGACAGAGGATGAGATGGCTGGATGGCATCACCGACTCAATGGACGTGAGTTTGAGTGAACTCTGGGAGTTGGTGATGGACAGGGAGGCCTGGCGTGCTGCGATTCATGGGGTCAAAAAGAGTCGGACACGACTGAGCGATTGAACTGAACTGAAAACATAGTCATTTCAACATATGATACATAAGAGAATTTATTAATGAGGTATTCTTTTTTTTTCAACTTTCAACTAGAAAGGGTTAATTTGGGTTTGTTTTTAAATTTTTCTTTGAAGTATAGTTGCTTTATAATGTTGTGATAGTTTCTGCTGTACAACAAAGTGAATCAGCTCTATGTATACATATCCTCTCTTTTTTGGAATTCCTTCCCATTTAGATCACCACAGAGCATTAAGTAGAGGTCCCTATGCTATACACTAAGTTCTCATTAGTTACCTAATTTATACTAGTATGTGTGTCAGTTTCAATCTCCCAATTCATCCCACACCCTTCCCCCCTTGGTATCTATAAGTAGACACAGACACTACATCTGCGTCTCTATTTCTGCTTTGCAAATAAGTTCATCTGTACCATTTTTCTGGATTCCATATATAAGCGATATTATAAAATAATTGTTTTTCTCTTTCTGACTTCTCTGTTTTACAGTCTCTAAGTTAATTCATATCTCTGCAAATGGCACTATTTCATTCCTTCTTACGGCTGAGAAGAGGGTTGTTGTTTTTTTTTAGTTTGTTTATTTTTGGCTGCATTGAGTCTTCATTGCTGTACAAGGGCTTCTCATTGCAGTGGCTTCTCTTGAAGAGCACAGGCCCTAGGCACGTGGGCTGCAATAGTCGCTGCTCGTGAGCTTACCAGTTGTGTATCCCGCCTGGGCTCTAGAGCACAGGTTCAATAGTTGTGGTGCACGGGCTAATTAATAGTTGCTCTGAGGCACGTAGGATCTTCTCATACCAGGAATTGAACCTGTGTCCCTGTGTTGGGAGGTGGATTCTTATCCACTGCACCATCAAGGAGGGCTTCCCAGGTGGCTAGTGGTAAAGAATCCGCCAGCCAATGCAGTAGATGTAGGAGACACAGTTTCGATCCCTGGCTCAGGAAGATCCCCTGGAGGAGGAAATGGCAACCTATTTCAGTATTCTTGCCTGGAGAATCCCATGGACAAAGGAGTCTGGTGGGCTGCAGTCCATGGGGTCACAAAGGGTTGAACACAACTGAGCATGCATGCACACACCCCCAGGGACGTCCGAGGTATTCTTTTTTAAATTATACTGAGTCTTCAAAAGAAAACAATATGTGTTTTATACTTACATCTCAGTTCAGGCTAGCCTCATTTCAAATGTTCAAAACCCCACATGTGGCTCCGGCTACTGTGCTGGACAACACACCTCAGGTTGACTGATTCTGATAGAGCGTCCCTCTGGGCATTTGCTCCAACCATAACATGTGCCTAGGCCATAATACAACAAAGGTCTGTGTAGTCACAGCTTTGGTTTTTCCAGTAGTCATGTATGGATGTGAGAATTGGACCATAAAGAAATCTGATGGCCAAAGAATCAATGCTTTTTAACTGTGGTGCTGGAGAAGACCCTTGAGAGTCCCTTGGACAGCAAGAAGATGAAACCAGTCAACCCTAAAGAAAATCAACCCTGAATATTCACTGGAAGGACTGATGCTGAAACTGAAGCTCCAATATTTTGGCTAGCTGATGCAAGGAGCTGACTCATTTAAGACCCTGACATTGGATGGCATCAGTGACTCAGTGGACATGAGTTTGAGCAAACACCGGGAGATGGTGATGGACAGGAAAGCCTGGCGTGCTTCAGTCCATGGGGCCGCAAAGAGTCGGACACGACTGAGCACCTGAACAACAACAGAGGCCATAGTGCCTTCACTACACCTCTTTCACTTAAGGTGTTGGAGTGCTGACTTAAGTTCTGAGTTAAGTTCTTGTGTTAGACAGAAAGACCAGAACTTTGGAAGCATCCCAGGACTGGCTTCAGATCCTGGAGATTTAAGTACTGATTTAAGTTCTTGTGTTAGACAGAAAGACCAGAACTTTGGAAGCATCCCAGGGCTGGCTTCAGATCCTGGACACTCAAATTCTTTGTAAAGCAATCACCCACACCCATTAGCCACACAACAGCCAAAACGTAGAACGTCTCTGCATACCCCTTAGCACATTGCCTCGTGCCATGCAAGTGCTCTGCCAGCTTTAACTCCCTCCTTCACTTGTTTTTACAGACGATAAGCAAAGACTCTAGGAGTAGACCTGATCATGCCAAAAAAAAAAAAAGTACTATTTAGAGAAATTCAGGGAAATCTGGATTCTGTCACAATGCTAATGGTAATTTCCAACAAAAAGTACATATTGTCGTGTATTGATCTCTCTCTCAATATTTGTGGCAGCCACCTACTCTCTTGCCTCGAGGGGTTTCCCAGTCTTTAATTAATATTGGCCAGATATACCATTTAGTGATAGATGATTTATTTAATTTCTGGAAACCCTGATTTTCTCCATATGACCCTTCTAGCAACAGGTTTGCTAACGTCTGCTCATGGTATCAAAGTAAGCTTCTGAAGTCATTGTATTTCCCAGGGGAGAAGAGCTGGGGGGCTGCTGGGTTGATGGAAGAAAAGGGAGCCCCCGAAGCGTTAGGATTAAGGGACATCCTGCCCTCCCAATAAAAAGCTATTAAAGTATTTCTCAGTTTGGAGTCGGGGGAATCTAATTTGAGGGCCCAGAGATTCTCTCCCTATAACTGTAAAAGGGAACCAGACTCACTTTGGGGGGTAGCATAATTTTGATCTGGTTAGGTTTGCTTTGGTGTTTGCTTTAAACGTACTCTCCAGTTTGGAGAAGACGGGGAACTGTTACTCTGATTGCAGAGAGATTTATGGGCTGACTCCAGCACTGCACATTTCATCCTATGGTTTTTTTTCTCTGTGCCTGGGCTTTTCCAGTTTATTCAGCTGCTCTCATAATTATCCCCAATTATTTATAATGGTAGGTTTGTGAAGCTGGAGTTAAAGAAACACCAAGGTTTTTTTTTTTTTTTTNGATTTCCCAGGCAAGAATACTGGAGTGGGTTGCCATTTCCTACTCCAGGGGATCTTCCTGACCCATGGATAGAACCTACGTCTCCTGCATTGGCAGGCGGGTTCTTTATACTGAGCCACCTGGATATTAAAAGTAATATGTAGTCATAGCAAAAACTTAGAGCAACCCATTTGATACATTTTCCCTGCATCCTTATTCTGTCTGTTTTTTTGTTTTAGCCATTCTCCTAGGTGTATTGTGATGCTTCATTATGTTGTTTAAAATTTGTTGGGGTTTGTATGTAGATCTCTTTCTCCCTAATCCTTTTATCCTCTGCAGGATATCTGCCAACAGGTAGATATGTATATTTCCATCTTTTCTGTTTTCTTTCACACACACATATACAACTTATTTCACACTTTTAAAAAAGGTGTTTTTTTTAAACCACAGCTTTGTCAATCTTTACTGACTTAGACTGAACTATTAGTTATGGGAACTTTAAGTACTGGAAGAAACTGGATGAAATGAACATGGGACACCCCTATGTTCTCAATGTAAGTTAAACACACACACCCACACATCAAAATAGCTCCGGTAGTTTTGTTTTTTAATCCCTTAGAAAGGCAAAACGGGGAAGGCAATGGCACCCCACCCCAGTACTCTTGCCTGGAAAATCCAATGGACGGAGTAGCCTAGGGGCTGCAGTCCATGGGGTCGCTACGAGTCGGACACGACTGAGCAACTTCACTTTCACTTTTCACTTTCATGCATTGGAGAAGGAAATAGCAACCCACTCCAGTGTTCTTGCCTGGAGAATCCCAGGGACAGGAGAGCCTGGTGGGCTGCCATCTATGAGGTCGCACAGAGTCGGACACGACTGAAGTGACTTAGCAGCAGCAACATACTACTTGGGCTTCCCCGATGGATCAGTGGATCGAGTTCACCAGCAGTCTGGGAGACGTAGGAGATGCGAGTTTGACCCCTGGGTCAGGAAGATTCCCTGGAGGAGAGCATGGCAACCCACTCCAGTGTTCTTGCCTGGGAAATCCCATGGACAGAGGAGCCTGGCGGGCTACAGCCCATATGGTCGCAGAAGAGCTGGACACGACTGAGCGCGTGGCACGTACCACTTATAACTGTCGTGCCTCAGATCTTACAGTATAGATTCCCGGGTACCAAGGTACTTTGGGAAAGACCTGGGGAATAGAATGTAACTGAGTCAGAATCCTATTTTTCCTCTACTTTGTATTACCTAATGACAGTGTAGTTTCAAACTTTACCAGTTGTTCCAATAAGGATCTTTACAGCTGGGCTTATTTGTCCCCTAAGTGATCTGAACAAAGCTCATTCATTGCATTTATTAATAGTAGCTCTTTAGACTTTCATATCAGAACTTCCCTGATAGCTCAGATGGTAAAGAATCCGCCTGCAATGTGGAAGACCTGGGTTCGATCCCTGGGTTGGGAAGATCCCCTGGAGGAAAGCATGGCAACCCGCACCGCTGTTCTTGCCTGGAGAATCCCCATGGACAAGAGGAGCCTGGCAGGTTATAGTCCATGGGGTTGAAAAGAGCTGGACACGACTGAGCGACTAAGTGCAGGCTCACATAATTTAGAAACATTTCCCCCCTCCCTTTTTTTTTCCTTTTGTCTTCCATGACATTGACTTATTTCAGGAGTCTAGGTTGTTTGTAGTTTCTTGCATAAATGGATTTGATCCCTCCTTGGTAGAATAGGGTGGTTTACTTGTTTTTCTAAGAATACTACATAGGTGATGTTATATTGATATAACTCAACTAGTTTCTTTTTACAATGCTGTCCTTAAAACATTAGTTTCTGGAACTCTTCCTAAGAAAAACCACTGTCTATTTAACATAATATGAGAAATGGTTTATATTCTGTAGTCTTGTCCTCTTGAGAATTCACTGTGCATAGTACCATTACGTATGAAGACTCTAAGAAGAACTGCCTTTAAAAATCTGTTTAGTTTTTTTTTTTTAATACTCTATTTCCCAAACTTCTTTCATCATGAAACCAATTTCTCTTGGAAAATGCATTAATATCTCATATTGCATTAAGGAAACATTTTGAGAAACGATCCCTGGAATTCATTCAGTTCATCTTCCAGAAAGAACAGTATATGTGCATGTTCAGTCATGTCTGACTCTTTTGTGACCCCATGACTATAGCCTCCAGGCTGCTCTGTCCATGGGATTTCCCAGGCAAGAGTACTAGAGTGGGTTGCCATCCCCTACTCCAGAGAATCTTCCTGACAGACTAAACCCGCATTTCCTGTGTCTCCTGAATTAGCAAGCAGCAGCATTTGCCTGTGATGTGGGAGACCCAGGTTCAACCCCTGGGTCAGGAAGACGCCCTGGAGAAGGAAATGGCAACCCACTCCAGTACTCTTGCCTGGAAAATTCCATGGACTGAGGAGCCTGGAAGGCTACAGTCCATGGGGTTGCAGAGAGTCGGACATGACTGAGCGACTTCCTTTTCGCTTTTTACTTTCACGCGTTGGAGAAGGAAATGGCAACCCGCTCCAGTGTTCTTGCCTGGAGAATCCCAGGGACGTGGGAATCTGGTGGGCTTCCGTCTATGGGGTCGCACAGAGTCGGACACGACTGAAGCGACTTAGCAGCAGCAGCAGCAGCAACAGCATCTGGCTGTGATGCGGGAGACCCAGGTTCAACCCCTGGGTCGGGAAGATGCCTTGGAGAAAGAAATGGCAACCTGCTCCAGTACTCTTGCTTGGAAAATTCCATGGACTGAGGAGCCTGGAAAACTACAGTCCATGGGGTTGCAAAGAGTCGGACATGACTGAGTGACTTCCCTTTCCCTTTCTTTATCACTGAGCCACATGGTTAAGTCTGAAGCATTATTTATGATTTATCCATTGTTGTCAACCAAATGTTTGAGCCTCGTAGAAATCACATGTTGAAGACAGAGGAAGTGACATTAAGATATCAGATAAAGGGGATATCTCCTTTGGGAGATAATTAAATATAAAGAGTCACGAGGGGGGAGCCCCCGTGATGGAATTAGTGCCCTTGTGAGAAGAAAAGACACCAGAGCCTCCTCTGTCCACTATGAGGATACAGAGAAGTGCAGCCATCTGCAAGCCAGGACGAGGACCTTCACCAGCAAACAATTTTGAACTTTCTAGCACCATGATTTTGGACTCCCCAGTCTCCAGAATTGTAAGAAATCAATGTCTCCTATTTAAGGTACTCAGTCCATCATCAGTGTTAGTCACTCAGTCGTGTCTGACTCTTTGTGACTTCAGGGACTGCAGCCCACCAGGCTCTTCTGTCCATGGAATTTCCCAGGCAAGAATATTGGAGTGGGTTGCCATTTCCTTCTCCAGTCTATAGTATTTTGTTATAGCAGCCCAAGCTGACTGATACACCCACACTGTTATCCATTTCAAAGAGTCTTGATTCTTTCACCAATAAAGGAAAACTGGATGCTTCCTAAAACTCAACTCTAGCCTAATCCAGTTATTGCTGTGAGATTTCTACTTGCAGTCCCACCCACTGCAAACATCATTTCACTTGGATAGTCTATGGAACCTCAGACTTGATTTCAAAAGTGAAGTCTGCCTCTCTTCCTCAACTGCTCCATTTCCTGCTTTTCCCTTCCCTCAATTCCATCTAATCATTTCCAAAATTCTACCTTTTCATATTCCTCTATCTCTGTTACAGGCCTTCCCAGATGGCAGTAGTGGTGAAGAACCTGTCTGCCAATGCAAGAGATGCAAGAGATGGGTTTGATTGCTGGGTCAGGAAGATCCCCTGGAAGAGGGCGTGGCAACACACTCTAGTATTCTTGCCTGGAGCATTCCATGGACAAAGGAGCCCAGCAGGCTATAGTCTATAGGGTCGCAAAGAGTCTGACACAACTTTACGCACATGCATCTCTTTTACGAATGAAAAAGCCAAGTTTTCTTTTGTGCTTTCCTTGTAATCAATTGCCATCTTGTGACTGAATGATTTCAATAGTCTTGTAATGGGTTTCCCTGCCCCTGATATCTCCCATCTAGTCCATATTTTTCTCTGCTAGAGAATGGTTTGCCTAAAGCACGGCTCTAACCTGTTGCTTCCCCTATCAAAAGACTACAATTGCTCCCAGTTGCTTACAGGATATGACTTAACACCTTAGAAGACAATCCAAAAACAATTGACTTCCAGTGTCAATTTGCACAAAAACTGTATTAGACTTCTTTACCTGAACCCAAGTCTCTGTCAAAGCTTCTACCTCTCTCTGTAGCCATCTTTTCCAGGAAGTTTTTCACTATCCAACCCCCCAAAAAATCCTACTTAATATAAGCTATATTTGTCCCATCTAGAATTTTATTTTATAATTTAAACTTTTTGTTTTATACCTTTAGTCCTTATCCTCTGCCTTCAAGCTTATTCAAGTCTTTATTACCCTAAAAGGTAAATAAAATCCCAACACAAATACATTCTTAAGACATTGTCCCATCTTCTTGCCTTCCCCATTATATTTTTTCACCTACAGTCACTGATTCCATTTCCTCATTAACAGCCCTCTTTCCTTAAAGTCAATTTTATTTATGGAAAATAAACATTTAATAAGTAACAAGCATTTTAAGTGTACAATTCAGTTGGTGTGACAAGGTATGTAACTGCCCTCACAAACAAAAAAAGTAGAACATTTTTTATGATCCTCAAGAGTTCTCATGTGACCCATCTTGTCAAGCCCCACCACCACCTATGGTCCCAGACAACTTAGATTTGTCTTCCCTAATATTCATTTATACGAAATCAGAGTTTATGCCTTTGGCAAGTATATTGCTTATTGTTGTGTAACGAATGATCCCAAGATTTGTGTTAAAATAGCAAAACATTCTTTATCTGCACAGTTTCCGAGGGTTACTTCCCTGGTGGCTCAGATGGTTTAGCGTCTATCTACAATGTGGGAGACCCGGGTTCGATCCCTGGATTGGGAAGATCCCCTGGAGAAGGAAATGGCAATCCACTGCAGTACTCTTGCCTGGAAAATCCCATGGACAGAGGAGCCTGGTAGGCTACAGTCCATGGGGTTGCAAAGAGTTGGACGTGACTGAGCGACATCAAAGTGCTAAGATGGGTGGTTCTGGTTCCAGGCCTTTCTTGAGGTCGCAGTAAAGCTGGCTGCTGGGGCCACAGTCTCTGGACTGGGGCTGGAGAATCTCCTTCCAAGTCCAGTCTCCTGGCTGTTGGCTGTGGGCTTCAGTTCCTGGCCACCTGGTCCTCTCCATAGGAATGCTGACTGTGTGACTTCCTACAGAGTGAATTATGAGAAACAGAGAAGACAGGAGAGACACAGAGAGAAAGAGGCAGATAGTAGAAGCAAGACTGCTTATTATGGCATAGTCTCCAAGGCACGCAACCAGCCTCCTGGCTGTTGGCTGTGGGCTTCAGTTCCTGGCCACCTGGTCCTCTCCATAGGAATGCTGACTGTGTGACTTCCTACAGAGTGAATTATGAGAAACAGAGAAGACAGGAGAGACACAGAGAGAAAGAGGCAGATAGTAGAAGCAAGACTGCTTATTATGACATAGTCTCCAAGGCACGCACCAACATGTCTTCCTCCTTTTATTCATCTGAAGAAACTTGCTGGGACTTCCCTGGTGGTTCAGTGGTTACGAATCCATCTGCCAGTGCAGGGGACACAGTTTCAATCCCTGCTCCAGGAAGACTCCACATGCTGCGGGGCAACTGAGCCCTCACGCTGCAGCTACTGAAGTCCAAGCACCCTGGAGCCTGCGCTCTGAAGCAAGCGTAGCCGTTGCAATGAGAGGCCTGTTCTCCACAACTGGAGAGCCCCTGCCCACCATAACGAGAGAAAGCCTGTACACAGCAGTGAGGACTCTGAGCAGCCAATAAATGCATAAATAAAAGAAGCAAGTGCTAAGTCCAGTCCCCATTTAAGAAGGGGAGATTATACGAAGGGCTGACTTCTAGGAGATGGGGACCATTAGGAGCTCCGTTGGGAACCATTTTGGAAGCTATTAGAGTCTGTTCTCTGATCTCCCATTGATTCACATTCTTCTTACATAAACAGTGGACTCATTATATCCCAAGGCTGAGAAAAAGATACTCATCACATCCTAGGGTCTTCAGAAGTCTCTAGACCATTGTAACATCAACGTCTAGAATTTCATAACCTAAATGAAGTCTGGGTATGAATATGGCTTCTCAGGTGTAGACCTTAAGTATAGTTCCTTGAGTTTAGCTCTTAATCTTTAAACTTGTGAATTCTATGAAATAAACAAGTCATCTTCCTCCTCCCACCCCAGAGTACACACCCAATGCATAACAGGCACTGGTTACAGACATCCTGTTCAAAAAGGGAGAAATTAGGAGGCACGAAGTCTTCACTGGCCCATAGCAATTCTGAAATCCATCTTGGAAAATACTATGAGTACCTAGATTTGGACTCAGTCTTATCTCTGCCCAGGAATGTTTCTCATAGTTCTTGGTTCCATGGTCTGAGTTATCTTTCCTTTTTTAATGAAATGTAGTTAATGGCACCCCACTCCAGTACTCTTGCCTAGAAAATCCCATGGACAGAGGAGCTTGAGAGCTGCAGTCTACGGGGTCGCGAAGAGTCGGGCACGACTGAGTGACTTGACTTTCCCTTTTCACTTTCATGCCTTAGAGAGAGAACTGGCAACCCACTCCAGTGTTCTTGCCTGGAGAATCCCAGGGACGGGGGAGCCTGGTGGGCTGCCGTCTATGGGGTCACACAGAGTCGGACACGACTGAAGCGACTTAGCAGCAGTGGCAGTGTGTATCCGAAACGAAGTGATTTCCTCAGTTTGGTTCTGTCTTGTTGAATTTCAAGAGCCCAAGGTCCTTTCTACATTTTGTAGGATTTTCACCCTTTTTAGTCCAATCTGGTGGTATTTCTGCTGATTGCTGTTGTTACTGTTCGGTCGCTAAGTTGTGTCCAACTCTTTTCGGCCCTATGAGCTGCAGCATGCCAGGCTTCCCCTCCTTTACTCTCTGCCCGAGTCAGCAGATCTCCTGTGAGTCTTGTTGGGGGTCCACTCTAGTAAAATACAGCCACACTCACAAATCTCTTTGATATAATTCTTCTCTACTTTTAAATCCTAGGGAAAGACAATACCCTTAAGCTTCTTAGAAGTCCTATTCTTTGATTGAGAGGACCTGTTAGTCACACCCTTAACATCTTAGAGGGTTTTTTGTTTGCCTTAACAGTACTGTGAGCAATACCTTTAAGCTTTCCAAGTATTAACAAAGCATTTTACAGACACACCTTGGGCTTTATCTCTGGACCAGATTTTCCCAATAGTACTCTGGATTTGATCTTTTCTCAGAAGCCAATTTTAAATGTTGACATCATTTGGCATCTACACATGATGTGACTCTTCAAACCCTTCAGTTCCTTTTTGGTTTAAAAACCCTTCCATTAGTGTATCCTGTTCATTTGCATTTTATTATAAGCAGCTAGAGGAAACCAGGTGGCACCTTCAACACACTGTCTGGAAATCTCCTTAATTTGATCACCCAGTTACACCAGTCACATTTTCTACCACCCACATTACTGAAGACAATGATATTACTAAACTCACTGCTATGCATAATGAAGACTCCCTTTTATACAGTTTTTAATAAGGTTTTCTCCATTTTTCTTTACACTTTTACTGATGGGCTCTTCGAAGTCCATAATTCCACAAATTGTGTGTTTGTGGCCCTTTAAGCTTTCACTAACACCCTCCTCAAAATCCTTACAGCTTTTCTAGTTTCCACACAAACTGTATTTCCAAAACAACTTGGACATCTTAGATTTTTATTACATCAGCACCCCATTCTTGGTACCAAAATCTGTATTAATTATCTGCTGCTGTGTAGCAAATTAGCCATAAGCCCATCAGCTTAAAACAAATAATGACTTACTATCTACGCAGTTTTTGAGGGTCAGGAATTGAGAATCGCTTAGCTGAGCGGTTCTGGCTCAGAGCTTTTCCAGAGATGAAGCTATCAGTAGAAGTTATAGTCTCTGGAAACTTGACTGGGGTTGGAAGATCCACTTCCAAACTCACTCTGATGGCTATTGCCTAGGGACTTCAGTTTCTCACTGTTATGCACGGAGTCCGAGTCCCCAAGACCGAGAGAAATAAGACGTCCATGGCAATGCAAAAGCATAAAGGGGTTTATTGCTAGCTCGAGCTAGGGCTCAGGTCTCATCCAAGGCAGTGGAGTCTTGACGAGAGCCCCGATCTCTGAATCACAGCTACTTTTATACAGGCGGTTCTTTGTTTCAGTAACAGCATAGCTGGCAGGTGATGATTGGCTAAGCCATACGCACGCAACCGGGATTTTCAAATCTCTTATCCCTATCCGGATTGGCTCGGGTCTGGTGCAGGCGGGGTTTTCTTGATTGGCTCAGGCTGGGGCTACCGGGATTTTTCTGATTAGTCAAACTATACCACTGGCGGGAATTCCCAGTGACTCAGCTTTCCCAGAGACAGAAACTCAGGCCTAGCTTGCCCCTTGGAGCCTGTTATGGCTCCAATTTGGTCCTAACATTCCCCCCTGTCTTCAGCTACACAGAGGAATCTTCCTCTACATTTTGGGTTAGCAGGTGATATTGTTGCCTCAACACAGTTATCTGGATTGTATTGATGCGGTCCTTTACAAAAGCAACAAGTTTGTTTAGAATGCATAGACCAAAAGTAAGTATTGGGGGAGGACTTCCATAGACAATCTCAAACGGTGTCAAGTTCAACTTATAGGGGGTATTGCGCGCCCAGAAGAGTGCGAAGGGAAGAAGGGTCACCCAGTCCCCGCCAGTCTCGATCGCCAATTTTGTCAAAGTTTCTTTTAGGGTCCGATTCATTCTTTCTACCTGTCCTGAGCTCTGGGGATTGTATTCGCAATGCAGTTTCCACTTGGTCCCCAGGGCTGAGGCCAGTCCCTGAACAACTTGACTCACAAGAGCAGGTCTATTATCAGAGCCAATAGTTACCGGCAGCCCACACCTAGGCACTATCTCCTCTAGGAGCGTTTTGGCAACCGTCATTCCTGTCTCCCTCTTTGTGGGGCAGGCCTCCACCCACCCAGAGAAGGCATCTACCAAGACTGACAAGCAGCGGTACCCACACTTGCCCGGCCTTCCCCAGTGAAATCTGTCTCCCAGTGTTGCCCCGGCCTCGCCCCCCGGTGCCTGTTCCCGTGTGTTGTGCCTTGCCTGGTCTCATCATCTGGCCCGCTTTGCAGGCACGAGTTAGGTCTTGTATAGTCACTTTTTGTTGGGAAAACCGTAGGCGAGCTGTCTGTAAGAGTGATAGTCTTCTTTTCTCTCAAATGGGTGGTCTGATGTAGGTGCCTACAGAGATGTCGGCCCAGGTCAGCGGGGAGCAATAGATTGTCATCCGGGTCCAGATACCATCCGTCCTTACTCACGGGACAGTTGGTGTTTTCTCGAATCCAGTCCTGATCAGAGGGGAGTACTCGAGGGCCGGTGGCAAGGGCCCCATTCCTGGGACCGGCGATCCCACAGTCAGTATCATAGCTTTCTGTGGCCGCCTGGCGCGCTGCTGTGTCGGCGGCTCGGTTGCCTAGAGCCCTGAGATCTTTTCCCTTTTTGGTGCCCTGGAATATGTATTATGGCTACCGCCCGAGGCTGGTGGACTGCTGCCAAGAGTCTACGGATCTCAGGTAAGTTTTTGACTTCTTTTTTCTCAGCCATTAGGAACCCCCGCTCTTTGTATATTAGACCATGAATATCCACTGTGCCAAATGCATACCGGCTGTCTGTATAAATGGTGACCTTTTGCCCCTTCGCCATCTCAAGTGCCTGGGCCAGGGCAATTAATTCTGCTTTCTGAGCGGACATCCCAGGGGGCAGAGCCTCAGCCCAAACAACCCTTTCAGAAGCATCTACTATTGCTGCTCCCGCCCTTCTCTGCCCGTCCCTTATATAACTGCTTCCATCGGTGAACCATATCAATTCACTGTCCCGCAAGGGCACATCCCTGAGGTCCTTTCACGTGGTTGTCACCTCGGCTAGCACCTCAACACAATCATGGAGGGGTCTAGCTGCCTCCAGGACAGGCAAGAGGGTGGCCGGGTTCAGAAAGCAGGGTGTTTGAAAGTGTATCCAGGGGGTATCCAGCAGTAAGGCCTGATAATGGGTTAGGCGTGTGTTGGAGATCCACTTACCCGGTGGCTGCTTGAGGATCCCTTCAAAGGCATGAGGGGTGTAGACTAGGAGGCGCTGTCCATAGGTCAGCTTGTCAGCATCATGGACCAAGAGGGCAGTGGCCGCGATGATGCAGAGGGCGGCCACCTGACTGCCACTGGGTCCAACCTTTTTGAGAGATAAGCCACCGGCCACCTCCAAAGTCCCCATTGTTGTGTCAGGACCCCCTTTCCCACTCCCTGCTTTTCATCCACAAACAGTTGAAATGGCTTAGATGGGTCAGGGAGAGCAAGGGCCAGGGCTTCCAACAGAGCCTGCTGGAGGTCTTGGAATGCCTGCCTCATTGGTCCAGTCCAAATCCAGTTTTTGCTTTCTTTACTTCCTTTGTACAGTAGCCGGGCCTTCTCAGTGAACCTCATAATCCATAACCTGCAGTATCCAATAGTCCCTACGAATTCTCGCCCCTGACAGGGAGTTATTGGCTCAGGTATCTGCAGAATAGTCTCTCTGTTGTTCAAAACCCTTTCTGCCACCCTCACTAGATCTTGTATTGATAGTTCACCCAGCCTGTCTATTTTCTGCAACTTTCTCCTGATGTCTGGAGCTGCCTGGTTCACAAATGCTAGTATAACTGCCGCACGTGACTCATCGGCCTGTGGGTCCATGGGGGTGTATTGTGTAAAAGCTTCTATCAGCCTCTCTAGGAAGGCTGCCGGGCTCTCAGTTGGCTCCTGTCTAACCAAATTTACCTTGGCCCAATTTGTGGGTCTCCTGGCGGCTGCTCGAAGGCCAGCCATGAGAGTCTGGCGGTACACTCGGAGACGCTCCCTACCTTCAGCACACTCAAAATCCCAGTGGGGTCGCATCAGAGGAGATCCCTCATCAACTAAATTAGGCTGCATGGTGGGTCTTCCGTCCACCCCTGGAACGTGTCAAAATCTGTTCACATTCCTCTGTGGTGAAGAGCACTGTAACAGCTGTTGACAGTCATCCCAGGTGGGATTATGGGTAAAAAGGATAGATTTTAAAAGTTCAATGAGGCCCTGGGGCTTTTCTGAGAATGAAGGGATTTGAGTTTTCCAATTATACAGATGACTGGTGGAAAAGGGGCAGTACTGGTATGTTCGTTCTCCATCCAGGTGGGCCAGTCCTGCCTGAACGGGAAACGCCTGGATAGTTGACTAATTTGTTTTTCTTCACCAGCACTGACAGATCCTGTGCCCTAGACTTAAAATCAGAAAAATGGTCAGTCATAAGGGACAGCACGGTGGAGGTCTCTTGTCCCATGATTACAGAGTAGAACACAGGAGACAAAATGAACACACAGAAGGCAGTGACAATGCCGGCACACACACAAAGACGCGGCAAACAGGGGACAGACAAACCTCGGCTGAGAACACAGTACCAGGTCTTCCTGGGGCCCCCTGAACCCTCTTGTCCCTTGAGGTTACCTTTCCAAAGGGCGTCCACTGCCCACCAGATTCCAGATTCCTGATCGAGAGAGAGCTTCTCCCCCCACCCATCCCCGCCACGGAGCCAGCTGCCTTCCAGCATGCTCGCTGGGCCTTGGCCTTATGCTAGCTAGGGCGACTAATTCGCCCCTGACCAGACCTAACACCGTTGTTCCAGATAGCTGTCCTCCTAGTGAGGAGACCCCTTCTACCAGGAAGGTGTTATTCCTCTCGGCTGAAGGGATCCCGAACGAGCCCCCAAATGTTATGCCTAAAGTCCAAGTCCCCGAGACCAAGAGAAATAAGACATCCATGGCAATGCAAAAGCATGAAGGGGTTTATTGCTAGCTTGAGCTAAGGCTCAGGTCTCACCCAACGCAGTGGAGTCTTGACGAGAGCCCCAAGCTCTGAATCACAGCTACTTTTATACAGGCAGTTCTTTGTTTCAGTAACAGCAGATCTGGCAGGTGATGATTGGCTAAGCCATCTGCATGGGATTTTCAAATCTCGCATCCCTATCTGAATTGGCTAGGGTCTGGTGCGGGCAGGGTTTTCTTGATTGGCTCAGGCCAGGGCTTGGGGGATTTTTCTGATTGGTCGAGCTATACTGCCAGCAGGAATTCCCAGTGACTCAGCTTTCCCAGAGACCGAAACTTGGGGCTAGCTTGCCCTTTGGAGCCTGTTATGGCTCCAATTTGGTCCTAACAGGACATTCTCTAATTTTGATGAGAATCAACAGATCTATTTTGTGTCATCTCAGAGTCAGTGTCTCACATTTCAGAGAAAGAAAAAAATTAGAAGCCACAGGCTTGTCTGATGTGTATCTGTCACTGGAAAGGTGAGAGCATGGGGCTGGCTTGGAGTTTGGCTTCACCTCCTCTTATTAAGCTGCTTTGACCATCCTGCTAGGACAAACAGCAAACTGCGCGAAAGGAATACACTGACATGCAGTCCTCATTCAAACTCTTAGTTCTGACCTACTCTCCTTGACTTGCCTTCACATTGAATTCCATGCAGTTGTAGCCCTTCCTACACTCTCATCCTCCAGTACTGATTTTGTTTAGTACTATTTAGTTTGTCCTTCAGATATGACATTTAGGGCTTTTTTCCAGGTTCAACTTTCAAGTATTTCAGCAATGATCTTGGCATCTTCCCTGTTACATCCACTCACTCTTGATACTGAAGCAGGGCCCTGTGGGGGGCTCCTGGGCTCAACACCCTTCTGTGTCCCCCTTTTCTTTGATTACAGGAAACAGCCTTCATTCAACCTCCATGAGCTTCCCTGAGTTCCAGTGGGCAAATTCAAGCCAACGTTAATTAGGGAAGGGAGAGGATGTGAGACCAGGGGAAAACAAACAAGAAAAACAATAGTGTAGCCTTAGGACAAGATCCTGGTTCCCCATCAATGGATGCATGCAATGTCTTTGAACTGTTTTTCAGATACAGAAACCCCATCTAGGTGGGAGAAATTAATGATTAACAATGGTGTGCAGCCCACAGCCTGTGGACCCCAGATCAGTTAGAACCTGATGATTGATTAATGCTGACTCCTACTTACCTTATCACCAACCCCTCAGAATGTCCCTGAGCTGATCACGCCCTCTTTGAACCAATACTATAAACTTTCTCACTATCCTCTCCACAAAGGGACACCTCCACTCTCAAGGCAGAAGCTCGTTGTGTCCCCCCTTTGCCTGGCAAAGTAATAAAGCTGTCCTTTCCTACTCCACCCAAAACTCTTGTCTCCGAGATTCGATTTGGCACTAGTGTACAGAGATGATGAGCTTCCAGCCTCATTCTGAGGACCCAGGCTCCTCAGTAAACATACTTGCACTTCAGCTCAGAACTGGTCTCCCTGAAACTGTTTTGGCTTCCAGATTCCTCCAGTGCTAAGAGAGGGGTGGACAAATCAAGGCTGCTGAGATCAGTTTGCCATCCCAAGTGACCCAGCATCACTTCAGATTTCCAGAAATCATTAGAAGGGCAGAGGGCACCCAATATAATTTCCAAACATGGTCTATTCTCCTTCTGTAAGTAAGAGCTAGTGGAGAATATTGATAAAATCATATTTGTGTGCTCAGTTGCTCAGTCGTATCCAACTCTTTGCAGCCCCATGGACTGTATGTAGCCTGCTAGGCTCCTCTGCCCATGGAATTTTCCAGGCAAAAATACTGGAGTGGGTTGCCGTGCCCAACTCCAGGGGAATCTTCCTGACCCAGGAATCGAACCCTCATCTCTTGCATCTGCTGCATTGGTAGGCAGATTCTTTACCACTAATACCACCTGGAAAGTCCAAAACCATATTAAAGATTCATCTAATAATGATACTTACAATTTTGGGGGCAGGGGGTAAAATGGGTTCCTTCCTCACGAGGTAACTTAAGAATTTACAGGTATTAAGATGCATTCCATTTTATAGATTCAGTTCATTTCAGTTCAGTCGCTCAGTCATGTCTGACTCTTTGCGACCCCATGAATCGCAGCACACCAGGCCTCCCTGTCCATCACCATCTCCTGGAGTTCACTCAGACTCACGTCCATCGAGTCTGTGATGCCATCCAGCCATCTCATCCTCTGTCGTCCCCTTCTCCTCCTGCCCCCAATCCCTCCCAGCATCAGAGTCTTTTCCAGTGAGTCAACTCTTCGCATGAGGTGGCCAAAGTACTGGAGCTTCAGCTTCAGCAGCATTCCTTCCAAAGAAGGGAAACACTCCAAATCATCTCCTTCATCAAAAATCCTTAGGGTTGCATAGTTGTTTTTTTTTTTCCCCCATTCTTTCTAATAATATCTTATGTCTATTGAAGTATTGCTGATTTACAATATTATGCCAATCTCCGTTGTATAGCAAGTGACTCAGTTATACACAAATGTATGTGTTTATATATTTTTAATGTTCTTTTCCATTATTCTTTATCCCAGTATACAATAGGACCTTGTTGTTTATGCATTATAATAGCTTGGATTTACCAACCCCAAATTCTGTATGGTTTTGATAAACTTGACTGCTACATTGAATAAACAGACACTAAGAAAACATACAATCATTGAGAGAAACTGGAATTATTTGAATTTGAATGAGCTAATTGTTGACACAATCAATCTAAACAAATTTTGCAATGTATAACAGCAAGTAGAAAAGTGGCCACTCCATTTCATACTTACAGCCATCACCTATGAACTCTGACAGACTTTCTTATCTGAAGACCATTCCCTCTTATTTATTTACTACATATTATTAGATTTACTTCTGCACAAAATTATAAGTTCTCATCAGTTCAGTTCAGTTCAGCCACTCAGTCATGTCCAACTCCTTGCAACAACATGGAATGAAGCACACCAGGCTTCCCTGTCCATCAACTCCCAGAGCCTGCTCAAACTCATGCCCATTGAGTTGGTGATGCCATCAAATCATCTCATCCTCTGTCATCCCCTTCCCCTCCTGCCTGCAATCTTTCCCAGCATCAGGGTCTTTTCCAATGAGTCAGTTCTTCATATTAGCTGGCCAAAGTATTGGAGTTTCATCTTCAGCAACAGTCCTTAATATTCAGGACTGATTTCCTTTAGGATTGACTGGTTGGATCTCCTTGCTGTCCAAGGGACTGTCAAGAGTCTTCTCCAACACCACAGCTCCAAAGCATCAATTCTTTGACTCTCATAGTGTTAGTCACTCAGTCGTGTCTGACTCTTTGCGACCCCATGAATCGCAGCACGCCAGGCCTCCCTGTCCATCACCAACTTCTGGAGTTCACTCAGACTCACGTCCATCGAGTCAGTGATGCCATCAAATCATCTCATCCTCAGTTCCAAAGCATCAATTCTTTGACTCTCATAGTGTTAGTCACTCAGTTGTGTCTGACTCTTTGCAATCCCATGGACTATAGCTCACCAGGCTCCTCTGTCCATGGAATTCTCCAGGCAAGAACACTGGAGTGGGTTGCCGTTCCCTTCAGCTCTCATATGCAAGGCCTATGTTTAATTCTTTCGTTGCATCCTCCCCTGTACTGGGCAACAGGAAGGAACTTAGAGAACGACTGTTGTTTGATTTGAAGATGTTAAGATAGATATTTTACCAGCAAAAGATGTGTTACCTGCTTTCCTCTTGGTAGGAAGTGAGTCCACTGTAACTGGTGTTCAGTTCAGTTCAGTTCAGTTCAGTTGCTCAGTCGTGTCTGACTCTTTGTGACCCCATGAATCACAGCACACAAGGCCTCCCTGTCCATCACCAACTCCCGGAGTTCACTCAGATTCACGTCCATCGAGTCAGTGATGCCATCCAGCCATCTCATCTTCTGTCGTCCTCTTCTCCTCCTGCCCCCAATCCCTCCCAGCATCAGAGTCTTTTCCAATGAGTCAACTCTTCGCATGAGGTGGCCAAAGTACTGGAGTTTCAGCTTTAGCATCATTCCTTCCAAAGAAATCCCAGGGCTGATCTCCTTCAGAATGGACTGGTTGGATCTCCTTGCAGTCCAAGGGACTCTCAAGAGTCCTCCAACACCACAGTTCAAAAGCATCAATTCTTCGGCGCTCAGCCTTCTTCACAGTCCAACTCTCACATCCATACATGACTACTGGAAAAACCATAGCCTTGACTAGATGGACCTTAGTCAGCAAAGTAATGTCTCTGCTTTTGAATATGCTATCTAGGTTGGTCATAACTTTTATTCCAAGGAGTAAATGTCTTTTAATTTCATGGCTGCAGTCACCATCTGCAGTGATTTTTGAGCTGGCAGTGAGAATTGTAAATATGGCAGAGACCTTTTGAATTGTTCTGAATTCTGTAAGGAAGGGTGGGAGGAGCAGAATTTCTCTGGGGCAGATGTGCATAGCCAGCTGCTCAGCCAGTAGAGGGAGTCAGAGGACGGAGTCTGAGCAGGGCCTTTTCTGCCTGTCATTTTTAGCAGCTTAGGGCTGGTGTCTGCTGTTTCAGAACTACCATGGTCTTTCACAGCACTTTAACAAGAGGGTGTGAGGACTTCTTGTTACTAAGCTTTTCAAGAAGAAAGACTGGTGTGTGTTGTGTGTACAGTGTTCGTGTGGTTGACCATTTAAACTGCTTCAAAACCTGTGAGGAATCAGTGGTCTTGTCCTTTTTCTCTTAAAAAACAGCTTTGTGTCACTTTCCTTCCCCACCTTTGTCTTCTCTGGCTCCTCCGTCCATGACTTTGGGTGAGCCTCGCGCTGTGTCCACTTGGCTGGGCCACTGTGCACAGATATTTGGTCAGGAATGATTCTGGATGTTTCTGTGAGAATGTTTGTGAGATTTACGATTGAAATTGGTGAACTTTGAGTAAAGCAGATTATCCTCCATAATGAGGGTGTGCCTCATCCAATCAGTTGAAGTCCTGGTTGGAACAAAAGACTGACCTACCTGATGTTCAAGCTGGTTTTAGAACAGGCAGAGGAACCAGAGATCAAATTGCCAACATCCGCTGGATCATGGAAAAAGCAAGAGAGTTCCAGAAAAACATCTATTTCTGCTTTATTGACTATGCCAAAGCCTTTGACTGTGTGGATCACAATAAACTGTGGAAAATTCTGAAAGAGATGGGAATACCAGACCACCTAACCTGCCTCTTGAGAAATCTGTATGCAGGTCAGGAAGCAACAGTTAGAACTG
>SJYX01024451.1:281079-296369 GCA_006410675.1 Oreotragus oreotragus | reverse complement strand
GGGAGATGGTGATAGACAGGGAGGCCTGGCGTGCTGCGATTCATGGGGTCACAAAGAGTCGGACACGACTGAGCGACTGAACTGACTGACTGACCCCAAGCAGGAGAGAACTCTGCTGCAGAAGGCCGTTGGACTTGAGCTACAATGTCGACTTTTCCTGGTTCTCCAGCCTAATAGTCCTTGGATTTGAACTACAACATCAGCTCTTCCCAGGTCTCCAGCTGATTACCTGCATCATAGATTTTTAACTTGCCAGCCTCTATAATCACCTGAGCCATCTCCCCATATTTACATGCACAATATTGATTTTTTCTCTGAAGAACACTCACTAATATAGGCTCCTTTCACTGTGACGTTTGGAAATTGATCCTTTCTCACAGGGCTACAATAGCGACAAAACATTTAAAAACACTCAAATAATAAAATGGAGAAGATACTGGTCAACATAAGAGTGGCCTGTCCACAGTTTCCAAAGAAATTCCAACACAGGGCAAAGGAAGGAAGCATCTGGGTAAACCGGAAATGCTTCTGGTGTTTTCTACATTCTGAAAGAAGACTTCTCAAACAAGGCTCTTTTAGCACAAGAGCTAAACTTTCACATCACCTGTCTGTCAGGGCACAAAGGCTGTTTGGAACTTGGAGAGAAGTGAAAGAATGAAGGAGGAAACAGCTCAGTTGATAAGGGTGCCATGGAAGACAGGGGTCCTGAAGCTCTGAAATGAGATCTATGGAACTGAAAATGTGGGCAACTGCAGTCAAATTCCATCCTAACTGGAATTTTAAGAGAAGAAACAGAAGCCGTAGCATATTACAGCAGGGATACTGAGAATCCATTGATGGATCTCACTGTGGCATTCTGCTCTGCAATTTTTTTAAACTTGATTGTCTGACAGTAAGAGCAAGGGTGGTATTTGTTCATGCTTATCAGAGGTAAATGCGATCATTTTATCCAGTTGGCCATACTGTCAAAAAAACCGTGTAATCTCAAGCAGAGGTCATTATTGACTATAAAAATCAGCAACAGAGAAGAGATTAAATTTCAAACTATTCTACTTCTCTATGACTAATGGCTATAAAGGTTTCCTCTACCAAAATGGAGGTCTCCCCATAATTTTTTGGTGGATCTCAGACTACTCGTCAGCATGTGTAGTTCATGTCTTCACAGTTTCAAAGACCATGAAATCTTTACTTTTCTGGCAACTGAACTTGGAATTACTTTTTAATTCAACATATCTGTGATTATATCTGGACAGGAAAAGCAAAAATGAAGCAAAAATTGAAAACTCCAATTTATATTCCCAAGTGTCCTGAAAGACTGTCTTAATACCACTCCATTCCCTTCCCCTCACCTTTTTTGTTTTAGTTTGTTTCCCAAAAAGTGATAAGTGATTTTCCAAATCAATATTACCTTATAGCACCATTGCTGCTTGGTTTAGGGCTTTGCAACTAGCTACCATGACAATAGATGCACAGCCTGGAACCAGTTTTAGTTAATTAGAGTCAATCAATCCAAACTTTGCTAACTTACTCATGTGAAACAATAGTATAATGAACCAAAGTCAGCAAGATGATTGGGAAACACAAATTATTGCACCCTGATAAATTAAATGTGACTATTACAAAAGCTTCCTTCTAAATGAATACTTAGGGAAGGGATATATGGATGTTTAATATAATTAAGAATAAAGGGAAAATAAACATAAAGGAGCTATTAAAAGCCCCACCTTTTTTTTTTTTTTAAGGGAAGAAAAACACTCAGTGGTTGTGTAATGGGAAGATCTTATGGCATCACCACAAGGGTTTATTTGAGAAAGTATCTTCCTGTTGATTATGGTCCTTGGATGGAGTGGATAGCAAAGCAGGACATGCATGCTTGTGGATGGCAGGACCGTGGCAGGGTGGTAAAAGATCCAAAAGGCAGGGAAGAGACAGACTTCAGGATCTATGTGTGTGCAGTGTCCAGAGTGTGAGTTTCTGTGGCTAAGGGGGTCAGCGCTTTGATAATGTATGAAACTGAGTGAAAGATTTTCCCCCAAACTCTGGCAAATTTGATGTGCAACCTATTTATCATTGGTCCTTATGCACACATGCTCAAAGTTCAAGGCCTCTATAGACTAGGTAAAATAAACAGCCACACACAGATTTCCCTGGTGGCCCAGTGGATAAGAATCCACCTGCCAATGCAGGGAACATGGATTTGATCCCTGGCCTGGGAAGATCCCACATGCCATGAAGCAGCTAAGCCCCAGTGTGCTACAATTATTAAGTCCAAGCTCCAGAACCTGTGAGATACAATTACTAAACCCGTGTGCTGGAACTACTGAAGTCTCTGTACCTAGAGACTGTGCCCCACAACAAGAGAAGGCACAGCAATGAGAACCCTGAGCACTGCAACTAGAGAGTAGCCCCCACTCACAGCAACTAGAGAAAGTCCATGCAAAGCAATGAAGACTCAGTGCAGCTGAAAATAAATAACCTTATTATTAAAAAAAATCACAAAACAGCCACACACATGTAACTGATAGAATAAAACAAACCCCAAAAGTTCACCATCTCCTTAACCAAGCCTCGCAGTTGCTTTATCCCAAGGGAAGCTGTGAGTCCTATCAGAAGTATTATTTGGGGTTAAAACATTATGCTTAACCACAATAAAGTGGAGGATGAGGGAGTTTTGAAATGCAAAATTGATATGAATTTATTATGTGTGTGTGTGTTAGTTGCTCAGTCTTGTCCAACTCTTTGAGACCCCAAGGACTGTAGCCCACCAGGCTGCTCCATCCATGGAATTTTCCAGGCAGGAATACTGGAGTGGGTTGCCATTCCCTCCTCCAGGGTACCTTCCCAACCCAAGGATTGATCCTGGGTCTCCTCTATTGCAGATAGATTCTTTACTATCTGAGACACCAGGGAAGCCCATGAAGGTATTAGATGTTTCATTTGGGAAGTAAGAGTTAGGAAGCAAAAAGCAACTGGATAAGGGATGGGGAGGGTAGAAAAGGGTTGTGGAAAATATCTGTAAAGATAAATTTTAAACCAGATTCTTACGCTTCAGCTTAGGCTAAACCTGGTCCTATTATTTGCTGTTGGCAGTGAGCCATCTCTCATAAAAAAGCCTCCTGAGAAACAGGGTGGAAAAGAGATCTGACCTAGAGCTAGAAGACCTGAGGGGGGGGTCCCCTCCCAGCCAGTTCTATGATCTATTTGGCCTCAGTTTCCCAACCTGCAAAGTGGACTGTTGGAAGCAGATGATCACAGAGGGAGCTTCTAACTCAANATGGACGTGAGTCTGAGTGAACTCCGGGAGATGGTGATGGACAGGGAGGCCTGCCGTGCTGCGATTCATGGGGTCGCAAAGAGTCAGACACGACTGAGCGACTAAACTGAACTGAGCTGAAGGTGTATCATGGCTTCCCAGGTGGCGCTAGTGGTAAAGAACCCGCCCGCCGATGCAGGTGACATGAGATGTGGGTTCCATTCCTGGGTCAGGAAGATCCCCTGGGGGAAGGCATGGCAACCCACTCCAGCATTCCCGCCCGGAGAATCCCGTCAACAGAGGAGACTGGCGGGCTATTGTTCATAGGGCCGCAAAGAGTCAGACGTGACTGAAGCAACTTACTTAGCACAGTGCACAACACACAAAGTGTATAATGTATATATTGCATAATGATTACAAGTTTAGTTAATATCCGAAAGTCACATAGTCACAGATTTGTTTTCCTTATGAGAACTTTTAAGATTCACTGTTAGCAGCTTCCAAAAAGTAATGCAGTATTTTGATCATAGTCACCGTGCTTCACATTACATCCCAGAACTTCTTCATCTTATAACTGGAAGCTTGTACTTTTTGGCCACCTTCACCCATTCCTTCCCAATCCCCTGAACACCACCTATAACAACCACTGATTTGATCTCTGTTTCTACGATTTCTTTTTTTAGATGCCACATATACATGAGATCATTTATTGCTAGTATTTGTCTTTCTCTGTCTGACTTAATTCACTCAGCATAATGCCATTAAGGCCCATGTGTGTGCTGTGTGCTAAGTCACTTCAGTCGTGTCCGGCTCTTTGCAACCCCGTGGTCCATAGCCCACCAGGCTTCCCTGTCCATGGGACTCTCCAGGCAAGAGTACTGGAGTGGGTTGCCGTGCCCTCCTGCATGGGATCGTCCCAAGCCAGGGACTGAATCTGTGGGGAGACTGATTTTAAAAGTAGTCTCAAGCCTAGGCTTCTGCGGTGGCTCCGTGGTACCGAGTCCGCGTGTCTGAGCACCGCAGTGACTGAGCCTGTGCTCTGGTGCCTGGGAGCTGCAGCTATTGAAGCCGGCACCTGCTCGCCCCCATGCTCTGCAGCGAGAGAAGCCAGCGCAAGGAGAAGCCCTTGCCCTGAAGCTAGAGAGTAGCCCCCGCTCTCCACGACTAGAGAAAAGCCAGTGCAGCAGTGAAGACCCAGCACAGACAAAAATAAACAAACACAATAAAAAAAAAGAAAGTAAGCTCCAACCCGTCTAACTTCAGCCGGGCGGCCAAATCAGGACCTTGCCTGTCTGAGCTGGTGGTTACGCATTCCAGCTACTGATTTGTTCCTGACTTGCTCTCCCAAATGCTTCCATTGAGTTATGCCACTTATCATCTGCTTAGTATGTGACACTTCATCTGCCAAGACAAATGTGACACTAGAAAAGCCTTCCAGTGAATGAGGGCAATATAGGATTGCAACACAGAAAGTCTGTGCTTTCTTTTTTCATCCACTTTCTAAGTCTGCTTTCCAGATCTTGCCTGCTGTTGAGGTCGGGATTTTTATGATATGTGGGCATGTTGTATTGAAGTTACAGAGACAGAGCCTCAGATAATGGGTCCTGATTCGTCGGATAAACTGCCCTTGAAACTCCAAAACCCTGATAGTTGATTTGATCAAGAGAAGTGACAATGATTAAAAGCAAGTCATCATGAATGTTGTGGATATGCCAAAAAAAAAAGAAGTCATCAGATTTTCACGGCAGTTTGATAGACTTCTCATAATCATAATCATTTTTTAATTGAATGAACTAAATGCTTTTGAAAGTGAGAAGCTAACAGCTTCAGTTAGGGCCAGAAATAGAAGGCAAGCACTGGGGTGCCTTAAGAGTGAGACTTGACAGTCGTAAACTGATTCTGCTAATAAATTTCAGGGTTGGGTTACAGCCCTCCTGCTTTTTCACTCTGGGGAGGCCTCTGAGAACTCATTTGTTAGAGTAAATATCATTGTCTCCAGATTTGGTAAAAATCTCAGCACTCCTGTTCATGTTATAAGAACCATGGACTCGGGGCTTCCCTGGTGGCTCAGTGGTGAAGAATCCGCCTGCTAGTACCGGAGACACAGATTCATCACTAGTCCAGGAAGTGATGTGATGTGTGCATGCTAAGTCACTTCAGTCCTGTCCGACCCTTTGTGACTTCATGGACTACAGCCCGCCAGGCTCCTCTGTCCATGGGGTTCTCCAGGCAAGAATATGGGAGCGGGTTGCCATTTCCTCCTCCAGGGGATCTTCCTGACCCAGGGATCCAAGCCGTGTTTCCTGAATTGGAAGGTGGATTCTTTACCACTAATGCCACCTAGGAAGCCCCATAAAGTCAATATTCCTATTCAAACCCAATCTCTTCCACCCCCAACAGCACCCTCAACACAAAACCAAAATCCCATCTAGCATGTGGTTCTTTGAAAATTTTAATTTTTGAAGATGTAATTTTCTCTTTCCATGGGATGAGGGCGGTGGGATTTTTTTTTTTTTTTTTTTTTGCTCAGTCGATTCAGTCTTTGTGATCCTATGGACCGTAGCCCGGCAGTCTCCACTGTCCACAGGACTCTCCAGGCAAGAACACTGGAGTGCGTTGCCATGCCCTCCTCCAGGGGATCTTCCCAACCCAGGAATCGGGCCTGCATCTCCCATGTATTGCAGGGGGGTTCATTACCCACTGAGCAACCTGGGAAGCCTGGGAAGGGCAGTGGGGTAGGTCATGTCATAAGTTCCTAAAAACAAGTTAAATCTGCAGACATGAATTGTCGCGGCAACTTTTTCTGGTTGTGCTGGGTGTTTGTTGTGGCACAAGGCATCTTTCTGGCTGTGGCTCTAGAGCACTCAGGCTCAGTAGTTGTGGTGTATGGGCCTCCCTAGTGGCTGCACAGGGGCTTAGCTGCCTCGTGGCATCTGGGATTTTAGATCCCACTTTGGAAGAAATGGAGTCCAGGTCCCCTGCACTGGAAGACAGATACTCTTTCTGGGATATGCACAAACTCTACTTTTGTCCTTATTGATAGCCTAGCTATAATCTGATTTGTCTGTTTTCCCCCTCTAAACCAAGATCCACAGTTCATTTATACATTCCCAGCTCCTAGTTCAGTCCCTAACCCAGAATATGTGCTTCATCATTTTATGGAATAATGAACAATTGAATTGCCCATTTTTGTTTCTGGACTACAGAGACAATCCCAGAGTGGCCTTTGGTGCATTTCTGATCAACGATTCCTGTATCATAAAGAATAGATGGTGCTGCTACTGCTGCTGCTAAGTCCCTTCAGTTGTGTCTGACTCTGTGTGACCCCATAGACAGTAGCCCACCAGGCTCCCCAGTCCCTGGGATTCTCCAGGCAAGAACACTGGAGTGGGTTGCCATTTCCTTCTCCAATGCATGAAAGTGAAAAGTGAAAGTGAAGTCGCTCAATTGTGTCTGACTCTTCCAGACCCCATGGACTGCAGCCTACCAGGCTCCTCCGCCCATGAGCTTTTCCAGTCAAGAGTACTGAAGTGGGGTGTGGACTCTCATAAAGACTCGGGAATACAGAAAGAAGCACAGGTCAGCCAAGGAGACTGGGTGATGAAGCTAATTAACTACAAGCCAGCCATCATCCTGGGCATTTTAACATGTATGTTCTCACTTAGACTTCTCAATAAGTTTCCAAGGTTAAGTCTCATTTTCTTCATTGTTACAGATGAATAAACTGCCCAATGCTTATGCAGGTGGTAAATAGCAGAGTTTGCTTCCGGATCTTTATGATTCTAAAGTCCTCTTCTCTTTCCACAAGGATGGATAGATAACTCCCTCTACTTTCTCTAGAAGGATATGAGAAAATTTCTTAGTTTCTGTGTTTTGAAAGAAGTGCAGATTAGTCTCTCTATAAGAACCTAGGTCTGTCTGAAGTTGGAGCACAAGGTGATTCTGACACCTTCTGACCCTAAAATTTCCTCACAAAGTTCAGATGCAGACAGAGAGGTGGACCCGGAGGTGACCTGGAGAACCCAGACCAAGGACAAACTATGACAAACATTTTTTCATTTTGTGTAGGTCTCTATAAACCCATGTGGGGGCTTCCCTGGTAGCTCAGCTGGTAAAGAATCAGCCTGCAATGCAGGAGACCCCAGTTTGATTCCTGGGTTGGGAAGATCCCCTGAAGAAGGGACAGGCTGCCCACTCCAGTATTCTTGGGCCTCCCTGGTGGCTCAGCTAGCTGGTAAAGAATATGCCCACAATGCGGGAGACCTGGATTCCATCTCTGCATTGGGAAGATGCCCTGGAGGAGGGCATGGCAACCCACTCCAGTATTCTTGCCTGGAGAATCCCCATGGACAGAGGAGCCTGGAGGGCTACAGTCCATGGGGTCGCAAAGAGTCGGACAGGACTGAGCGACTTTTGCTTTCACAAACCCATGCCATTATTTTTAGGATAGCACGCAAGCATGTGTTGACATTTTATTTTTGGTTCGTTCACATTGCAAACATTGTATTAGTAATAGAAACAAATCTGTGCCTCCATTTTGAATGCATTATACACACCTTAACTGAGTATCTGGGCACAGTGCAGAGGAGAATTAAGCAGATACACCGCCACCTACGTGACTGTAGGATGTCTCCTGCCACAGTAGCACCAATGAGATTCAGTCAATGACAACAATTTCTATGACTTGTCCAGTGGTTTCTCTCCAGCCCAGTAGAACTGCTCTTTCTCCCCAGGGCAGTCCACTTCGGTCCTCTGGAGTCTGTGAGAGCAGCTGCACCTTGGCCAGCCCTGGCCTGGGATTAACTTGGCAGGAGGTTATCCTAAGACTTCTCTGACTCATAACTTTGGGGCTAACTCTAAGCACCAAGCCCCAGCCCTGCCCTCTTTTGCTTTTTCTTTGTGCTGATTCACACTGGGTTGGGATTTTATTGTCAGCGGTCATAATTGTGCATGGGTGGAACTTGGATTTTAAAGATGACAGGAGGCCAAGTCCAGGGCTTCTGTTAGCTTTGTTAACCACTGTGTCATTTTTAATTGAAAAGAGGAAGGAAAGGAAGAAGGCAGGATAGGAGAGAGGAAGGAAGGAAAAAAAGAAATGTCCCCCAGGGATTTCCCCGGTGGTCCAGTGACTACGACTCCGTGCTCTCTATGCAGGGGGCCCGGGTTCAATCCCTGGTCAGGGGACTAGATGCCATATGCTGCAACTAAGAGTTCACATGCCATGACCAGAGATCCCATATGCCACAGCTAAGACCGGGCAAAGCCAAATAAATGAAGAAATGTCCCCAGTCCATGCTAAATCTATTTCCTTTCACCCTCTGTATTTTCCCTAAGCCCTTGGAAAGGTTTATTCTGAATCTAGCTCACAAGAAGCCAGGTATAGGAGAAAATGTCTGGATATTGGAGTCAGCATATCTGAATAATTGGGTGATGGTAGGTAAATTATTTAGCTTCCTTGAGCCTCTGTTTCCTCATTAGTAAAATAGCAGTAATAATAGTGACCTTGTAGGACTGTCATGCTGCTTAGGAGTATCGTATATAACTTGCCTGGCACATTAGAAAGCATTTCATAAATGGAGAATATAATTGTTAGACCTGTGTTTATTAAAAAGGCCCTTTAAAGGCCCTTTAAAGCAGTGAGAATGAGGCCTTACAGAGTAACTGCAGGTTTCTATTTCCTTTCTCTGAGATTGTGGTGGATTGTCATAGCCTCCCCTTGAGTGGGGCCTGGGCTGTGTTTAGGGTCATCATGGTGGTTCGCTCCTAGGGCAGACTCGAGTTGTCAAAATACCCCAAACAATCAGTACAAGAGAGAATGAAGCAATAGATGGGGGGATAAAGAGCTCTGTCTGGCTCAGAGGCCAGCGGCCTTCCCACTTACTATCAGCATAATCACGAGCAAGTTGCTTAAATCACTATGGCTTAGTTCATTTAGCTGTATCTGTCCTTTTCAGTTGTCTGGAGGAAGTCACACATGTGAAATACCTAGCACCAAAAAAAGTTGCTCAGTAAAAAAAAAAAATCTCAGATATTAAGAAAAGACAAGTTGAAATGTATGAAATTCAAGTGAAGTTTGGTATAAGACTTTGGAACAATACTGCCTGGTTCAAATCTGATTTCCCCTACTCTGGGCTTTATTTTCTCATCTGTAAAATGGGTATAATAACTTCCTTATCTGTATTTATCGCATACTTTTGTTACGAGAAGTAAATGACTTAATACACGTGAAGCCTTTAGAACATGACTTTATATATGGCCAGATACTATATTAATATGTGTAGAATGGACAGAAAGGCCAGTTTTGGGACAAGAACAGAACACAAAATTGGAATACTGGAAAACAAAATTGGTTGACCCTGCACCAGAAGGCAGCCTAAAGAAGAAAAACAGTAATGAAGCAAGAGTTTCCAAGGCAATTGCCCTAAGTGGAGCTGAAATATTCACATTCAAAGCATCTTTTTTTTTTTTTAAATTGTGTGTCAGCCTGGGTTACAGACCAGGATCTTAGCGGACGTAGCACTCCTTCCGGCTGTGGACTCCAGGGGAGGACCTCGGCCTCACTGGACCAGCAGGTCCTGTCTGCTCGGCTTCCAGACTTGGTGCTTGAGGAGCATGGCTGGAAACCTCTTTCCGGGGGATGGGTTTGCTCCAGGCAAGGCTTGCTCCTCAAGGAAGGACCACTGCTTCACAAAGGCCCGGGACCATTTCCAAAGTCAACGCACGGAACTGCTGAGAAACCACGGCCGCGTCGGCTTCTCCCGCTGTCTAACCCTGGTACACAAGCACAACGTGAAATACTGAAATTCCAGCGACAGAGCCAACTGTGCAAATTCCTGACGGGCAGATTGAGGCCCATTATCCGTAATTAGACTTGCCCGAGTAACATGCCAGAGAGACCCTGTTTTCCAGCCGGCGGCAATCACAGCTGCTGCCCTGTTGCCAAATGTGTTCAGGGAAAGTCCCAAGAATGGAGATGAGCAGCGCTCACAGAGGAGTCTTGGCAGCCGCCATCAGGCAACCCAAGTCTCCTCTGCTTACCCCATTCGAATGGCTCTGTAGCTCTCAGGATAAACTAGTTAGGCTTATCATCACCTGGTCCATCTCCAGCTTGAACTTGTTCTTCCCTTCTTCATTCAAGCTGCATTGAATGACTTGTTCACCATAAACGACCTGGTCTTCAATTCCGTCCTGTGGTCCTTCACTAAGGTGCTTTCCCAAATGTGATTTAGTCCTTCTCCCTGGAGTTGCCTCATGGCTAATTCCAGTTCATCCATAAGCACTTAGCTCTGCCCCTTTCTCTTCTCTGTGAAGCCTGTCTTGACTCCTTCAAGCTGTATATAATTCCTTTTTGCCAGGACCCCTTAGTATTGGATTGGCCAAAAAGTTTGTTCAGGTTTTTCTGCACCATCTTATGTAAAGACCTGAATGAACTTTTTGCCCACCCCAATACCTGTAGCCACACAACACAGCATGACCGTTCTGTTTGATTTCTTTATCTCTCCAAATAGGCTATGAGCTCCCCAAGGTCAGGGACCATATCTTATTAGGGTATCTTAGAGCCCAGTGTGATATTTAGCATCACTAGGCAACCATCCAGTAGCTGTTGGCTGCATGAACAAGTGATGTCTTCCTCTGTGTGTGTGCACTCAGTCATGTCCAACTTTTTGTGATGCCATGGATTGCAGCCTGCCAGGCTCCTCTGTCCATGGGATTTTCCAAGCAAGAATACTGGAGTGGGTTGCCATGGCCTCCTGCAGGGGATCTTCCTCACTCAGGAATCGAACACAAGTCTCCAGTATCTGCTGCATTGGCAGGTGGATTCTTTACCACTGTGCCACCTGGGAAGTCCTATGTCTTTCTTGCTTGAGCACTAATGAATTATTCCATTTGGTTAGATCAAAAGATTCCTTTCTTGGGATTACTGCTCAAACCAACTTTAAAAGCAGCCAGTGAAAATCCAAGAAGAGTATTTCGTTGATATATTGAGGATAAATGCAACTTACCACATGCCCTTCTATCTTTAATATTGTTTAATCTAAAGGGGCTGGGTTCCCTAGGTATATAATAGAACATAAAGACTTAATTAACCTTATTGCTTCTGTTTCATCACTATGCACTTATGAAGGCCTTATTTAAATATGATTTGCTATTAGTCTGCTTGTAGTTATCAAAGTCCAAAGGTTTTTTGTTTGATTTTTATTCATGGCATTGCTTGAAGTGTAACTATTAAGAAATGTTTATTTTGAACAGAAGAGCAAAAACCTAGCTATTTAAGTGATTGTATCCCCTCACTGCAGACTTTCTGTATGTCTAGCCTCGTCTCTTGTGATAACGTCGTGGCTGTTCAAAACATTCTGGGGGTCTCAATTTTTTTTTGCTTTCAGAGACAGTGGATGAGCCTTGCTTAAAGATTGGTCTTGTTACTCTAGAACCCAGAACAGCAACAACAAACAGTATTGTTCATTGAAATGTTCACATTTTTTCACTTCTGGACACTGAGTAAGGTTTTCCAAAGGTTGAATATGCACACCATTAGAGGAACATGTTAGGTCATATGCACATGACTTTAAATTTAAAAATTAATATGTTATATAATTAATGTGCATTCATAATATTGTCAATATAGGGCTTCTCAGATGGAACAGTGGTGAAAAATCTGCAAAAGAGACATGGGTTCAATCCCTGGATCCGAAGACCCCCTGGAGGAGGAAATGGCAACCCACTCTAGCATTCTTGCCTGGAGAATCCCATGGACAGAGGAGCCTGGCAGGCTACAGTCCACGGGTTGAAAAGAGTCAGGCATAATTAAGCGACTGAGCATACACACACAATAATATTGTTAACATAACATGCATATAACAAGCACATCAAATTCATAATTTCATGAATACTGCCCAAAGAAAAATTAAACTTATAATACAAAGAGTTAATCTGCTGAAAAATGTTAAACAATCATACATGTCGGGTTGAAAAGAGTCAGGCATAATTAAGCGACTGAGCATACACACACAATAATATTGTTAACATAACATGCATATAACAAGCACATCAAATTCATAATTTCATGAATACTGCCCAAAGAAAAATTAAACTTATAATACAAAGAGTTAATCTGCTGAAAAATGTTAAACAATCATACATGTTAGAGGGTAAGACAAAGATAGTGAAGAAGGCACATATAGGAATAAAGCGTGAGGAACACTGACCGAATGAAAAGAGCAGAAGCTGTTGGGTTCCCATTATTTTACATATTAACTGGAAGCCTGAGGGCAAATTACTTAACCTCTCTGAGCTGGGATTGCTTATTCCTACAATGAGGACAGTGAGTTGCAGAAAGGTTCATGGAGTTAACTAGGATAGGACCTAAAGGGCTCCATGGTGAGAAGTGGAGTTTTTTCTTTAAAAAACTCACATCCATTATCATAGGACAAAGAGGAGTCTATTTTTAAAAAGTTGCCTGGGCTTCCTTGATGGTCCACTGGCTAGGACTCCACAATCTCAATGTAGGGGGCTTGGGTTCCAGGGATTTGGGGAACTAGATCCCACAAGATTGAGGATGCCACGTGCTGCAACTTAGATCTGATGCAGCCAAATAAAATTTTTTTAACTTATAAAAAGTAATAAAGAAGTTGCTACCAAAAGAGAAACTTCATTAAATGTGATAAGCCAAAGCAGGCAGCTTATTGGATAGAAAAAGTGAAAGTGGAAGTTAGTTAGTCGCTCAGCTGTGTCCAACTCTTTGCGACCCTATGGACCGTAGCCCCCAGGCTCCTCTGTCCGTGAGATTCTCCAGGCAAGAATACTGGAGCGGGTAGCCATTCCCTTCTACAGGGAATCTTTCCGACCCAGGAATTAAACCTGGGTCTCCTGCACTGCAGGCGGATTCTTTATCACCTGAGCCACCAGGGAAGCCCCAGCCTACTGGATAACCTCTCCACAGTTGTTTTTCTCCTTTTTTCTCTGGTTATGCCCCATGACATTCTGGTCAGGATCTTAGTTCCCTGGCCAGGAATCAAACCTGGGCCTCGGCAGTGAAAGCACTGAGTCTTAACCACTGGACCGCCAGGGAGCTCCCTTGGCAGTTCTTAAAGTTCAACATGTTCATTTGAACCTACTCACCTGAGCTTGTTTGTTAAGCCCCCAATCATATAATGATGGAGTCAAGTAGCCAAACCTTATACACTGCTAAATAATTGACGCTGCTCTTGAACTAAACCCCTAGAGATTAAGCCGATGGGAAACTGCCCTTTGCTAACCCTTACAATGTGTCCCTCTGTCTCTTTTCTTTGGCCAACTGGAAGCTCACAGAAATGTAAATCTCAGTGTTAGAACTCTCTATTACCCAGTGAGCGACTTGCTCCTCCCCTTTCTCTAGGCTTTCTTTGCTAATGTGCACTTTCCTTGCCCCTGACATTTTTTATTCTCACTCTACTTTTCATTACACAGTTTCTCATTTTTTGTGTGTGTATGCAGCAAGAAAGGAAGAGTACCCAGTGTCTTTGTCAGCCCGGGCTGCCCTAACAGATGCCATAGACTGGGTGGCTTAAGCAACAGACATCTATTTTCTCACAGTTCTGCCAGCTGGAAGCTTGAAATCAGGGTATCAGCACAGGCAGGTGTTCGTGAGGTCTTTCTTCCTGACTTGCAGACGGCCACCTCCTTCCGTGTCCTCATCTGATGGGGGAGGTGGGGGAGGGAGATAAAGGGCAAGCCCTCCTTTGCTGTTCGGTCACTAAGTGGTGTCTGACTCTTTGTGACCCCATGGACTGCAGATCACTGGCTTCCCTGTCCTTCACCATCTCTTGGAGTTCGCTCAAACTCGTGTCCATTGAGTCGGTGATGCTGTCCAACCATCCATCCTCTGTCATCCCTTCCTCCTCCTGCCCTCAGTCTTTCCCAGCAGCAGGGTCTTGTCCAATGAGTCGGCTCTTGGCATCAAGCGGCCAAAGTATTGGAGCTTCTGCTTCAGCCTTTTATTAAGGCTGAAGCCATTTATTAACTTTTTAATGTACTTTTTCATTATTTTTGATCGCATTGGGTCTTCCTTGCTGTGCTCCGGCCTTCTCTAGTTACAGTGCACAGGGCCTGCTTGTAGTCGCGGTGCCAGGCTTCTCACTGCGGTGGCTTCTGCTGTCTCTGAGCATGGGCTCAAGAGTGCAGGCTCAGCAGCTGTGGCTCGAGGTCGTCGTTGCCCCACAGCCTGTGGGATCTTTCCAGACCAGGAACTGAACCGGTGTCTTCTGTGTTGGCAGGTGGATTCTTTACCAATGGATCACTAGAGAAGCCTGGACACCACCTTTATTACCTCATCTAACCCTAATCACCTCCCAAAGGCTCCATCTCCAAACACTGTCACATTGTGAGGGAGAGGGCTTCAGTATAGGAATTTCAGAGTGGACACAAACATTCGTCTACAGCGTTAAATAAATAAGTAGATAATACAAGTCACATCATCTTTTACCAAGAGACAGCAATTTATCATCTGTGACCCACAAGAAATCCCACACCATCCAAAAGCCTTCTTTCTTGGATCAGTCACTCTAAAATCAGGTAGACATGCTAACAGTGGACAAAAATCTTGGTTGTCATGCTGAGTCAAACATATACCCTTGGTTGTTCCTCAGTCATCATGGATTCACAAAAGATGAGCAGGATCTTTTGATGTATCATTTTAGTGATTTCTCTTTCTCATTCTGGTTGGTTGCCCTATGTGTCAGTTCAGTTCAGTTCAGTCGCTCAGTCCTGTCCGACTCTTTGTGATCCCATGAATCGCAGCATGCCAGGCCTCCCTGTCCATCACCAACTCCCGGAGATCACTCAGACTCGCTTCCATCGAGTCAGTGATGTCATCCAGCCACCTCATCCTCTGTAGTCCCCTTCTCCTCCTGCCCCCAATCCCTCCCAGCATCAGAGTCTTTTCCAATGAGTCAACTCTTCGCATGAGGTGGCCAAAGTACTGGAGTTTCAGCTTTAGCATCATTCCTTCCAAAGAAATCCCAGGGCTGATCTCCTTCAGAATGGACTGGTTGGATCTCCT
>SJYX01024451.1:246112-271110 GCA_006410675.1 Oreotragus oreotragus | reverse complement strand
CTGATGCTGGGAGGGATTGGGGGCACGAGGAGAAGGGGACGACCGAGGATGAGATAGCTGGATGGCATCACAGACTCGATGGACGTGAGTCTGAGTGAACTCCGGGAGATGGTGATGGATAGGGAGGCCTGGCGTGCTGCGATTCATGGGGTTGCAAAGAGTCGGACAGGACTGAGCGACTGAACTGAACTGACCTGAACCACTTGGATCTTAACACACACTTGTGGGGGTAATCGAGGCAATCATGTGCCTTCCTAAGCTTGGGTTTTCTTATTTGCACAGTGAGGTGACTAGGAAGAGTGAGTGTGTATAAAGAAGCTGGGGCTGGCATAGTGCTCATTTTGACAGCACATATACTGAGACTGGAATGATATAGAGAAGATTAGCGTGGCCTCTGAACAAGGATGACAGGCAGATTTCAAGCTTGAAATTTGAACACGTGAAGCATTCCATGTTTTTGCTCTGTGGTGACCTGAATGGGAAGGCAGTGCAAAGGGGAGGGGACACATGGAAACGTGTTACTGAGTCTAAGTTGGCAGCGCTTACCACAGAGAGGCCAGTAAATCCAAGGATGAGGTGTTGAGGCAAGGAATACGACTTTATTGGGAAAACCAACTGACTGAGAAGATGGCAGAGTAATGTCTCAAAATAATCATCTTGTCAGGGTCTGGATACCAGGTTCTTTCATGCATCAGAGATGGGGGGAGGTAAGAAAACAAAGTAAAAAAGCCATTTACTCTTGCAAGTATCTTATAGAATGGTAAGCCTCAGGCAGGGGGAATATGTTCATTCCTTCCTTCCTGCCATCTATAGGTGGACAGGGTTCTGAACGAAAGCATGTTAGCAAAGGGACAGGATTCTCTGTGGCAGGCCATTTCGTGTGATTATAATAACAAAAGCGTCCAAAGAAACAGATCTAGCATGAAAGAGTCAAAATTGAATCTTCTCTGTTAAAAAACAAAACAAAACAAAACAAAACTTAAAAGAAATTGTAGGAATATACAGGGTTCTGAACGAAAGCATGTTAGCAAAGGGACAGGATTCTCTGTGGCAGGCCATTTCGTGTGATTATAATAACAAAAGCGTCCAAAGAAACAGATCTAGCATGAAAGAGTCAAAATTGAATCTTCTCTGTTAAAAAACAAAACAAAACAAAACAAAACTTAAAAGAAATTGTAGGAATATCTTATGATCATGAAAGTGAGGGGGAATTCTCAAACAAGATACAAAAAGTTTAAATCATAATGGAAAAGTCTGATGGATTCAACTATATTAAGCTAAAAAACTTCATCAAACAGCATTTTGAAAAAATGAACAGCTGAGACACCAAAGAGGCTTCCCTGGTGGCTCAGTGATAAAGAATCCATCTGCCAATGCAGGAGATGCAGGTTCGATCTCTGGCTCGGGAAGATCCCCTCGAGTAGGAAGTGGCAATCCACTCCAGTTTTCTTGCTTGGAAAATTCCATGGACAGAGGAGCCTGGTAGCCTATAGTCCATGGTGTCGCAGAGCTGGACACAACTGAGCAACTGAACAACAAGATTATCAAAGAAGAAAAAGAAGCAGCTAGCATATGGCCTGGCACACAGTGGAGTCTCAGAAAAATTTTTTCCTCTTCCCTACTCCCTTTTATCAGGAGGCCATTATCTTTCTCCCTTGGAGTCTATGTTATGCAACTTACAGATAAGCCTGTCAATGAAGAGGAATGAGCAGGTCGAGCAAGTCAGTCCTGGGGAGTAGCTGAGGGCTGTGCAGTTGAGTAGAAGACGATAGGGTTTGGAATTAGACTGGGCTTTGAATTCAGAAGGCCTTGGGAAAATAACTTAAATATCTCAGAGCCATTTTTCTCATCTCCGAAATGAGAAGAACATTTATTGCTCTTTATGGCTGTCGTGAGGATAACTGAAATAATGTGTGTGAGAACCTGGCACACTGAGGTCTTCAGTAAGTCTTCATTCTGTTTTTAAAAGTCACTAATGCTTAAGTGAAATCTGATCAGCAATCAAGAAATGCACACGAAATGCCCAGAGAGAATTATCCATTTTTCTATAGACTGGAAAGCCCAGACCTCTCCCCTATTTGCTCGTGTGATGTTTTTTGTTATTTTGGAGGCTGGGCCGGAGGAAACAAAAGGTAGCCAGGCAATCTGCTATGTGTCAGGGGTGGGAAACCAAGTAAATAAAAGATAAGATCCTTGCCCTAGAGAAGCTTCTGACTTAAGAGAAATAAAACAGGCAAAAGAGGCAATTTTTAAAACTTGTGAACGAAAAATAATAGCCTGCTTGCCAAATGCCAAGGAAGAGTGAAGGTGTGACCAGAGCTGGGTGTGAAAAGTCAGGGAGATTATTTTTTTGCCTTTTTTTTTTTTTCCCTAAAATTTTTTTTATTTATTTGGCTTCATGGGATCTTTAATTGTGGCACGTGGGATCTAGTTCCCTGACCAGGGATGGAACCCTGGTGCCCTATATCGGGAATGTGGAGTCTTAGCCACTGGACCATTAGGGAAGACCAGGGAAGTTTCTAAGGACGGAGATTAGGAAGGAGAAAGGGCCCCAGCAGAGCCTAGAGAAAGAATGAAACATCTCCTACACGTCAATTTACCTGCACAGAAGGAAAGACTGTATGGAGATAATGAGATAACAAGTCAAGAGGCTCTTAGGCAACTGAATGAGGTCAATCAAGTCAGTGTTTTGACCTGTTACTAGTGCTGGTAACCAAAACAAAGCCAGACAGTCTCCCCAGACAGACTGGTTGGAAGAAGAGTTGAAACTCTCATCCATAAAAGGTGGGGACCATCCCTGTAGTTTTATTGAAGTGTGAGCTTTCTGGCGACTATTGCAAGGGGGCAAGGCTTCCTTTCTCTGGGTAGGGTTGCTGAACAAGAGCTAGAAGTCTCTTCAGAAAGCTGAGTCGCTCAGTCGTGTCCGACTCTTTGTGACCCCATGGACTGCAGCGCGCCAGGCTTCCCTGTCCAACACCAACTCCCAAAGCTTGCTCAAACTCATGTCCATCAAGTCTGTGAGAAGTCTCTCAGGTGCTGTTATTTTCAGCACAGAGCAAGTCAAGGTGTGGCCTCTCGTTGGAGCTTAGGTCACTGGATTGTTACCCTCACAGTCCAGGACAGAGGATGCTGAAGACAAGGTTTCTATGCCTAGACACTGGTCTGCAGTTTCATCTTCCCAAGCCCGCCAAAGCTTCTGAATAGAACTTCCTCTCTGCTATTCTCTGTAACTAGGTGACATCATTGCATGCTGGTTCTGGGCATATGGCTCTGTTTCTTTCTAGCTGGGTCATTTAGGCAGCTAACAATAGGAATCTTGATGGGGAAGACTGAAGGCACGAGGAGAAGGGGATGCTAGAGGGTGAGATAGTTGGATGACATCACTGGACATGAGCTTGAGCAGGCTCCAGGAGACAGCGAAGGACAGGGAGGCCTGGCATGCTGCAGTCCACGGGGTTGCAAACAGTCGGACACAAGGACACAACTGAGTGACTGAACAGCAACAACAGCAATAGGGATGATCTGAATACACGCAGATGTTGAAGATACTGTTGATTTGGTTCCAGACTGTAGCAATAGAGCAAGCTGCATGAAAGTTTGTTTCCCAGTGCATATAAAAGTTACGTTTATACTATGTTGCAGTCTGTTAGGGTGCAACAGCATTATTACGAAAAAGAAACACATCCCTTAATTTAAAAATTGTTGTTAGTTTTTAATCACTAAGTCACAGATCTCCTAAATCAATCCTTTCTTATATTTTTATTCTTGTTTCCATTTCTACATTTTTATTGTATTTTGGGAGTGATTTCCTTCTTTTCTCTCTCTGTGTGTGTTCAGTCTCTCAGTCATGTCTGACTCTTTTGTGACCCCATGGACTGTAGCCTGCCAGGTTCCCCTGTCCGTAGACTTTCCCAGGCAAGAATACTGGAGTGGGTTGCCATTCTCTTCTCCAGGGGATCTTCCTGACCCAGAGATCAAACCGGCGTCTCCTGGACTGCATGTGGATTCTTTACCACTGAGCCACCAGAGAAGAACTAAATTAAGGTATTTACTTGCTAAAAAAAATGCTAACTATCATCTGAAGCTTCAGCAAGTCATAAGTTTTTGTAATAGTGACAAGAAAGATCACAGGTCACATAACAAACATAATTACAATGAAAAATTTTGAAATATTGCAAGAATTACCAACATGGGACAGAGTTACACGAAGTGAACAAATGGTGTTGGAAAATGGTGCCAGTAGACTTGCTTGATGCAGGACTGCTGCAGACCTTCAGCCTGTAAAGAACGCAGTATCTACGTATGAAGTGCAATAAAGTGAGGGCATACACGAGGTATGCCTGTCATATAATTCTCTTCTATGATTGCTGGGCAGTAATTAATTGAAAAGTCTTAGCCCAGTGTCTGGAACACAGTAGTCACTTAATCTTTATTTTTTAAATTATCTTAGACTAGTTTAGCGTTTGGCGAAGTTGGCATACTGCTTTTCTCTAGAGCACAAAGGACAGATTTATCTGGCCCAGAATGGACTTGAATTTAGGGTAAATCCAGGTATGACTCAGGGACTTCCCAGGTGGCACTGGGAGTAAAGAACTGGTCTGCCATGAAGGAGACATGAAAGACTCGGATTTGACGCCTGGCCCAGGAAGATTGCCTGAAGAAGGAAACAGCAGCCGTAATCCCATGGCAGAGGAGCCTGGCGGGCTACAGTCCATGGGGTCGCACAGAGTTGGACGCAACTGAAGCTACTTGGCATGCACACACACATGGACTGCACTACACTTGTTCACCTTCAGTGTGACAGATCAGGTGCCACTGGAGATGGACTTGGAGAAAGTTATTTCACCTCCTGCTTCCGTCTCCTCAACGGGCAACTGCAGTTATCAAACTCTTGTGAGGATTAACTGGGATGGATGGAACACATCTGGCTTAGAGAAGTACTTGAACTTATTTTTTCCAGTTCTTCAGTTAAATAAAAGTTAAACCGGGATCTAGAGCATTGTCAGCAAGTCTTGGTGGTCTTCTCCAGCTCCTTTACGGTCTAAGACAGTTTGGAAGAAGTTACGGAGAAGAAAAAGCCTACTTGGTAAGGAGAAGGACTGAGTGGGTGAATATATTTGATGCTTGATGCAATTCCATTGAGTGTAATGACTGGAAGTTTCTCTAGACAGATGATGACATCACGTAGCCTACTTAGGTAGCAGGTTTCAGAATGAATTGCCTTGGCAGTGTTCCTAGGTTGTTTAGATAAAAGAGTGCATTTAGAACCTAGATCCACCCTATCTCTGGACCACAGCTAGCAAATGGAAACAGCTGGATTCTCAAGGTTTCCGCTCTAGGAGGTTGCGAGGACGCAGTTCTTTCGCCCTGGGCTGGGAGTGAAGATGTCGCCTTCTGGTCCCACTCACTGCTTGCCCATGGGTGTGCCACTTCACCCTGGGGTTTCAGCTTCCAATTAATGTTCTCCAAATTCCTTCCAACTTCTAGTATCTTGTAATTTCACGAACATGCGAGTTGTTTCCTGGCTGCAGGATATGGTCTTAATGGCAATGCCAAAATGAAATTGCCTCATTCCTTTAGGAAATTTCTCTGACTTTCTAAAAGGGGCAGGAAAGAGTTCTGTGAGATTAATAATGAGGATGAGCAAATACATCACTAAATTCAGGATGCAGAGCCTGGCCTGTAATGTTTTGGAGGTGATGTCCTGTGATGCCTCTAATGCTCTTGCCCCACCGCGATCTGATTGTTCTTGGTCGGGAAAGATCATTTAAAATGTTTAGCTGAAATTGTTCTCTTACATTCAGAGCTGGTTTTCAAGCCATGTCATTTCACAGGGGCTTCCTTCTGCTCTCAGACACCCAGCTGGGGCAGTCTATGACCTCTTTCTACTTGTTACTGTGGATGAATGCGTCAGAGCGAGTCGAGTCATGGGGAAAGCATGAACTCTCCTACGTGCTCCCCAGTCAGGTCCCCTCAGGGCTGTTTTCTCTGGAACCAAGCTCAGTCACTTGCCAAAGTCTCCAAACAGAGATGTCTCTAAAGTTTTATGAGGTCCCTTTGTTCCCAGGTGAAGCTCTTTGCTGTGTTTATAAAACTGATAGAAGCCTTCTTCTGCAAGAAGCCACCCATTGAAGGGTGAGAACTGGCCACCCAGAATATGACTGGGAATTTTCTAGCACAAATATAATCATCCATCTTTACATTTTTAAAGCACACGGCCATTGATAAAGTCCCTTCACATGTCTTGCATGACCTTCTTGGTTTCATCATATCTCTACTTGGTAGCTATTAGTAAAACCATTTAGCAGAGGAGGAAAATAAAGTTTAGGGAGAATACATTTTGCTCAGTCAAAATGGAGTGGATCTGGGACTGTAAAGCCAGCCCTCTGATCCATGAACAAAGTGGCACCAGGAAGTAAACTCAAGTCCACATCCCCACAGGAAGAATCTATGAACACCTCAGTTCATGATCTCATGACTCATGGGTGCAATTTGTTTGCCAATACCATTTTTATGATGGTTTAGTCATTTTCCTGACACTCTATGTCTCATGCAGATCTAAATTAAGTAGATAAGATAACTGGGACTGCTTGTAAGAAGACTGCATTCCAGAGAAACAATTCAAATGGGAGAACAAGCTGAATTTTGCTTTTTGTTTCAAGTGAAGGCAGAATAAATGACAGGAGACTAAAAAAAAAGTTCCTATAGGAAAAGTTGTTTCACTAAGGCAAGGGGAAATCATCAATACATTCTTTCATTCATCTAATATTAACTAGGCATCTATTATGTGTCAAGCTCTGTACTAGCAGCTGGGGATACATGAAACAGAAGACTTGTTCCCACATGATAGTGCCGTGGGGAGACAGAAAAGTCAATCAGGCAATGCAAATAGCTGTGATAAAGATTCCAGGAGAGATATACATGTGAAGGTTATGGTACACAAGACAGAGAGGCCTGACAGAGCAGGTAATATGACCCAAATCGTAAAGGGTTAATAAAAATCTTGCCAACTAAATAAGGGGCAAATCATCGTTTCAGAAAATCATCATCAAGGGACTTCCCTGGTGGTCCTGTGGCTAAGACTCCGAGCTCCCAAAGCAGGGGGCTCAGGTTTGATTCCTGGTCAGGGAACTAGATCCCACGTGCTGCAACTAAGACTCAGTGCAGCCAAATAATTTAAAAAATCATCCTAATTATCAGCATCATCCCTGCTACCACATAGTTATACTTCCTCTATGCCAGACACTGCTGTAAACATTCTTTAGACATGAACGTATCTGATCCTTACAATAAACCATAAGGAAGTTTTGTGACTATCTCCTTTATTCAGATGAGAAAAGTGGACAGAGAGATTAAGTGACTTACCCAACATCATGCAGTCAGGAAGTGGCAGAGTCAGGATTTGAACCTGGGCCATCCAGCTCCAGAGACCACGGGGATGCCTACAGTGGAAGGCTCCGCTGGTGCAGAGCTGAGCAGGGGTGTGTAGGTGATGAACCGGGAGCCAGTCAGTGGAGCACAGAACACAAACTGTGTCTGCCTTTGTCATCCCCCACCCTACTTTTCTTACCTCTCCTCCCATTTTCTCACTGTATTCTTCTTTTTAATTTTTTAAAAAATTAATTAGCTAATTAATTCGGCTGTGTCAGGTTTCAGCTGCACAATCTTTCACTGGAGTGTTTGGGCTTCTCTAGTTGTGGCACACGGGTTTAGTTGCATATGAGATCTTAGTTCCCCAGTCGGGGATCAAACCGGAGTCCCCTGCATTGGAAGGCAGATTCTCAACCACTGGGCCACCAGGGAAGTCCCAGGCAGTACAATCTTAAGTGCACAGCCTGAGCTTTTGAACCCCACCAGCAATGCAGATTTAGGCAGTGCATCTGCAAAACTGCCAACCCATGGTTACAACACCCTAGAGACAGCTGTCCTCCCTTCTTTCCTCCTAACTCTTGCTGAACGTCAAGACCTCACTCTCTGCAGTCAAGGGTCGGTAGTATTGGAAGGGCCGGTTCACTTCAGTTTCACCAGGTTTTGAAAAAGTGCCTCTGGAAGCTCTGGCAATCCCTGGCCTTGACTTCTTTCCCCCTTGTCCTGAGAAGCCAGTAAGACCACAGCTCATTTTCACAGCTCAGATGATCCAGACTAACAGATGCCTTCAGAAGAAAAGTGATGCTGAGCCTCTGCTCACTTCTCTGAGTTCTTGCAGCCTTTTAGATTTAGGTCTGGAACTTTAAAAAAAATATTTTATCTGTTCTTTGATGGTTTTGTGGAGATGAAAAGAAAATTTATCCAGAATGCTTAGTTATTTTCAGTAAGAGGGTTCATCCAAATGACTAGTCCTTCAATTACGGGAAACTCAAAGTTCCAGGACTCACCCAGCTTTCACAGCAACCCGATGATGCAGCTAACCTGATTTTTTCCAATGAGGCACATGTGATTCAGGGAGTTTAAGTAACTTGCAGAAGGTCACACAGCTAACAGATAACGGGGCCAAGATTCCAACCCAAGTTTCTCTACACTGAGTCTTTATATTTCTCTCTCCATGTTCTCACATTTACCACTCACTAGCTGTCTGACCTTGGGGAAGTCATTTTACTTTCCTGTTCTGAAATTTCTTCATTTACAAAGTGAAGGCTGTTTTGGGCTGGCCAGAAAGTTTGTTTGGGTTTTTCCATACCATCTTAGACATAAACCTGAATGAACTTTTTGGCCAACCCAATAAAATAATCTACATCAAAGACTGTGCAGATGTAGATTTCAGAAAGAGGAAAACAACTATCATATCTTAATGCATCTATATGGAATCTAGGAAAATAGTGCTGACGAACCTGTTTGCAGGGCAGGAATAGAGACATAGAGGACAGACTCTTGGGCACAGTGGGGGACGGAGAGGGTGGGAGGAACTGAGAGAGCAGCGCTGAAACGCACGCGTTGCCATGCGGGAGGCAGACAGCTAACAGGAGGGTGCTGAGTAACTCAGGGGGCTCAACGCGGCACCCTGACAACCCAGAGGGGTGGGATGTGGGAGAGGGCTGGGGAGAGGCTCAAGGGGGAGGGGTCATATGGACACTTATGACTGACTCATGCTGTCGTGTGGCAGAAGCCAATTCAGTGCTGTGGGCTTCCCTGATGGCTCAGATGGGAAAGGATCTGCCTGCAATGCAGGAGATCCAGGTGCAATCCCTGGGTCAGGAACATCCCCTGGAGACGGGAATGGCTATGCACTCCAGTATTCTTGCCTGGAGAATTCCATGGACACAGGAGCCTGGGGGGCTACAGTCCATGGGGTTGCAAAGTTTTGGACACGACTGAGCGACTAACACACTTTAATTCAATAACACAGAGCAATTACCTTCCAATTAAAAATATATTAAAAAAACAATTATGCAGATGAAATGGCTTGGTACATGGAAAGACTGATAGGTATGCCTTGCACATAGGAAGAATTTACTACATGTCTGTGGCTGACATTATTATTATAGTTCTCTAGGGAAGTTCTGCTTGTCTAGAATCTGGAAGTTTATGACTTGTTTAGAAGAGAACACTTGTCAATCTCTTTCTCACATCCATAAATTCACCTTTTATGGGCTGCCTCTTGTGCATACAGCCTCCGACACAGAATATATTTAGGTCTTCTAGAGCTCTGGGCCAAGGCCAAGGGTGTCTCTGCAAGTTCGAGTCCTATTTTCCAAAGGGAGGAGTTATTTCCTTTCTGGTCTCTAGGATAAGAGAGGAGGCCTGTCTGAGTAAATGTTTTGTAGTTACAGGATTTGTTGATCTCATTTCACCCTGTTTTTGAAGTCTTCTTCCTTCCAGCCTCCAGACACACAGTGGATACATTTGAAAACAGGGATTTACTATTGCGAAGGCTCTACCACTAGGCCTTTCCTCTCTCAGACTCCAGGACTCCCACAGCATTAGTCAGTTGTCTCTCTTTCTCTTTTTAAGCTTTAGCTACCTCTTCAGAGACTTCCAGACTCTCTGAAAAAAGGGAAACAAAATTCAGCCTAGTCAGAGTTATCCATGAGATGAGCATCCATTGAGTGCCTGCCATGAGTCAGGCACTCTTTTTTGGCACTGTGGAGGGCATGAGAGTAACCATAACACAGTCCTACGACAGGGAAAAAACATGTGAAAGTTGCTCAGTTGTGTCCGGCTCTGAATTCTCCAGGCCAGAATACTGGCATGGGTAGCCTTTCCCTTCTCCAGGGGATCTTCCCAACCCAGGGATTGAACCCAGGTCTCCCGCATTGCGGGTGGATTCTTTACCAGCTGAGCCACAAGGGAAGCCCAAGAATCCTGGAGTGGGTAGCCTATCTCTTCTCCAGAGGATCTTCCCGATCCAGGACTCGAACTGGGGTCTCCTGCATCGCAGGCTCTCTGTTGGCATTGTGGAGGGGATGAGAGTAAGCATAACACAGTCCTATGACAAGGGGAAAAGGTGTACGGGCCACAAATGGTGTTTTATTTAACAACAGAAGATTGTCATAAAGCTATATTTAGGGACAAGGTACATTGAACAGCTACTTGGGTTGGGTTCAAAGAAGTCAGAGGGGTGAAAGGGAAGTGTGTGGATGTGTGTATGTTTTGTATTTGGTGTTAGGGCTCCTCTTAGGGATTGCTTCGTAGCTCAGTCAGTAAAGCATCTGCCTGCAGTGCGGGAGAGCCGGGTTTGATTCCTGGGTGTGAAAGATCCCCTGGAGGAGGAAGCGGCAGCCCACTCCAGTATCCTTGCCTGGAGACTCTCATGGACAGAGGAGCCTGGCGGGCTACAGTCCATGGGGTTGCAAGAGTTGGACCCGACTTAGCGACTAAATCATCCCCCATCAGGGTCCCTCCTGGGAGGCTAACTGAGTGAGAGCACTGTGCAGGGGATGGGAATGAAGCCATGGTGGGTTTCAGGGTCAGGAAAAATGGGGGAAACGGCTGGAGACACACACATCCAGTTAGAATACAAAGGTTCTCATGGCGTTCACTTAGTTTAGCAAGTGTGATCATGTGGTATTTGCTTTTGTCTTTCTGACTTATTTCACTTAGCATAATGCCTTCAAGATGCATCCATCTTGTCACAAAGGGCAAGATTTCACTTTTTAAATAGCTCGATACATACACCACATTTTTTCACCCGTTCACCTGCCGATTCACACTTAGGCTCTTTCCATATTTCGGCTAGTGTAACAATGCTGCAGTGAACACAGGAAGCAGACACCTTTTGAAATCAGTGTTTTTGTTCTTCAGATAAATACCCAGAAGTGGAATTAATTCCCGGATCATATGGTAGTTGTGTTTTTAACGTTTTTGAGGAACCTTCATGCTATTCTCCACAGTGGCTGCACCTATTTACATTCCCTGCAACGGTGTGCAAGGATTCCTCTTTTTTTACATTCTCACCAACATTTACTTCTACCAAGATGTAAAGTTTAATGAAATGTTTAAGATTGATAATCCCATCATTTAAAAATGTTTATAATTTTGTATATGTGTGTGTGCTTAGTTGCTCAGTCATGTCCGACTCTTCGTGAGTCCATGTACTGTAGCCAGCCAGGCTCCTCTGTCCATGGGATTCTCCAGGCAAGAATACTGGAATGGGTAGCCATTCCATTCTCCAAGGGATCTTTGCCACCCAGGGATCAAACGTGGATCTCCTACATTGCNATCATTTAAAAATGTTTATAATTTTGTATATGTGTGTGTGCTTAGTTGCTCAGTCATGTCCGACTCTTCGTGAGTCCATGTACTGTAGCCAGCCAGGCTCCTCTGTCCATGGGATTCTCCAGGCAAGAATACTGGAATGGGTAGCCATTCCATTCTCCAAGGGATCTTTGCCACCCAGGGATCAAACGTGGATCTCCTACATTGCAGATGGATCCTTTATTGTCAGGAGCCACCAGGGAAGCCCATCATGTTGAAGCTCTGTTTTCTCTGTATTTTTTTTTAAATTGGAATATAATTACTTTACAATGTTGTGTTAGTTTATGCCGTACAACATCGTGAATCAGTCATATGTATTCATGTGTCCCCTCCCCATTGCGCCTCCCTCCCTCCCTCCCATCCTACCCCTCTAGGTCAGGTCCCCCAGCAGCGTCTGGTGAGTATCCTAGGTGTGGAGAGACACTGACTCCATGCACTCCCTCTCTGTCATCTCGGCTCCCTATATTTCTTCACCTTAATGTCTCCAGTTTCATGGTTGTGAGGTATGTTCAAGGCAGTTCTTCCTTGCATTACTTGAGAGAAGGGATGAGGGAATAAATTTAGCCGGATGAGCAACAGAAAAAGGAGAGAGTGGGATTTCAACCCTGGTGTCCAGGAGGCAGCAAAGGAAAAAACAACACAAAGCAAATGAGAAATCCAGAAAGTCATTGAAAGTAGAGGGGAACGCCTCAGGAAATGCAAGAGAAAGCAAAGGCCAAGGAGGAGGAAACAGATAGAGGCTGAGAGTCCCCGTCACAGGCAATAAAGGGACTAAGAGAGTCCCAGTTGGAGACGGAAGCGTTTTCCAGAAAGATGAAAGCCTGTCACAATGGAAATGAGATTGGAAGCAGAGGGCATGATGGAGTGACTGCTGTGCCATGGTTCGTGTGATAGACGCCAACTGAGGTGAGACTATTTGAGTAGGAGCTAAGAGGAAACCTGTTCCTTCTCCATGGGCAGACAAATGCTGCAAGCTTGGAAATAATTCCAGCACAAACCCCTTAAAAAAACATGAAACAGTATGTGGAAGTGGACTTCCAGTGATTTACTAAGTGTTTGGGGTTGCAGCTGGGCTGAGCTGGAAGTCCCCGTAGATTTGTGTGGAGTAAATTTTTTACCACAAAGGGGAAGCGAATGGACATCAGTTGAGCAGCACAGTGATGCCATGAGAAGGATGCTATTATCTCCATTTCACAGGTGAGCCCAGAGATGGAGTCTAAGGTGACAATACATTATTCATCCATGCCCAAGGTCACACAGCTGAGAAGTGTGAAGCTGAGAATCCCAGGCTTTCCATCCTTAAGCCTTACCACTTACATCATGCTGGGCATTATTTCATTCTGGAAACCTCACCCAGGACCAGGTTCTTTATATACTTTCTCTGAGCTATAACAGGATCCAGCCATGCTCTTAAGTGTCAGCATGTCAGCATTTCAAAAACTTGCCACTTCCACATGACCCTAACACCTAGAGCTAAAATTGGACAGGATCTCAGAGCCCAAGCGGCTCTTTCCTTTTCTGATGATTTCATGAGGGTTCGGGGGGTGGGGGGGTGGGGCTCGGATCCCTGAATGGGTAGAGTTCAGATTAGGAAANTGGAAACCTCACCCAGGACCAGGTTCTTTATATACTTTCTCTGAGCTATAACAGGATCCAGCCATGCTCTTAAGTGTCAGCATGTCAGCATTTCAAAAACTTGCCACTTCCACATGACCCTAACACCTAGAGCTAAAATTGGACAGGATCTCAGAGCCCAAGCGGCTCTTTCCTTTTCTGATGATTTCATGAGGGTTCGGGGGGTGGGGGGGTGGGGCTCGGATCCCTGAATGGGTAGAGTTCAGATTAGGAAATGTGTCCTTAACTGGTACTAGGGTTTGTTCTCACATATTCTATCCTTGTATTCATAGTCTTGTTAAAGAACTATAGACCCCAGAAGCAAAAAAATAAATCTATAGGTTTGCTTTCTTCTGTGTTGAAGAATGATGTGATATAATTATGTCATTGTCAAAAAACACTTGACTATGTCTTCTGTCTGAAATTACTGAAAACAGAAGCATAAAAAGAAAGGAGAGTAGAAGCATTTTCAATAAAAGTATCAGCTGTTTTGGGGAAGGGAAGTAACATTCACAGTGAGCTTGTTATGTCTCGGGTACATTATATTATGTTACTTACTTCTGGGAGGAAGGTATTAATGCCCTCACTTATAGATGAGGAAACCAAGGTTTAAAGATATTACAAAAATAGTAGGTGGCAGAACTGGGATTTGAACACAAAGACACTTGAATCTTAATAAGGCAGTGTGTCAGGTTTTAAGAAGAAAGTCTGGGGATTGGGGCTTAGAACAGTACCTAGAATATAAGAAATGCTCTATTCATGTTAATTACTGTTACTGGCATTATTATCATCAGAAGATCATCTGAAAAACCATGCTTTGCAGAGAATCTCTAACACATGCATTCCTCAACCAGATCTAGCATATCCACTAATACCTGGACATATGATACCTGGAGATTATGTTGATGATAACGTCAGCTGTTCCAGTCACAGAGTGATGCTGGCTCTGTAAGCTTTCCAGTGTCTCCATTCTTGGAGGTAAAGCATTGTCAGACAGGCTTCCAGAAAGCTGTTGACTTGTCCTGGCATAGACAGCTGGAAGGAAAGATCAAGGAACTGCCTTAAGCTCAGAGCGCTGGTGGCAGTTTTTAAAAGGCAAGCTCTGGCTATCCTTGTGATTATAAGAAAACAGTCACGGGTCAGAGATAAGAGACAGAAGGGCCGAGGCAGTTGAGAAAGGCTTGCCTGGAACTCTGTCTGCCTGATGTGTCAGGCTGGGGAAGATCTGGGGGGAGCTTATTGCTGAAGATTCATCCAATTAAGGTAAGAACAGAAGGAATGGCTAATATTTAAGGACTGTAGAATTGAGTTCAAATTTATCCCAGTTTTCACCTTTGAACTTGCTCCATGTGGCTACTAGCTTGCTATCCCATTTTAAAAAATACAAAAAACAAACAAAAAACTTCGGACTTCCTTGGCAGTCCAGTGGTAAGGACTTCTTCTAATGCAGGGGCCAGGCGTTCGATCCCTGGTTGGGAGCTAAGAACCCACATGCCTCACAGCCAAAAAAAAATCAAAACATAAAAGAGAAGCAGCATTATAAAAAATTCAGCAAAGACTTTTAAAAAATGGTCTCCATTAATAATAGTAATAATAAAAATAATCATAAAGTTCCATCAGGTTGATAGGGCCCGTACTCCTTCCTTCGTCTGGGCCTTTGCTTATGCTGTTTTCTCTGCTCACGTTCTTTGCTAGTGAAGTCACTCAGTCGTGTCCGACTCTTTGCGACCCCATGGACTGTAGCCTACCAGGCTCTTCTGTCNATCATAAAGTTCCATCAGGTTGATAGGGCCCGTACTCCTTCCTTCGTCTGGGCCTTTGCTTATGCTGTTTTCTCTGCTCACGTTCTTTGCTAGTGAAGTCACTCAGTCGTGTCCGACTCTTTGCGACCCCATGGACTGTAGCCTACCAGGCTCTTCTGTCCATGGGATTTTCCAGGCAATAGTACGGGAGTGGATTGCCATTTCCTAGAGCTCCTCTTATTATTCCTCAGGACTCTGTTCAGCAACACTTCCCCAAAGAAGTCTTCCTGAACTGCTGCCCCATCTCCCTATCTCCCTACTCTGGGTTAAGCGCCTCTTCTCTGAGCTCGATAAGACCCTGGGCGTACTTCTCTACTACACGACGGCTGACGTCACTTTGATCTCTTGTTCTGCACTGACAATATCTGGTATGGGCCTGACTTTCCTTTTAGACCAGAGCATCTGGGTCTTCTGTCATTTATCAACACAGTTACTGGTGTGCAGTAAGCTCCTAAGAACGAGGACTTGGCTCAAACTGCATCTGAAACAGGGTGAACCCATCTTGGTGAACTATGCAGACAGTAGCTGGAGTCACATGCATTAATAAAAAAACCCTACCTTCTCTTTTTCCTGCCCCACCTACCTTGCCCAGTACTCTCTCTAAACACCATATCCTGTTTTGAGAAACAAAAAGCTACCTTCAAAGGCAAACCTGAAATCTAAACATAAAAAGCGATGACAAAATGACTACAGATGATGAGGATGAAAGGCTGGGTGATGCATTTTATCTTTTCTGGAAGGCAGTCTTCCTTGGGCCTCCCTGATGTTGCCATCGTTCATTTCATGTCCCTTTAAGTCAACAGCCAGAAATGACGATGGATGCTGGCTCTCAGCAATAGACTGCCTCAAGCTCATCCTCCTTCCAGTTCCAAGCGGGGATCCAAGCCTGGTGTGGGCTGCGGTATGCAGGCTTTGAACTTGCCTGGCACATGTATGAAACAGTGTGATCCAACTGGTAGCAGAAATTCCATGTTTATGCAGAACAACATCTGCAGATTTTATCTCCAGTTACAGTCACACTTGGTATTTGAAGAATGAAATGAAGCAACCACAGAAAGAGATAAAATGGCAAGTATTCTCTGTCCGGACTCTGTAGCTGTTGCAAAAACAAATAGGCTTCACAACGAGAAAAGGAAAATAAGAAGATTGGGGGTTAGGGGGAAGACAGAGATATGAGCATTTATCTATCAGAGCTGGCATATGATTGATCCTGTGTCAGCTTTGGAGTGGTTGCTTAGAGCTAGAAAGATGTGGGCTCCTGGCTCTGGCATGTGCAAAATGACGTAGGTACAAAGTTATTCATTGCAGGACTTCCCTGGTGCTCAGTGGTAAAGAATCTGCCTGCCAACGCAGGAGACGTGGATTCGATCCCTGGGTTGGGAAGATGCCCTTGAGAAGGAAATGACAATCCCCTCCAGTATTCTTGCCTGGAAAACCTCAGGGACAAGAGAAGCCTGGCGGGCTCCTCTTGACACAAAGAGTCAGACAGGACTTAACAACTGAAAACAAATTCATTGCAACTTTTTTTTTTTTTTTTTTTAACAGTAGCAAAACATTGGAAACAACCCAGTAACCAAGAATGAAGCCCTGGTTAATTAAACTGTAGTATGTCTGTACAATGGAATATTGTGCAGCTGTAAAAGGAAAAGAATGAGGAAGGTCTTCATGCACTGATGTGGGAAGATCTACAAGATAATTTGTGAAGTGAAAGAAGCAAGGCACAGAGCAATAGGTATCGTGTACCACACTTGTGTACACATGGAAGAAAAATAAGTCTATATAGCTCTCATTAACTGGTATAGGTATAAGGAAATGCCAAACGTGCACCTACGACAAGGGACACACAACAGTGGTCACCTGTGTATGTGGCAAAACAGACAAAATGAGGGCAACTGGATATTTGCGGGTCAGTGGGGATGAGGGTTTTTTTAAAACTTTTTATTTTTGGAATACAGCCTATTAACAGTGTTGTGGTAGTTTTAGGTGACATCAAAGGGACTCAGCCATACACATACATAGATCCATTCTCCCCCAAACTCCCCTCCCATCCAGGCTGCCATGTAACACTGGGCCGAGTTCCCTGTCTAGACGGTAAGTAGGTCCTTGTTGGCTATCCACTTTAGATATAGCAGCGTATACATGTCCATCCCCAGCTCCCTAACTAGATGAGAGACCTTTTATTGTGTCTCTTTCTGGCCTTTATGATTTTGAAAGATGTGACTGTATTATATGCTTATGTGCTGTGGTCATGGCTCAGTTGTGTTCAATTCCTTGTGACCCCAGAGCCCATCAGGCTCCTCTGCCCATGGAATTTTCCAGGCAAGAATACTGGAGTGGTGTGTCATTTCCTGCTCGAGAGGATCTTCCCAACACAGGGAGCGAACCCACATCTCTTGGGTCTCATGTGTTGGCAGGCGGACTCTTCATTCCTAGCACTACCTAGGAAACCCGTTAGTGTTTATAAATTAAATCAAAGAAACAAGCATCATAGCTCTGCCACTTTGTTACCAGCTGATCCTGGAAAATTACTTAACATCTTCCAGTCTGGATGTTGACTTCAGGGCAATGAAGATATTTACATTTGCCCCCCATGGCCTCTTAGGTCCCTGAGCAACAGTAAGCGGAAAGCCCAGTGCCTGGAGGAGTGCCTACAAATGCTGGGTGAGCTTCCTTCCCTATGGGAGTGCCAGGGTCTCTCTCTGTTCTGGGGCAGCGCTGTGAGCCACTGGCTCCGAGTTTCTCAGGAAACAATTTAGGTGCAACCTTCTCCTGCTTGCCTTGTAGTGACTTTATCTGAGTCCTAGCTCTCCAGGTAAAAATGGTCGGAAACCTTAAGAATTCAGTGGCCCCTGAACACTCTTTAGGGCGGGGCAGCCTCTAGAAACCTCTGCTTCATTTCCTTGTTGGTTTGTCTCTTCCACATTGGCTCTGCTTGTAGTCAACTCTTGCCTGACTTGCTGGGGAGCAGTCCCAGGGCTCAGGTGCCTCCCCCGGGGACGGGGGCGGGGTGGAAGGAGGCCGCTTGCCTGAAGTGAGGGGACCGATGCCTGTTATCAGGGAATCAAGCTTTCTGCCCCAAGGAAGCCTTGGGAAGAGAGCCAGGAGCCGGAGGAGGGGCTCCGAGGGACCACCCAGCGTCCCAGCCCGGTCCTGTGATGCGGGGGTCACGGGGTGCTCTGACATCTAGGCTGGTGTGTGATCATTCGTAGGTCAACGCCGAGAGAGTTGCAAGCGGAGCGCGGAGGTTAGGACAGAACCCGCAGTGCGGGGCGGAGCGAAGCCAGCCGCACACACGCTTGCCCCGGCTCTTTCGCTTCCTCGGGGAAGGGACAGCGCGCGGCCTCTGGCGGCCCCTCCTACACCTGCACTCTCGAGTCTACACCCTTGTGCATGATGGTTCATGTGCAACTCTGCCACGGGCACGTGGGCAAGAGGCTGCGGGACCGCGTGACGTGGTCCTCGGAAAACCCTAACCCGGCAGAGTTGTGGCGGGTCCCTTCGGCAAGCGTGTGAGTCAGGCTGGACCCCACCCGCCCTTCGCCTGCCGCTCTGGGCTCCACCCGCCTATCCACGCTGCATCTAGAGCTCCTCCCCACGCCCTTCCTCCCGCTCCTTTCCCAGCTCGGTTCCCCTCTCCGCCTCAGTTATCCAGAGGCTGTCTGCTGCCATTAATCTCAGTCTCAGGCAATGCTTTGCAGCACTGGTCGCTGCATGCCTTCAGGCCCTCCTCTGCACGGATCCTGGGGCCTAATATTTCTTGAATGAGTGAAGCAAGCCTGTCTGAATAAGTTGAGAGAGGACCTGAAGTTGAACTGCTTCCATTCGCCTTAATCTATTTTCTAGGTTATTTGAAAACATGCAGCACTGACTCTTTTCTGCCGATAGTTAGAAAATTTTGGTATTATGAAATGTGCTGGACACAACGATCAAATCAAATCCTCTGATTTTTTTGGAAGATCATTGTAAACCCTATCTTTGTTCCCTATTGAGAAACAAAACAAAAAACGAAACAACAACAAAAAACCACAAAAGACAAAAAAACCCCACCCAAACACTTGCATACTCACTGGGTATATGAAGCTGTTTAAGGTACTAGTAGTACATTTTCTTGAACCCAAGATGGATCCCTTTAGGGCAGTTACAAAGATATAACATGGCATTGACTTTTTGTGCATAGGCTTACTTCAAATTTCTGTTTTCTGTATTACAAGCTACTGTCCACAGAGGGTCATAAATCCCCTGGAGAAGTCATATGTTACACCACGTGATTTGTTTGCATCTGTTTTGCAGCTGTTCACTTTGCAGTTTTATTTTGCCTGTTGGAAACCCTAGAGCAGTACTTCTGAAACATGAATGTGCATACGGATCACTTGGAGGATCTTGTTAAAATGCAGATTTTGTGTTAGAAGGTCTGGGGAGGGCTGAGAGTCTACAGTTCTAAGGAGATGCCAAGTGGTGCCGATTCTGCGCTCCGGGCACCACCCTTAGAATGGTGAGGTTGTGGAAAACGAGGAACAAAAGGACTGAACGCTCGTGGGATTAGTGTGGACGCGCTTGCACGCAGAACTGGCTGTGGAGGAGTTTTCCTTGGAGAGTCTAGTCTACTCTTCCCCTTGCCCTTCACTTTCCCTTTTCTGTGAAACATTCTTTCCGGTTGTCTTGATTGGAGAGAAACTGGGAAAGCAAAGCCAGAAGCTATGTTGATCCAGGATGTGTGGGTAGCATCTTCGGTGTCTTCAGGTCATCTGGGCTGGAAGAAAATGAAAGGATCTGCAGCTTAGCTGTCGCTGAACCCTGTGTGGCCTCTGCACCTTGTGTAAGAGCAACCAGAAGGAGACCCAGAACCCTTCAGTGCCCTCAACTTTGTTTTACTGATGTGAGAGATACAGCAGGCATTTGCAAGGGGCTCTGCTCTGCTCTTTTCTTTCTGCATGCTGTGATCAAGGGCAGGGTTTCTCAGCTGCTGCACTGTTGAAATTTGGGGCTGGATGAATATTTGTTGTGGGAGAACCTGAGTGTCCTGGGTGTTAGAGGATGTTTGGCACCATCTCCTGGACTTTTCCCGTTTAGAAATCTGCAGCGCTTGCCTCGCCCCTGCCACTGGTTCCCAGTCGTCACAACAAAAAAAGCCTCCAGACGTTTCCTAGATAACATCTTGGGGACCAAAACTGCCCTTGTTTGAGAAACACTGATCTAAGATAAAGACTGTTTTGTCAGTTCTACTCAATGTCTATCTTTCCCAGCTTCATCTGTCTTTTCAAATAGCATCTTATTTTCCACTTCCTAAGTGGAATGCTTCTGAGTGGGATAGCACAAAATGAAATTTCCAAATTAGTGACAGTAAGGCATATTGGTTTGTACTCCTTGCCTGTTCCAGTGGATTGGTTCTGGCTACTAGAGACACTCGGTTGAAGAGGGTTCTGAGGATTCCATTTGCAGCAGGAAATAGCACTGTCTGCCACGGGTGTGGGGTAGAGTGGCCATTGTGTTTGCCATGAGTTTGTCTCGTTTAAAACTATAACTTGCCAGCTTCCTCTGCATTCCAGTTTATTCTCAGGGGGGCAGTAGCTGGAGTCTGTTGAAAAGCATGTCGGCTTTGGGATCTGAAGATCTGAGTTGGAATTCCAGCTATGCCATTTACTAACTATGACCTTGAATGAGTGGATCATTTAATCTCGAGTTTCAGTTTCCTCAGCTTAGAAAATGGGCTATTCATTCCTAGGTCATACAGTGGGTGTGAGGATTAAAGGAGACAAATGAAAGTATCAAAATAGTACCTGTCTTACAGGACAGACGTCCCCAACCCCTGGGGCCATGGACCGGTGCTGATTCGTGGTGTGTTAGGAGCTGATCCGCACAGCAGGAGGTGAGCGGTGGGTGAGTGAGCAAAGCTTCATCTGTATTTATAATTGCTTCAGGTGGCGCTGGTGGTGAAGAACCTGCCTGTTAATGTAGGAGACATAAGAGATGTGGGTTCGATCCCTGGGTTGGGAAGATCCCCTGGAGGAGGGCGTGGTAACCCACTCCAGTATTCTTGCCTGGAGAATCCCATGGACAGAGGAGCTTGGCAAGCTACAGTCCATAGCGTCACAAAGAGTCGAACATGGCTAAAGCAACTTAGCATGCACCCATCACTCAGATTACTGTGTGAGCTCTGCCTACTCTCAGATCAGCTGTGGCATTAATTTCTCATAGGAGCAAGAATCCTACTGTGAACTGTACATCCAAGATATCTAGGTTATGGGCTCCTTATGAGAATCATCCTGAAACCAACCCCTCCACCCCCACCCCCTAGCTCGTGGAGAAATTTTCTTCTGCGAAACCAGTCCCTGGTGCCTAAAAGGTTGCAGACTGCTATTACAGGGAATGCTCAACAATATTTGTATATTGATATATTATTTATTCAATCAATAAATACATATCACAAATATATGGCCAGGAAATATTATCCTATATTAAATGTTTGGAAATTTTCCGAAGATAAAAGTAGGGTCCTGAAAGAGCTCATCCAGAAGAAGAAAGAAAGGAGCTGGAAGGGTTGGGCCAAGCATCCTCTCAAAGTGGACTTACACTGGGAAGCTGTTAAATTGGCCCTCAGTGAGAAAATAATTTAGAAGAAGTAAGAGATATTTGTGGAGATGACTCACTAGGGAAGCCCTAAAGAGTTCTCAAAGTTTGTCCCCAGACAAGCAGCAACAGCATCACCTGGGAGCTTGTCAAAAATGAAGTCACAGGACTTCCCTGGTGGTCCAGGGGTGAAGAACCCATCTGCCAATGTAGGGGACACGGGTTTGGTCCCTGATTCAGGATTCCACATGCTATGGGGCCCAGGTACCACAACTGCTGAGTCTGCACTCTAGTGCTCAAAGGCCGCAGCTAGAGCTGGTACTTTGCTACAAGGAAGCCTCCACAATAGAAGGAGCCCTCACACAGCAACAACCACAAACACAACCAAAAAAAAAGAGAAGTGAGAAGAAGCCCTCACACAGCAACAACCACAAACACAACCAAAAAAGAATGAAGTTACACTGGCGGGACACTAAAGCACTTGATTCATAGGCAAGAGACTCAGGACCTCTCTCAGGGCTATTTTCTCTTAGCCTTGCCTCTTACAAAGGAAGAGTTTTCTAATCCACAGCAGAGAAGAAACAGCAGAATCAGGGGTATGAAGTGGAGGCAGTGGATCCCGAATGCAAAGAGTGGTGGATGATAAAGATTGGAAACCCCCAGATATTAAGAAAGCGACAACTGATAGAAGAGAAAACTCCCAGATCTTAAGACTGGACTTGGGTCATGTTAAGTGGGGCAAACAGCCATGTACCCCTCAATAAGTCCTTTGGTTATTGTTTAATATTCCAAAAGTTGATATCTGTAATGTGTCCTAGAATCAAGAAAGATTTTAACCATGTTTTTTGTTCTGGGTTTAAAATCATAGGAAGGTGTAAGTTTCAGAAATATTTTTTATCCACTGAAATCTGTACAAGAAAATTTAGTATTTGGCTCTGCAGTTGCCAGTTATATAGTAATCTATTTTGCATATGAAAGTTTGTATTTAACTGTTTTGTTCATTAAAAACCTTACAGTGGTTATGCATATTTAATTTCAGAAAGTTGAGAGTTGGTCAGAATATATTTTGTAGTACCTACCATTGCTTTTTTGAGGTAATAAAAGGTTGTCTGGCAGAAACTGAAAAAAAAAAACCGAGAAGTATTGTTATTTAAACAAAAGGAACATTTCAAATAAGTGAAGTCTGAGTACTTTAAGGAATCGTTGTTATTGTTCAGTCGCTAAGTCATATCTGACTCTTTGCAGCCCCATGGACTGTAGCACTCCAGGCTCATCTGTCATCCACTGACTCCCAGAGTTTGCTCAGATTCATGTCCATTAAGTTGGTGATAATATCTAACCATCTCATCCTTGGTCTCCCCCTTCTCCTTTTGCCTTAAGCCTTCCCAGCATCAGGGTCTTTTCCAGTGAGTCGGCTCTTCCCACCAGGTGGGAAGAGCCAAAGTATTGGAGCTTCAGCTTCAGCAATTACAATGAATATTCAGGGTTGACTGTGTATTAACCATAATTATAGATCTTCAAGAGTTAAGTGAATTTCATTCCATGTTACCAGCTATGAAGGTCAGTGCTTCAGGGAGTGGCTATTTGTTGAGATGACTTATTAGGCAAAACAATGAATTCTCAGCATGTGATCCTTGGGCCAGCGGTGTCAGCCTCACTTGAGAGCTTGTCTGAAATGTGAAATTTCAGGTGCCACTCTGATTTACTGAGTGGGTGGAGCCCAGAAAGTCTTGGTTAAGAAGCCTTCCGGGTGACTCTGGTACATGGTCAAGTTTGAGACCTCCTGCTCTGGACTGAGGTACCAGCCTTGATTCATCACCCCAGTGGGCACAGGTCGTTCTCAGCGCGGAATATTTGGACCATAAATCTAGAGTGGTGCCTAACCCTAGAAGGAAGAGCAGATTGAGATGAACCCGGGTTTAAATTCTGGCTTCACCACGTGTTACTTATGTGCTTTTGAACATATTATTAATGCACACTGAATATTACTAACCATTTGGAGATTTCTGAAAATGGAATGAGCTGGTATGCATTACAACACAGTTTGGACTCCCCTGGCGGTCCCGTGGTTAAGACTCTGTGCTCCCAGAGCAGGGGCACAGGGTCACTCACTGGTTGGGGAAGATTCCACGTGCTGCCTGGCGCAGCCCCCCAGTGGTAATAAAAGACGCAAAAGGCTAATTATTAGAGCTCTTGCCTTTCCTTATTTTGGTTAGGCATCAGAGATATTTCTACTTGGAGAATGTGACTTCCTATTAAACCTAGAAGGGTGGGAAGGGGTGGGAGGTGGAAGGGTGGTTCAAGAGGGAGGGGACATATGTATACCTATGACTGATTCATGTTGATCTATGGCAGAGACCAACACGATATTGTAAAGCAATTATCCTTCAATTAAAAATAGATAAAAGCCAACACTAAGTGCTCACAACCAAATGTATCTGATATTCTAGTATTAACACTATACTTTAAGTAGATTATGGGTTAAAAACAAGTCTGGCAGGCTTTGGTGTGCTGACCTGGGACCAACTTATTTCTTGGCTTAGTCATGCCTTGAAAAAGCACAATACAATTACCCTATGGGGAAATATAAGCAAAAAATGTAATTTACACATGGCTTTTTGGACATGCCCTATTCATTAGATGTTTCTAGGTATATATCTTTAGTGAAATCCAGATAGTTAAACTCAAGGAACCAGGGATTTGGAAGGGCCATAAAATCTGTGCCTTTCCTAATACTAATCATATACTTTGTAATTAGATAAAAATTAAAGGACAGGATAGTCGCAACTTGTTTTTGGTGCTGGTCATGCTAATTTGGAAATGAAGAAGTCAGACATTAGGGCAACGCCGGCCTGGCTGAGGCACAGAGGAAAATGGAAACGCCTGTCTGGCCACGAAGTCACAGTAATTGTCTGCAGGATAAATTTTCACTGAGCATCCTGTCACCTCAGTCACCACATCATAGGATAGCTTCAATGCTGTAGTTCAAAGGCAAGAGCTCCAGGTGCTTGAAGTGAACCATTCATATATTCTGCCTCCCAGGGAAAGTACAAATTGTGAAAAGAGCTTGCAACCTTTATTCAAAGTGAGTGACAATTTTTCTCCTTAAATTGGTCTGGGAAAAGTTCAGTGGCTACATCCCAAAGACCCTACAAATTTATTTGAAGCAGTGGTAGTATAGTGGTAGTAGACAGTAGTACCCACGGGGCAGAATACCTGGATTATAATTTTGGCTTTACTTGTTGCATGTATCTTTTTTCTCTTACACCTTTCAATTCAGTTCAGTTCAGTTGCTCAGTTGTGTCCAACTCTTTGCGACCCGAC